>OZ023176.1:16609504-16916039 GCA_963678695.2 Diplodus puntazzo
TTGACTTATTATTTATTTATCATTTTGTTTTTATATTTATTGTCCTCTGAAATTACTTCCATTCCCTTTCACGCCTCATCGAGGTCCAATAGTTCACCATCTGTTGAAAATAACCAACTTTATGCTCAAAGAAAACTAATTTACCGCAAGTTTTTGGGCAAAAGTTTGTTTTAAATATAAAATAACTATGTTGTTCTTTTGTGTAGTTCTACTTCATTTCATTAGCACTCGGTCCAGCGATGACGGTGAACTACTTGGATATCCGTTTCTGCCTTTTTACTCTTTACTTAAAGTCGATGTCACGTCAACATTTGCAAGAAAAAAACACCTTCATGCTCAAATGAAACAAATCTATAAACAAGTTGTTGACAAAAGATGGTCAAGTATCTTGTTCTTTTTTAAATGTTTATTACATCTCAGTAGCACTCAGTTTCACATCCCCCTTTTTACCATTTTACTCATTTACAGCCGATGTCACTCCAACATTTGCAAGAAATAATTGCGTTTACGCTCAAATAAAACAAATCTTCAAATAGATTTTTGACTTAAGCAGATCATATTATATATTATGATTTTTTTTGTTGTCCCGTAACTCTCAGTATGCCTTCACAGATTGTCCAGTTTCAGCACACATCCCAGTTCATTTATCAGGTGGTTCCAAGCACTAGAGGGCACTAGAAGCCAAAGCATCGCCCGTCTGCAGGCTGCCTGTTTTAAGTTCTTTAAAGCGCAGCCATATCCCTGAGCAGCTTGTATGCGTGTTTGTTTTGCTTGCATGTATACATTTGTGAGTGCGCTTGGACACACATACATGTAGACGCGTGAGTCACACAATGGCACGGATTCATGTGGTACAGCTCTTGTGTGTCTGTGTCAGTGCCATTGCTCCCCGTCTGTACTGGAGCCTATCAGTGCTCAGACGTACAGTAGTTTTTACCAAGGGAGAATTAAAAAAAAAAAAAAAACTACATTCACTAACAGGCAGACGTGACCTGCGTCCCAGCACACATGCAATGCTTGTCCACTTGTTTGTCGGAGCCACACATTCCCTGCACACACACACACACACACACACACACTGAGCCGCAACAGAGTTGATTTTAGGCTGTTAGTTTCAAACAAACTTCGACTAGACACCCGCATTCATGTACACACGCGCACGCAGCATGGTCAAACAAAGTCTCAGGCAGACAATGAGCAGTTCGCTTTGTAGCAGTTTCAAGCCAGTGTGTGTTTTTGAACTGCAGATGTGGCTGCTGACTTGAAGGATCAGTGCAAAAACTGCAGGACTGCAGAGATGGCAGTCCTCCCATAGGGTCTGGCACAGCCCGGGCCCTTTTTTCTTGTACCCCCATTTACACTGTTCATTTAGCCATGTTGAAGAGGTGGTGGCGGTGGCCTGTGTGCCCGCGTGTGTTGTGCACCGGGGTGATCATTTGAAAGTACATCCTCGAGCCTTGTGTGTGCACATTGCACGCCATATGCCATTTGTTTGCTTGAAGGCAGGCATCCAGCTGCACAGTTTGTTTGTTTTTGTTTTTTTTTTTAGAAAAAGGTTTAATCCTGGTGCGGAGAGAAAGAATCTGAATTGAGTTGTCCATTTTCCTCGTCGGCATCGGAAGCTACAGATCTTAGATTTATGAATTCTACAGAAAAGGCTTATCTCAGTGGCGAGCGCTGGCTTTCCCATTTCTACTGGGAATTAATTGCACAGGCATGCAGCGAAGGTATGCGAGGTGGAATCAAGAATGTTATTAAGATTCGCGCGCAGTTGTTTTGTGTCGAAGGATGGGGTAGGGAGATGCAAAAGAAGGCTCGACTTGATCTGAGCGAGGCCTCGGAGGAGCAGCAGAGGAGGCGCCGGCGTCCCTGGACTGCGGCGAGAGCGGGGCCCTCAGCAGAGTCCCTGGAAGACCGAAAAGCTCCACTCGGGGGAGTTTCAACCAAATTAAAAAACAATGGTACACCAAGGGAGAATCTAATGCCAATTCCCGTCATCAAGACCCACATTCTTCACTGTTTTGCTTTTAACTTTTTTTTTTTTCTTCTCTCCGTCTGTGACTCTCTCCCTCTCTTTTCCCTCTGCACTGTTGTTTTCTAGTTTGTTTTCCACCCGTACTCCTCTGGCTGTCGCCGAGCGCTACAGCCACTTTCAAAGGCTCCGCTGTCACGCGCCGCCTTTGAGTCCCGTTTGAAATTTTAACGTACATGTTGTCAGGGTGCCGTCAGGAGTGATTGACAGGTCCGTCCCAGAGCAACACCGGGCTTGGCAGGCTGGCTGTCTTTTGTCAGAGGCAGCCGAGGAGAGGCAACAAAGGAAAGGAGCAGAGGAGGAAAAAACACACATAAATAAAACAAAACTGCTCTTACCCATTTCTCAATAAAGACCAAATTAGATTAATCTTAAGGCTGAGCAAGGCAAGGCAGGCAGTTGTGGAAAAAGACTTGATATTTTCCTCTGGCTTTGTTCCCCTGCCATTGATGGTGCACTGCTTAGACACCCTCTCAACAGGACACCAAAGGCGGCACAGCAAGAGTTGTATAAAGAGCCGGCTGTACATATTAATGTTCATTATCACCCCGCTTCAATGCAGAGAAATTCCAAAATGCAGAGTTTGTCCCGGCCTCACCTTCGTTTGAAGGTGGAGATGTGATGTTTTTGCGGCCTTGTCAGCCGCTGTGTTTTAAATAAATAAATAAAAAACGGTGACCACTTTGAATCGCAACAAAAAAAAATAAACCCCGGCTGCCTGCAAAAATAGAACTCGAGCTTCCTTCCAGAGTTGAAGGTGGACATGGAGGGGAGTTTTTTTTGTGTGTTCCTGAATATTCAAATAATACTTTTGTGAGAATCGATGAGGCGTTTTCGATCGATACCGAAGACTCAGCAATGCCAGTTTTTAGAGATATCTGGCTGTCAAAAACTCTCTTTGGAGCCCCTCATCCCCACCCCTGCTGTGATTCAATCACTCATAGATGGATGAGTGTGTGACAACACAAAAATCCACCCTCTGTCTCTCCTCGGTCTCCATCATTGGCAAACATTTTATTCTGAAAATTCATGACGAGAGACATAGAAAGCTGGATTGTTGTTACATTTGATTTCCTAGAGATTTCACGGCATGCTTTTTAAATAATTAGCTCATTCACTCCAGTGTGAATACTATACGCTGGCTGTTATTTCCAGGTCACCTTACGCATCGATAGAGATGTTGTAATTTCCTTTTTGGAGATAAAAGCCATTGATTACTCTCTTCCTCTTTAGACAATCCGAGAACAAAAGTCCAGGATAAAAATATTCAGTGTAACACGGCCTCTTTGAAATTCATATCAACTGTCAGTGTCGGGGTTGCAGGGCAGTGTAGCTGGGCTCGAGGCCCACAGTAGCAAGCACCCAGTCTGCTAAAGTGTCTTTGAGCAAGACACTGAATCCTTGCCAGCTCCAGCCTGATCTCTGACCCGCCTGCGCAGCGAAGCGCGGAGCACAAAGAGACACTCTCCGAATAAAAATCAAAAATAATGAGAATAGAAATGTAGGTTCATGTGAAAGTTGTGCCGAAGTTTGTTTGAATGGTGCAACGGAGCAGTGATGATTGATTCAGTGGTGTAACATGAAAATGAGGGCATTAACAAGTCCCACCGCTTTGAAAAAAATCAAGGACATTGTCGTCCCATCTCCCTTTTTTGGTACAAGCACCGCTCGGCGGGAAGGGGGAGCGGAACAACAGCAGCCACAGGAACTGGAACAGCCGAGTACGACTGTACAGCCAGTGTTGAGCAAGCTGTTCCCGTCAGTGATTATGACATGAAATCTGTGCGCGTTGAGACGTAAGCATGATGCAGAGGAGACGCAAAAAAGACCTCGGATCAGTTTAGGTCTGAAAGTGACCTGAGTGAAAGGAAACTGAATTTCGATATGAATGGGGTAATAATACAAACGATACAAATATTTATCTTTTACAAACTGAGTACACGCTGTTCTCAGAGGAAAATAAGGTCACCAGAACATTTTTTGAAGCTGAAAAAGGTGGCAGGGTCCGCCACATATAAACAAAGTAAAAACAGTATAAATCGTGTAGTCCTTTAAGGTAATCAAAATGTTTATTCGTCAGTCAATCACTCATTTCTTTCTCTTCTGATTCGAATGTATTCCCCAGAACTACATACTACACCTTTAATATTTCAGTTGCAGTATCTTCCTGCAAGCGCCTTCTCTTTTTTTTTTCTTTTAAAAGGTAACATGTGAACGTTTGGAGTTTGTCCTCTTCGCCTCTGTGTTGCACCCCGTCAAGTAAATAATTCCCTGGAATTAGGTGTTCCGACTGATCCGTCCGAGTCAGCTGTAGACAACTTGTCAACAGCTATAGATTTGAATCAGAGGAGAGAGTGTAAGCCTTGTAAAGAGCAGCAGGGTTTTTTTTTTTTTTGGGTTGTTGTGGAGTACCTCACATGATGGGATGAGTGACTTTCGCTCACTCGCTGAAAGGTTAGGCTTTTCCTTTCTGCCGGTATCTTTTTAAAAGAAAACATGTCCGCCGTTTGATAACTGCTTGACATTTGACAGTCTTCTCAGACCAATCAGACGAGTTTTTATTTTTTTTATTTTTTATTTTTTTTCACGTCGGCCATCTGGAGGCGCAGCAACAAGGAAAAAAAACATACAGCATTGTCACTTTCCTCAAGCCTTTCAAAGGCAGTCTTTCACCACAGCTATCAACATCAGATACCACGAGTGCTGTGCTCATTTTTCTCTCTCTTTCATTTGTGTTTATTTCTCTCTCTCTCTCTTCTTTTTCTTGTGGACTAACCCAGTCTGCTGAGACCTCATCGCTACCATCAGAGCTGAACTCCAGAAAAAAATCACTTTCCAGTGTCAAAAGTGTCAGCCACCTAACCTCATTGCAGAGTTGCCAGTGTGAACCTTCTCCTCTTCCACTTCTCTGCAGCTCTCAGGATCCGGCTCGTGTGCCGGCTGCACTGAAAGCACTCTGTTTTCTCCCTTTGGGGCATTGTCGCTATATCTTTCTTTATAGTTTTCAGAATGTGTTCTACTGTAAATTATCAACTGTATGTTATCTTGGAGGGAAAAAGGCGAAGAGCTGGAGGGAAGCAACAAAGCCACCAGTCTCTCTGGTTACATAATTCATGTCAGCCATATTCAAATAAAATTTATCACATTGTCAATCATCGGAAAGCAAACGTGTGTGCGGGGTGTGTGTGTGTGTGTGTGTGCACGCGAAACAGCGCTGATAAATCTGAAGTGATAAATTAATAACGTCCTACCATGGGAGCATGTGAATGAGTATGTTTAGTCATTCTGTTTGACAACAGAAGGAAACGGCCTATTCCGTAGGGTAGAAATCAAATTTCACACTTTTCATAGATATTGTTCCCTCCTCCGAATGTTTAAAATATGGAGTCTCGCTCTGGTAGGGGAAGTGGCTCAAACAGCACTTTGTACCGAAGTAACTTTTGTTTGGCCATAAACCAGGAGAACATTTTTTTCTTAAGGAGGGAAACTGTAAGTGGTCTGAATGTCCTTGGTTGTTTATTGATGAAAACTCCGGTTCAGGACTTCGGAATTAAATCGAAGAACCTTGAAAATAAAGGAAGTTTATATATTTTTTTTCTTTTTGCAATTATCTTTACCGGATATTTTCCCTTTGCCGTCGTTTCAAGGATTTTTTAAAACAAATAATATACATCATTTTCCTCCTGGGGGCTTCAGATGTCCTTTTGAACAACTAATTAAATGCAATTTTTGTCAAGTAAATGAAAGAACCGCCGCGATGCGCTTAATCAAACGCGCTCACATGTACCCGCTCATGTCCTCAAAACCAGCCGTCCCACACCTGCTCTCCGGCGCCTCTCCGCCTCTTTATCCTCTGTCTATAGAGGGAGATCTCCCAGAATGCATAGGTTTGAACATTTGAGGAGTGACTGACTGGATGATTAAAACAAAAAAAAAAAAGACAGAGAGATAGAGAGAAGGGAAACTGAGAGACACGCAGACTTCACCGCTGATTTCAGCTCTGAAGTCAGCCAGCCAGGTGTCGACTGTTTGGGAGATATCGTTTGAAAAAAAGACTTGCAAGAGACGGAAAGAGGGAGTGACTGATTGGGACTCTAGAGCGATTATGAGCAAGAAACAATGTGCCACGGATAAACAAGCCCCTCACATCTCCAACTGGAAGTCTAAAATGTTGCGTTTGAAAATCCTTTTTCTATTAATTTATTTTTAAAATAAGACGAGCCTCCCTCTCATCGACGTGGAAAGCATGTGTTTCGGGCATGTGTATCATGGCAGACAGCCTACCACCATATGCACCCTCTACCTACTCCACTCTGTCCTGCTTTTTGGCGCTGATAGAAGCGCTGCTGCTGCTGCTGCTGCTGCTGTCTAAACGGAGGTATGCCAAAACGACTCATTCTCTCTTTTTCCCTTTTCGTTTCCTTTTGTGCGGGGCCAATCTGACCCCTGTCTTGCACCAGGTGTGCATTTCCTTGATCCCGCTCTCCTTCAACCCTCCCCTTCATATTTACACCCCTGCCGCCCGCAATGAATGATTCACTTGGAGAGGCTCCCTTCCTCCATCAGAAAAAGCTTTGCAACCATACACTACAGCCCAGCCTCCATTTCTCTGATCTCACTATGTTGTGTAACGCTTGAAAAACCCTTGCGTTCCTCGTACTTGTTTTTTTTTTGTGTTTTTTTTTTTTTCTTCCACGCTCTCTCTCTTGCTCTTTCTCTGAGTTACATTCAGTATTGACTGTTTATGCTTTTTAATGTTGTGGAGAGGGCCCGGGGCTTGCGGATGGGGGAAAAGCGCTCTTCTTGACACACTTACGCCCCCGTAGTGAACTCTAGCTCCCAGCACTCTAGCAAGTACACAGACCTTCTTCTTTTTCCTCTCCCTCCCTCCCTCTGTCTCTTTCGCTCCCTCTTTCTTTCTACAACTGGGAGCTCCTCTGAACATCAGCACCCCGCGTTGCTCCACTCCAAAGATCACCTTATGGAAGATTAAGATGCTCAAATGCTCAAGCAAAATATTTACACAATAACCCCCCTTTTGCATCAAAGCCGAGGCAGTGGAGTTGAGTGGAGTGATCTCAGGGGGGTGTTAGAGGGCGCCAGAGAGTGCAACAGTCACCTCTGAGCAGAGGAGGCCTCGGTCAAACCTGACAGGGAACAAAAGTGATCTCTCCATCTTTAGGTCCTCCATGTGTCTTCCATCTGTCAGCCCACCTTCAGATCCCCTTTTGACTCATACTCTCTTTCAAACACTTACTTTACCGATCGATGGGCTGAAATCTCTCCAGCCCAGCTGTGATGAGGAACGACTACCGCAGATGATGCTTAATATGAACATGCGGACTTAAATAGTCCTATTTGTCTGCTGGTATATTTAACTCGCCCTCCCTCTCATCCCGCTGCCAGAATACATCCCTTCCTTTGTCGAGCGGCTTCGTTTTGTGTGGGTATTCTCAGTAGAACGGTGCAGAAATATAATTTGCGGCATATGTACACAACGAGGCCGAACCGGGCCGCCGCACGTTGACTCCAGTAGGCAGCGCGGGTCAGTCGAGTGTCTCAAAGAAGTCGTCTCTGGACTCCCCTACCCGGCGAAACGGGAGCTTCGATTGAACGCAAAGTGTCATTGCACGCCCCGCAGCTAATACGGAGCGACAGCTAGCCACTCGCCGAAAGGGCCGGTGTCTGCTCCCGGTGTCGGCGCCGACACTTGTGATGGCAGCCTTAGCTGTGTTCAGCGAGCGTGGGCCGCACCGCGTATTATCACTGGATTTCTCTGCTGTGTCCCTGCCGCTTTGATATCCAGTGATTGACTCCTCACTGGCATTTTCAAGAAAAGAAGAAGAAAAAAAAAAAGGAAGGAAACTTCAAGTCCCGTTCATCTTTCAAGTCCCGTTCGTCTGCTTAAGGATCATTTCATGGTCAAAAATTGCGTTCAGGCGCCTCTTGTTCTAGAGGCAGCCACTAATAGAGTCGGTTTGAAGGCTGTTTGGAGTGTGTTTAATGAACACTGGTACACAGTCAGATCCATCAGCGCCCGGCTCTTTGGCGGTGACAACCAGATCCTGTAATGTCGATGTTTGGAGATAATGCTACAAATTAAACAAGCACATCTGTCCTATTGTGCCCACGAGGGAATATACGTTGCGGGTTGCGCCAAACAATGAAATACAACTCCATCCCATCATGTGACCAGATAGATGGCTGCGATAAGAAACACTAAATGGGAGTCTAATGCGGGAGAAAAAAGAGCCAGGGTCTGTTTCCACTCCTTAATCACAGAAGCCCGGTGACAGACCAAAGAGGATGCTTTCACCGTCAGACAAAGGAAGAGAGGGGCTGAATCTGTGGTGGCTAGTGGAGGAAGGGGGGGCCACCACCTCCACCACCACCACCACCCCCGACACACACACACACACACTCTACATCCCCTGCACCCCTCCCTTTTCAACCAAAAGAAGACATCATTATGAGTAAATGACATGAGGCGGCTTGGTTCTGTTCCACTCCTGGCCCCCCAAGGACTCTTTTGCCCCACTGTGTAGCCCGCTCCCATCCTGCTTTGCTGCTGGCCACGGGCCTTCAGAAGCCCGGGCTTGGGCTGCAACTCAAAGAGATGGACGCTCGCACATTATTGATTGGACACTCGATAAAAGGTCACGGGGGCCCTCCTCTGCTGTGGGGTCCAGCGCTGCGAGTAAGCCCCTCTCCATCCATGCAGCCACACACACACACACACACACACACAGCACTGTCCCCTGCATCAGCCACCTGGGGGATAAGCAGAGCTCGCAAACAAGCTAATCATTCACTTCCCTTTTTCTCACACACACACACACACACACACACACACACACACACACACACACACACACACACACACAGACGCACACACAGACACACACAACAGCTCCTGAGTGGCTGACAAATGTCAGAATGGCTTGTATGGGATTTTTTAAGAAAATTATTTATTAATTGAACTGGTTAATTAGGTCCCTGAGGCTTGCACGCTAATTGAGAGCCACAGAGCTGGCGAGGCAAGAAAGCCAAAACACAAAAAGCGATGGCTCAAACAAATAGACAAGCGCTCGAGAACTGCTAACTCTCACACACACAGACACACGCGCGCCTACACACACACACGCATACACACACACACACACACACAAGCGTACACATACTAACAGCCACCCATAAATTAACGAAAAAATAAACAAACAACTGTTTACATTTTTTTTTTCTTCTCGGGCTTCCCCTTTTCCTCGCATAATTTTATGACCTGCCAAATGTTCTCCTCTTCTTGATGTTCCAGCGATGGAGAGAGACGCGCAGCCACTGAAATCTGCCACATTGCACAAAGCATCTGTCTCCACACAGCGCCCCGCATTCATTAAGTTTGCACCAATTAGCAGCCATAGCTCATAGCACAAACATCCATTTGTGCCTCCCACTTTGAAAAAACCTTCCTAAAGTGAGCGTGTCCCTCAATATGCCCTTGTGTCACCCAACTTTATCTTCACAAAGTCGCTTCTTCTTGCATAATTAGAGACGAAATCCATTTCTTCTTCCTATCTTCTCTCAGGCTCTGTCTTTGTCCCTTTTTATATCGCGCTCGAGTGCACCTTGAGAGCGAGCGCGCTTTTGTCAAGAAATCACACCAAGGTTGTCTGAAAGACTTATGAGATGGAGTCATAGGCGGAGGTTGGTTCGGGGGACCAGAACACAGAGAGGAGGCGCGCTGACACTTCGACAGTTACACCTGTTTCAACAATTATCCCGCGCTCTGATAAGAGATGAACTCCTTGGATGTGTGCTGCATCGAGTTAACCGAAAGTTTCCATTGGTGACAAAGTCTTGTGTATTCTAAACTTCCAAAGCGCCAGTTTTCGGAGCATTTGAGGGCTGGGTTATCACGGAAGGAAAAAAAAAAAGGAAAAGGAAAAGGAAAAGAAAGCCGGCTGATGCTGAACATTATAAATAGATCCGTAAAACCTTTTTGTATTTTAATTTAAAGTGCAACATAGGAGCAGAATGTTTTGATCGGTGGAGCAGACTTAAAAAAGACAGGTGGAATTAATTGGAATCCTCGCTACAGTATCGACTCTCGTATCAAATGATGGATGATTTAGTGACTTCTGTCTAACACCTATGTTGACAGCGAATGTCTGGGTCTAGGGGTGTTTTATACGGCGTATATTTCACATTATTACCACAAAAAAGTACAGTTATTTTGGTACATCCTACAGTAATAAGTATGTATACTTTTTTTAATTATTTATATAGTACGTTTAAAACCAACCGGAGTTCACCAAAGTGTACAAATTAAAGCAAACAGTGCAACATTAAGGATACAATAGCATCAGTAACACAAATAGTGATGAAACACATTTTAATAATAAAATCCGAGGCAATATCAAAACATGGGTAAAACAAAAACAGATTAAGACTTGAGATCAATTTATTAAGAAAATGAAAATGAAGATTACTATACACGATATACACATTTTCTTTTATCAGAACATGTATGAAGGACAGTTTGGGGGCCCTTAGCGTGTTCCATGTTTGAAATCTGGCAAAAAGCGGCGCACATTGTAATTCTAATCATCGTAGCATGTTGCAGTCTCTACAAAAAAGGTCACCGTTTGATATCAGGGGTAATTTTGAAGGCCTTTAAAACACTTCCTTAACATTCATAAGCATACCATGACCCCGGCAGCTGGAGCACTATCACGTTATGATTACCCGCTTAACACTATCGCGTTGTGAAATGTGCCTCCCCCCCGTCCTCCTCCTCCTCCTCCCTCCCTCCCCAAGTAAACTCTGCCTCTGACCCGCATCGCTTCACTCTTGAGGGACCGCTTGTGCTCTGTCTCGGAAGGGAGAGTCGGATGATGGGGCACCGAGGTCAGATGCTATTGAGCGATGCTTCAAATAAATGTATGAATAAATTACTCGATAAATGAACGGCTGGACTGGAATCACTGGAGAAAACCGAAGATTTGAACTTTATCGAGTAGTTGTAGAGAAGGAGGGAGAGAAAAAAGTCAGAAACTGTTCTCTTTTACTCAGTTTCGGAAAGCTTAAGATTGAAAATTTGCAGCAGAAAAAGGGCAGTTTTGATTGATTAATGAAAAAGCGCAACTGAAATCACAAGACAGCGTCTCACATTGAAGCTGAATGTGTAGCTGTGCAGAAAAAGGCAAAAAAGATTTTGAGATTGTTTTCTGGTTCCAGTTTGATCAACTGAAAATCAATCACCTTGGTAAGGCGAACATTCATGACCCCGTGAGTCAAAAACAACTCCTCACCGCAACCGTAGAAATAGGGTAAGTAGCTGAGACATCCGGAGAGAGCTCGGAGTTAGAGCTGCTGCTCCGTTGTGTCAAAGCGAGCCAGTTGAGGTGGTTCGGGCATCTGATCAGGATGCCTCCTGGCGAGGAGTTGCCTTTTCTTTGAAGGTTTTTCAGGGCATGTCCGACCGGTAGGAGACCCCGAGGTAGCGCCAGAACAAGGTGGAGAGATGATGTATCTTATCTGGCTTGGGAATGCCCTCGGGATCCCCCAGGAGGAGACGGAAAATGTTACAGGGGAGAAGGACGCCAAGACGGTGCCAGCACCGGGTAGTGGCAGAAAATGGATGGAATTAGCGTATGGATGGAAGTTACAACATACATGGAATACAAGTTCAAATCAAGTCCAATCATAAAGTCTTGTTTGGCAGACAACACATGTTAGCATATCCCTATACTTAGATGGCGGTATGTTTGCCAGTCACTCCCAAGACAACATGACTGTCGTAGTGCAGCAGCAACATGACGTACAGGATCTTTGTCGTGCTCTTGTGTCAAAGTATGATACAGATCTAGCGGTTTGCCATCGATCATGGATGTATGTTGTTGATTCATTGGTGTCCCCACAACCGTGACTGGCAGATGCATCAAAAAAACTACTGGAAATGGTCAGAGTGCCATGGCACATGGCAGAGAAAGATGCTTAAGAAACTACTAACAATGAGTCAAAGTCAAACCTGGATTCCATGGAAGACGAGTTGTAGACCCAGTTGAAGTTTCGATAAATTTATGTGTAAAATGAGTGCAGCTTGTGTGCAAGTTGCCAACTCGAGTCTCATCTCTCACCTCTCGCCTGACCCACACTATAGTGTTGCATATAGCTGGTATAATATGCATGAGGCGCCAGAGATTAGTGTTTTTTTTTTTTGTAAAGGAGCAAACAGCAGTGGCAAACTGCCAATGGCAACAAGGTTCTCTCCGCCGGTCCAGCAATTACCATATGTGCAGTAATTTTATAAGTGCAGTGTTCGATTTTTGCATCACTTACAGCCGTGTTTCCTCTATTTGTCGGGGCAGGTCCAGTATAAAAACACAGATCACAATCTGCCTGCCTCTCATCCTCTGAGGTAAATTTAGATTTGATAAATCCACAGACGACCCACAGAAACTTTATTACATTATTAGAGCAAATAGGGTTTTTATATACACAGCCGTGTCTAATGTTAATTCAATTTGGAGTCAGTGTGTTTGTAGGCCAAATAAGACTGCTAGTTCACACATCAGAATATTTGCCTGCGTGGCTTTACAAAGAGGCAGCAGCAGAGAGATTGTGAGCAAACCCCAATGTGTTTTTCCTCAAGCGCTATTGTAGATGAGCCCATGTGCAGAAGTAGCTTGTCAAAATATAGCATCTTCCTCGCAACCTAGTGCAAATATAGGACAAGTAGTCACAAGTACGTGGTTTTAAAATACAGAGTAGATTTCACTCTGTATATTTCATGTGTTCGAGGTGGAGCACTTCAGTTAATCCTACATACATACATGTGCGAACAACAGCTTCTGAAACTAAATATATGAGCAACGTGGAATTTTCTTTTCCTTTAATACGTGTTTATGTTGTGCGCAGACTCTGTACCATTCAAAATTATCTAAAACTTTTTTAAAATCTGCAGTTGTTTTTTTTAGCAGCGTTGGCAGCAGGTAATTTTTGATATTTGTTCCACATTTATCTGCTGTAAGTGGTTTGTAGGCAAGTTTATTAATATAGCGCTTTACAGAGACATAGAGGTGCATTAAAGGTGCACTATGTAGTTTTTTGGAAAGAAATTTTAATCTGATTGAATTTCATGCTTAAAAAAACAAAACTAACAAACACATTCTCTTTGTTTTTGTGACTGAATGAACAAACTGACTTTAAAGGATAGCACAATTTCATAAACTTTGTTTATATGTGGTGGACCCTGCCACCTTTTAGCTTCAAACTGAGTTCTGGGGGCCTTATTTTCGTCTGAGAAAAGCTTGTTTATTCAGATATGGAAAAGATAGTGTTTTGTCAAAACTACATAATGCCCCTTTAAAATAAGACAGTGAAACACTAAGCAAATGTTGAACTTGTAGCACTAATGTTGTGTATTTTGGTTAGTTGATTGTGATTAAAGGGCTACTTTAACTTCTACACATTTGGCCTTGTGTTTGTTGCTATTTTCATTTTTAAATTTTTTCTGATACCAATTTCCCATTTGATCCTCTGTGGTGGTGATGTTTATCCTGTGAGGCGTCCGTCACTGCTGAGTGAATGTAGAGGGAGGAGGAGGAGGAGACACAGATGTGTGATGATCCAAAAACTGTACCTTACCGTTTTATATTTCAAGTATCGCATTGAAATAAGTATAAAAAGCCGTAAACATCTGTTCGGTTTTAGCAGGACATTAGCCACAGTGTCATCTGCGTCTGTGTGCATGCACAAAAGATTTAATGGTGTGTTGTGACTTCAGCTGATGAAAAAAAAAGAAACCCTCTACACAGCAAAGGCCCAGCAGTCCCAATTCCCCTCAGACTGGCGCCGATCGATCGCTGGTTGTTATTGACATGACACCTGCCGAGCCGGGCTTTAAGCTATCGAAAACCGATGTGGCAGATCAAAAATAGGACGCCGGCTTTCATGTTTGTAAACAGTATCGATTTGCATAATAACCTTAAAAATTAGTTCCCCGGATTAGGCAAGGACAAACCTGTTTCAGCGTTTGTTATGATGCTCGCAGCATATGCCTAATTAGAGAAAAAAAAGGGCCGATGCTGTGATCGGCTCGAAAAACAGGCTGTGATCGGCTTGACAAGTCGGTGCATCGCTGTCAACACCTTTTGGTTTGCCACTGTTAATGAAAGCCATTTTTCCATTAAATAATAAAATAAAAACACACCTCTAGACTTCTCGGCAGACAAAAGCGCTGATGCGTCACTTTTACACGGATGCAAATTATTGCTGCGTGTCACAATCATTTATTCATGAAGGAGGCCTTCTATCTCTTGGCGGGGTTTTTTTTTTTTTTTTTTTTACCTGCGCCACGGAAGTGCTCTTTCACTCCGCCGTGCCACGCCGCTGAGAGAGATGTCAGCCTCAAGGAGTGACGAGGAGACAGATGTAACCGAAGAAACAACACAAGCGCCGCTCGCTCCACCAGACGGGTCCAGTTTAAAAGCACTGAATTATGTATCTCAGCGGCTGACACAATCACAGAACGACCTGTCAGCGTTGAATATCTCCATTTCCCCGTCTCAGACAAACCGTGACCTTGTTGGCGATCGAGGAGCATTGATTATCTGCAGATGCCTACAGATGTTCAACTAATGCCAATTATAGTGACATTTACAGAGAGGTCGTTAGCTGCTGGTAGCATCATCATCCTCCTCCTGCTGCTGGTGCTTTTTAATAAGGAGATTGCTCACATTACAGTACCTGAAATTAAACCACCCTATTTTCTAATTCTCGTGCATTTGAATACTTTTTTGCACTCCGGCGCTTGCAAACACGGAGGCATCACAACAAAAAGATGCTGCGAGGCAAAGATGAAGGAGCCTTCCATTTCAACTCCCAGTTGTGGACATTTTTTCGTATAATCCATTGCAGCACCATTCCTGCAGCAGGAATTCCCCAGTGGAAAAAAAAAACCAAAAGATTAAAAAAAATAAAAAAGAAATACAAGTTTATGGAAAAATAAAGGGCTAGTGGTGTCTGACAAGTCTTTAAATCTGGGACAGTCATCCCAAAGAGGAATGCACACACTCATTGCGGGGACATAAAAGCAGAGTTTTAACTGTGCTACGAGGGGGATGGAGATGGTAGGCCATTAGTTGGATGTTGTTCTCGTAGCCTGTGAAGACTTCAGCGGAAAAATGTTGCACCGTTTCTTTTCTTTCTTTTTTTTTAAAGAGCCAAACATATTTACTCTGGACGTGCAGATTCAGAGTGTCAGGAGAGACTTTGGGGGGCAGCAGGATGGAAGGATTCATGCATGCAATGATTTCAATTTGTTTCCTCATGTTCTGTAACAGCCTCCGCGATTTTGCTTTAAATCAAACGTCAGCACCTATACATGTCCCGAGGAAAGGAGAAAAAAAAATGCACGGGGAGTCATACAGAGGCACAAGATGCAGGAGTGCAGAAGGGGGGAAAAGCGAGAGAGGCAAAGAACCGTGGCGACGCTCAGCGAAAAAACCTCATGAGTGGATGTGGCAGATTACCACAGCCGGAATGGTTCTCCCAGACCCACCTTAAGAAAACAGAACCACATGTGCGAGCTTATTTACGAAGTGCTGACACAAGGGCCTGAAAGAATTAGTATTCTGTTAGGTAAATGTTTTCCTCTGGGCTCTGTCTCTGCAACAGCTTACAGATGTTTCAGCCATGCAGAGAGAAGGCAAGGCTTTTCCCACCACGGTATGAATGAAAAAGCATGTTTGGAAGGTTTCGCCCCAGCCAAGCTCGGAGAGTGATCTACAACTTATACTCGGGTGCACTTCGCTAAGTACTGCCTCCTGCGCCAGGCCAAGGTTTCATCTGACACAGACGGTATTTAGTGCTGCTTCCATGGACTCCGGTGCATATTGTTTCGGCACAGATTTGTCCGGCTGGCAACTCTCCAGCGACAGATGTACTGGCAGCAGCGCAGTAAGAACAGGGCTTAGGCTGCACTTGCACAAGAGTGTATGAAGATAATGTTTAATGCGTCTGAAGTAAGTTCTCAAATGTGCTGGTATATCCTGACTAATTTATTTGGCGATAGAGGAAGTATTGTTTGTAAAAAGAAAAAAAAAATCTAAATTTTTGTCTGTTTATCCAGTTTTTCTCTCCACCTTTATCTCTCTCTCTCTCTCTCTGTCTGTCACACACACACACACACACACTCACACACACAGAACTGAGGAGTCGTAAAAAAAAAAAAAAAAAGCAAAGACAATCTTGTTTACAAGGAGTAGCGCAGGACCAGCTGACTGCAGCGGCTGCTCAGCCCCAGCCTTGACTCCCATTTACCAGTGTAACAAACCGTCAGGGAGGGGAGGGAGGCCGGGGGAAAACATTGTTATCAGCAGGCCAGATAAACCCCCTCCAGAGGTAACGCTGATAGAGAGGCAGCCCCGCCGCCGGGCAAATAGAAAGATCCTATCTCGGCCCTTGCACTGAGCCGGGCCCAATCAGCCCCAGCAGAAGCACCCAGGCTTTCTCTAACGTGGGGGAGATGTGTGGGAGAGAGGACACCAGAGCATCGCCGGGTCCACTCCCTTCCTTTTTAGATGGACTTTTTTTCGAGGAGAAGCCGGATCTCAACCGCCTGAGTGGAGGGAGGCCTCGGCTGGAGCTGAGGGGGCTCTTGGGGGGGTTGGGTGGTGGTGCTGGTGGTGGTGGTGCTGGTGCAGGTCAGGTTGGGTGTGAAGAGGTTTGCTTTTACAGGCCAGAAAAAGGCTTTAGGTTTGGGTTTTTTTCAATCTAAACCCTGTGTTCTGGTCTCCATCTGCTTAAGAGGTCTTCATGTCAATACCTGTTGTGCTGATTGGCTCATTGACATTGACCCCGGGATCAATAATAATTGCAGATCAGCAAGATTTAATATCGATCCTCAGTATCCGTTCCGTTCCTCGCAGGTGACGCCGCCTTGACCTGATATTGACTAATGCAGTATTTGAAGACATCAGTAATAACATCACTTCGCCAGCTTCACTCAAGGACCCTACTGTATATTATCACCGCTGCAGAAACCTCTGTTATAATACTTTTCAAGGCAGACTTTGCACCGCTTGTGGTTCTGATTTCTGAATATGGAAAACACACTTTTTTTTTTTTGAGGCTGGAAATTTACTGCCCCTGAAAAAATTTACGATGTTATTCCGTCGTCCTTGCTGTAATTGTCATCTTCCAACTTGTCACCGCTCGGTGGAATTTGTGCTTGATTTTTCATTTGAGTAATGGCTTTTCAGGATGTCTTTTAATTTACCTTGAATGTCTCTCTTCCCTTCAGGTGCTGGTGTAGCAGCAGAGCTTAGGGAGGTGTGATTCTTTTACCTTTAATTACATGGATCATAGATATATATTATCGTGTAAATCCTCAATCGTCTTCATGCTTTTTCCTTTGCTCTAATTCTTCATGAATGTTAGCAGGAAACGCGTCTTCTCTCCTCTCCTCCTCCACTTCAGCCTTTATTTCGGGCTGCTTACCTTTGAGCGAGCATCAAATGTAACATACCTCACTTCCCCTCTCATCCACTGTCTATTAGATGCACTCAAGACCAGAGGTATAAATTAACTAGTTATTTCATCTCTTGTTATTGGGCTTAAGAGGATATTTTGAGAGTAACACAACCTTTTTTTTATTCCAAGGGGCCTTTTACCTCCCTGTGATTCACGTTAAAAAGCACTTTTTTCCTCTCATTTCATGTCGGCTTTTGAGATGCCTTCAGGAAGGGGCACTTACTGAAGTTGCGCTGATTGTACTTGAGTAAAATATTTCTGCACTCCTTCCACCTCTATTCAGCAGCTTGATATATGATCGTAAGTGAGAGGCCGAGCTCCTCTATGACGAGCGGGAGGCACATTTCTCGAGGCAGAAAGGAGGGCTGCAGGGTGAAGAGGCTACAGCTGCCATTGCTCATCTTAATGGCATGCTGGAGCACACACACACACACACACACACACACACACACACACACACACACACACACGTGCATCACCACGTGCAAACCCCTGACTACACACACCTACAAATATGGGGGTAAATGAGGAAGCTTTGGATGTATGCATGGCCTCGCGCACGATTTCACGTGCACACCACAAAATGTGCAGGAAATGAGGAGAGGAGGCTTTTGGATGTACATATAAAAACATAAGTGTGTGTGTGTGTGTGTGTGAATGCATACTCAGACACACACACTCGCTGGATTTGTACACAGATGTACGCGCTTCTCTCACACGACATGAATATGTATCCCTTAACATTCACAAGCGAGTACACAGCCATACACGCGGATGGCACATACTGTATAGCGACGCAGGCACCTTCACACACGCCAAGCACTGCCGGTGACAGATGTTGGCAGGAATGTTGCCAGGAAGAAAGCTCTTTCGTTTCTTTTTATTCTCTCTGTATTTTGGCATGCCTATCTCTGTACACAGTGTGGCCATGTCACCGAAGCTGCTTCTTTTCTCTCCCAGTTCCTCTGTGCACGTTTTTCTCTCTTTTTCTTCTTCTTCTTCTTCTCTCTTTCCCCTTGTGTTATCATCATGAAATTGAAGTCATTTGTGCCAAGAGAGATTAGAAGAGAATCGGGAGAAAGCGAGGGGGACATTAACAAAGATATTTTTGTCAGTAATGAGCTAACTCTTTGTTATGCACCGGGCTAAGGAGGTCTAATGATGACGTTTGTACCAAGAGGAAGAAACCGAGTCTCCAGAGTCCACACACAGCCAGAAAACCACAGGCTTTGGTGCAACTCTTAACTCTATTCAATTATGCAGATGAGCCCGTTGGGCTAGTGTTGGCCGTCACTTTAATGATGACGTGGGTAAACAGACATAGCTTCCTTTTTCTGTCTTTAAGAGTCCCACCCCCCACCCCTCTGCAAAACCCCTTATTTCTTATTTTGCACCCACAAGAAAGTTAATTGTCTTAGTCATTAAAGAGGTATCAGCTGTCATGGCACTGACAAAGACATAAAGCGAAGGGAAGGCAGAGGGATGTGAAGAAGAAGAGAGTTGAGAGAGATTTCTTATTTTTTTTTTGCCTTCCAGGCTGATGGCAAAGAATCTCCTAAGATGCAATCATGATATTTTGATGCAGGATGAGGACTGATCAACCTCTCCAGGCAAAAGCGTCTTTGGAGATTGTTTTCACCCTGTTCTCCCCAGTGGCCACCGGGTGGCAGAAGAGCACAAGGAACAGGCCGCTCTTTAGAAACGGCTCGGCTTCACTCGCCAGAGACGAAAGGCGAAGGGAGAACCGACCAACGACCAAAAGAAAGAAAAAAACTACCCCAACAGCCCTGGAAATTAATGTTAAACTCGCAGCAGAGTATGCAGAAATGCTTCACGATCACATGGTGGGGACTGTACACATGCAGGTGATTTGATGTTTAATACGTGAGGCCTTCACTTGTCTGTTACGGACCTAAAATGCAGGCAGAGTGAAGTCAAAGTGAGATAATAAAATACATAACTGAAAGCCTTTTTCATCACTCAGTCACATCCTGATAGAGATTTTTGCTGTGTGCATACCTGTCTGCATATGAATCATTGCATTAAAGGGCCACTACATAGTTTGGGAGAAATACATTCAAACTCGGATTTTCATTATTTGCAATATTGACAATGTAGTCATTCAAAATCAGAAATATTTATCTTTGCCATAAGTAAATAAACACGCTGTTCTCAGAGGGAAACAAGGTCCCCAGATCACTTTTGGAAGCTGGACAGTTGGCAGGGTCCGCCACATGTAAACAAAGTAAAACAGGATGAAATAGTGTTGCCCTTTAAGGGTCAGTTTGTTTATTCAATCTTTCTCTTCTCATTAAAATGTCTTCCCCAAAACTACATAGTGCACCTTTAAGGCGAGAATTATAAATGCATTAAACTGTAGGTAAGAAACCCTCGGCCTGTAGGAAAAGGTAAGGACTAAATGGTTTACATGAAGTTGTTTTTTTAAAAAGAAGCTGTTTCTATTAAGCATTCACCTTTTGATTTTAGTAACTGTTTGGATGCATATGTTGGACTTTACACAGAGTGATCTACTGCACAGTTTGCAGTGATAATTACAGTCTGTTTTTCTGCTTTTCAAATCACACTTATATATGTGTCGCCTGAATGATGGGTCCTCATTCAAATATTTCTTTACTTTGAACTGCATTTTAAAAAAATATGCAGACATGTTTACACACCCGCTTAAAAGCCAAGAATTGATGATCAGCGGCCTCTCAGATATCACTCTTTTCTTTGGCAACTGATACTCTGACAGCGTGCTGTCTGTTCCCTTTCAGATATCGTGCGTGTAACTTTGCTAGGCAGTCATTTATCTCGACAACATTTTTGTCTGCGCGCGTTCAGGAGTGCGAGCAAAGTAAAAGAAATTGATTGATCAGTGTGCAGATATTGCATAATAACAGCCTCTCACTGATGCATTGTCTTTATGGATCTTAACTTACAGTCTAGCCTTTAGGTGTGGGCACCGATCAGCCAGGCGAATCAAAGCCAGAACATTATTCAGGGAAAGATTTCTTTCGTCTGTAGTGAGTCTTTGTCTTTTTTTTTTTTTTTTTTTACTGATTGCACGCTGGACGCCCTGAGCACTTGTGACTGAAGACAAATTAACTTGGGAATGATTGTCACATCAAAGTCTCTCTCTCAATGCTATTCATTTAAGACTCTGGGCAGCGAGACCAAAGTTTTGTCCTCCTCAGAATAGAATAAAAAAAAAAGAATCTGGCTTTGGCATTGACTCCAGTTTTTGCTTGTTCCGATTGTCTGACTGACTTTATTTTTTTCAGAGTGCCTGGAGGGACTGGCGGTCATCATAATTTCCACCTTTAAAAAAAACAAAAAAAAAAACGTCCTTTCTCAAGTAGCCAAGGATCAAGGCTGCTTTTTTTTTCTGCCATTGTCGCTCAATTTGATGCTTTAAAAATGTCCTCGTGTTGCTCTTTGGTCCAGTGTCAGATCATGTACAGGCAGGGCCCGTTTCTCACAGAGAAACAGTACAATAGCAGCAACTACTTCTTTGTTTTTTTTTTTTTTCTTTTGGTCTATTTCCTGGACAGACATTCAATCCTATGCTATTCTTAGTCTGGAGATGTAACGCTGCGCTCTGCACCCGGATTTGCATCGTGCCACTAGCCGCACAACAAAACAAAACAAAAAAAGCCACATTAAGGTGACATCTTCCAAATCAGAACAATCTCCCTCCTCCCAGCTCCCCTTCATAAAACAAGCCTCAAGGGAACAAATACTAAGTGAAAGCATGTAGGTAAGCGAGACAAACAGTGTAGGAGAGATGTGGCCGTTGTGAGTGTTTATTGGACGCCATCTTCCTTGTGATGTGACAGGGGGTCCAAGCCTCATCTCCACACCGTGCATCTCGGGCGCTCTCAGCGGGAGGCTCGCGCTCCCCTTCTCCCCGGCGCCACCGCCAGCCGTCTCCGCCGAGGTGGTGCGCTAATAATTTAAACAGCCCAATCAAAGGCAATGTGATGTTTCACACAAGGGAGAAAAAAGGAAAGGGAGGAAAGTGATTATTAGTGTTTGGGAGAGGCAGCCAGAATGATTGAGCTGAAGGGGGACTTTGATTCTGGGGCCTCTCCTTGTTTTTCAGAATGGCATTGGGTTTAGCCGCCAGGCTTCTGGAAATCTGGTGAGCTGTTAACCGTACGACGGTTAACTTTTCTTTTCTTTCTTTTTTTTTACACACTCAAAGCCACACACAAAGAGATCCACTCCTAAACAGTTTATTGTAGTAAGCCGGTACAAGGTCCATCCTTCAGAAGGGAAGAAATGAGGTTTTGTCTTTTAGGATTTTGTGTTCAAATTTTATTTGTTTTTGTTCTCATTGTTATTGTTTTTTTATTTTTCGCTTGAGAGGGAAAAGTAGAATTTCTTGGGAACAGTTTGTAAGAAAAAAGTCACTTTGAAAATCACTTCTAAGAAGTAGTTAAAATAGTTAACGTTCAGTTTGGTGTGTTGTTAGTCTACATTCAAATCACTATCGACTATCTGCAGTGAAAATTAAAAAAACATGCACGCACACTCTCCGTCACACACACACATGCACACACACATACACACACACACACACACACACACACACACACACACACACACACACACACACACACAGCAGCAGCAGAGTAGAGATGAATCACCTTGGCTTGTCAAGAGGTTGGTTAATAGACACATTTGATGTCACGCAAAGCCCAATGGTGTTGAAAGGGGTTTTGTTAGTGTGTTGATATCACCTCCTGTGCATAAAGCTCCACTTAAAACAATAAATAGAAATGAGCGCATCCAAAGCCCCTGCAGTTTAAACTATATCCCTTTGATATGGGATACCTATTACTGTTGGCTTTATCTAATGGATTGGATTCCCACACCTCATCCCTCCGGTGTTTCAAAGCACGGAAACCTTCAAATGTAATGTGTTATCAGCGCATTAGCTGCTCTGGAGCCACTATCAATGGCTAATTTTTCTGCAGGGGACAATGTAACACAGTTGGAGAAAAAGGGGAGCGACCTTTGAACTCTGCAGACGGCGCTCAGAGGGTTCACACCACTCGTTTTTTTTTTCTCTTCTGTTTGTCCGACTTGTGTGATGCAGAGTATTTCTTGTTATTGATTGGAAACTAACTTGCTTACTTAATTACTCTGTCATTTAACAATGATTTGTACATTTGATTGGTTATTCTATTTCTGCCTAAAACAAACCATTCCAGCATTCACTTGTAGGCTGTTTTTAACTGTTGAACAAACATGAACATTTTGTCTGGTTTTTCACAAAGCTCTGACCGTACCTGCAGGATACCGATCACCTGAACACAGCTGGATCAATACGTCAAGCGGAAAAAAACAACTCCCATAACAGCAGTTTGACACACATAACACATCAAACATGTTAAGATTCAAGGTGTTGCTGCTGCTGGTTGCTCTCTTCGTATGTTTGCTCTGTCTGTCGGGCGAGACAGGGGTACGAAATAAGCCTCAATGTGGTCAAACTGTAAACAAATCTTCCTATACTAAAATCAAAGATCAAATGATCCAAACACAACTGATATTATATCACAGAAACTTTTGAGCAGCCCGTTTTTTTTGGATGACAGCCGCTTTAAGAATGCACATCTGCAGCGTCTGCATCTCCCTGAAGACGACTTCCAGCCACATTCTACGGGAAGGAATTCGGATAAGCAGAGCAGCAGAGGCTGTCCTCGCGGCCGGTCGGTCTCCTCTCTCCATCGTGGGCTGTGATTGGTTAGAGTGACATTCAAGCTTACCTGCGCGCTGCAGTTTGCCCACCGGCATGGTTCTGTCGACAGGTGGTTCCAACGTCCCGGGATTTGACTCCCTTCAGAAGTTCGCTCTGCTTTGGATATGTGGCAGCAAAGGTTTTGTTGCGTAACAAGACGCATCCTAACTTGGTCCTTGCTAATTTTACGCTGCTATTTCAAATCAATTTGCGTCAAGACTGCAAGGAAATTACTCACCAAGAGCTGCATTACTTCCATTGAAAACGGGGTTGTAATTAAGGAAAACACTGATAACAGTGTTTTGAAATGTGAGTTAAGGGCACGTCCTTACGCTGCTACTTATATGCTTGGCAGGATCGAGGCATAGACGTCGTAGGCGCACATGCTTAGGGCTTATTGCCACTAGGGGGCCTGAGTGGAGGAGAAAAGAATTGACTACCTTGAATAACGTACGTTTACAACATTCAAATAATTGTAGAAACGTAAAAATCTAAAAGAAGGGTTTTTTTGACATACACAACATTCACTCAGCTTTTCTTATACATCTCCATATTGCGTTTAAGTACCGAAATACAAATAAATAAGCTAAAAAAAATATATACACCTAACAAAACTAATAAGTGCCAATGATAGTCAAGTGGCATTGTTGTAATGTTGTTTATTTATTGAATATCAAAATATGTGTATGAGGCCCCCCCAAAATACTGCATGCCAAAAGTAATCTGTCCTTTTAATCAGGCCAGCCAAATGTTTATCTTATTTATTTATCTAATATGTTGTTATTTTGCACAAAATAAGTCCAGCTTTTGCAGAATATTATACGGAAATGTGGACCCTACATCCGTTGTCTCACACGAGATCATATTCAGAGACGGCCTTATCTAGTGGCATGTTGACCGGACTTATTAACCCAGACTCCAGCTGTTTGCATAGTGGGCCAATTTAAACAGTGGCAGCTGTTAATGGCCATCTAACTCCATGTCATCTGCCGGCCACAAAAGCGTTCGAGCGCACAGCACGCAGATTAAATTGTCCACCACCTGTAATTTTCCCTAGAGGGAGGCAGATGTTTCATATGCTGTCTGGTTTTGTAGCGGCGCACCACAGATATGTTTTGTCGAGGTAGCAGAGGAGTTCTCCGTTGGATTTCTTTATGTCTCACAGAGTACAGCTCTCTCTCCCCACCTCTCCTGACTTCTATATTTCCCTCGCCATCCTCGCTTTTCTAAAATAGTGGCGGTGAATAAAAAAAAAAGGGGCCCTTCACGCTCCAAGTTTAGCACCGCTCCGTACTTTTGGTTAGCCTCCCTGGCCCACTGAATCACTTTGAAATGCTCCAATTAAAATAAAGGGCTAATTGTTAGTTTGCTCAACGATTTCTCCGTATCTTCTTCAGAAAAAAAATCCTCTTTTTTTCCACGTCTATAGGTCTGTCACAGCCAAAATTACACGTCGCGCGCCTGGATGTATGCGCTACGTATGTTTATCCTCTCGCCGGAGTTGTCATTAGGAAGTATGCAAGTGCATGTGGGGTCTTGCATGATAACAGGGTGAGTTGTCTTGCTTGTGTGCGTTGTTGCACCCTATATAGAACATGCCTGCGTGCACCCTCCTGTGATTGTGCTCGCTGCACCAAAAAGCAAGCAGACATCTCCAGCAGCAGCCACCAAACAGCTCCTGAAGGGGCGGTCAGGCAAGCAGCTGTTTGTTTATTTAGATCTAACTTGTAATTACGTCCGCGACAGACTGCACCACGTAGAAAAAGACATATTTGGGCTCCGCTCGCCCAGCCAGTCGTCGAAGGGCGCTCGCTGTCCCACTTGATTACAGTCGTGCACTGTAGCCGTGCCGTCCCGGGATCTCATTTGGGGTAAAAGCGATCGCAAGTGACTCAACTGTTCTGGATGTGTCGGCGTGAGCAAATATCTCGCACGACAGAAGAGGAGCACTTTCTTTATTCCTTACCATTAAATGTTTGTGCCGCAGAAAGCGGCGGGTTAAAGCGGGAGTTAAGTGTGATTGCAGGCTGCTGTCGCGCTTTTGTTCTCAAAATGGCAGAAAAGTCCACCAACACCACAGCACTTCGTCCGGGTCGGGGAGGATTTTTGTGCTTGTGATACAAACTGTATGTAAATGTCCCTCCAACTCTCACTGTGTTCCTCCTCATTTGGCATTCATAAGCAGTTGTGACGACCTCATCAGTTTGATGGAGCTGACTCCAAGACGGAGAAGACAAAAACCACAGACCTCAAAATGAGGTGAGCACGGAAGACAGAGACGCCACTTCACAGGAGGCGCGCAAACTGAACCAAATTCTCCCCCCTCTCTCTCTCTCTCTCTCTCTCTCTCTCCCTCTCCCTCTCTCTCCCCCCCTCTGCCTCGTCTCTCTCTTCTTTTCTTCCCTCCTCTTTCTTCACTCGCTAGTTTAAAGTTGTCCTGGCTTTTATTTTGAGAAATATTAATTTGGTAGAAGAGCGGTGTCGGTGCGTGAAACACAACACAAAGGGGAGAAAAAAGAGAGAGAGGGAGAGTGAGAAAAAAAAGGGGGAGGTGGGGGGGAAGAGGGGAGGGGGAAAAAAGAAGGCGCAATGCGTGCACATTTCCCCTCGCTTGACGTTTTGCTGAAGTTTGTACGCCACTTGAGCTCGCCGTTTCCCTCGCTAATGATACCAGCGGAGCCTCTCTGGGGAATGGCGTCCGTCGTGCGCCTGGCTTTCACATTTCCAGCACCAGGTATTTTGGGATACGCAAGCGGGGACTGTGAGGCACATCATTCCAAGAGCTCATGTGGCTCTCCCGCTCTCTCTCTCTCTCTTGCTTCCTCTCTCCTCTCCAATCGGCTTCACTCCTCTCCTCTTTCTTGTTGTTGTTGTACTTCTGCATACGCAGACATTCTCTGTCTCACTCTAGTTCTCCCCCTTTTCCTTTCTTCCCGCCTCCCTTCCTCTTTCTCTCTTCACTTTTTGATTTGGTAAGGATGATTTCAAGTGTGGAGAGGGAAAAAGAAGAAGAAAAAAAAAAAGAAATGTGTGCGCAGGAGAGGGAAAGAATCTTTTTATTAACTTATTCATTGTATGTGAAATCAAGAGGTTTTTTCCCTTTTTCCTCCCCTCCGCTCCCTCGCCCCCTTCCTCTTGGTTAAGGCAAATGAATGTTTAAAGAGGTAATTTACTGGGCCCTGGCAGGATCCACATTGTGTATTACACAAACAGGCAGCAACAAAAGGAAATTCTAATCTAGACAGTAACACGACGGCACAGAGGATCCTCGGCGGGGGGTCCGGATGAATTATACAACAATCTGTGTTCTCCCTCGTTTAATTTAAAGGTCTGTTTTCAAGGCTATCGCCGGCTCCCACTTCAGAGGAGAGACTTGGCCCGCTGAGGTCAAGCCCATATTGACAAATATCAAGAGGCAAGAAAGGAGCGCCCAAAACGCAGATATGAATAAGTAAAGGCAAACAGATAAGCAAACATAAAGCAATAAGGGAGAGGGGAGGCAGGCAGACAGCAGTACACACAACATCTCATTGGCCATGAAAAAAAAAACACGGGGCCCCAGACAATGTTTTTCCAAGGAACTGAAAGAAACATGAAAACTAAGCATGCGAAGGCACTTCTTTCTTAAATGGGAAATAATCGTTTGTTTGATGGCGCCGCCTGCCTGTCAAGGTCTCTTAGTTTCCACACGGATTTACAGGAAACAAGGTGCCATCGCTGACAGTCTGCGGGGCCTGTTGGACTATGCCCCTGAGGTTTTGTTAGCTGATGCGGTAAAAAAAAAAATTAAAAAAAAGCAGCTCGCATGCATAAATTTATCCGGCGTTTTGCGCTTCCAGAAATGGTCCGAGGCATTTCATGGATTTGAGTCGGTTACATAATGGGTGCGTGATTGTGCCAGGTACCTCATGGTGCTTTTTTTATTTTTAACTTCCACTGATGTATTTTCAAATAACTCTGAATGATGTCTTTGAACTGAAATATTCTTAGAAGAGCGGCCCCCCTGTTGGACATATTTTTCCTCTCTCTTTCTCCTTTTCAACCCTCCTCTCTAGTTTTTTTTTAGAGGAAGAGCGTCAGGTGGTGACAAAATTGCCCAGCCACCCCGAGTCACCTCTTGTCGCCACTGATTTTCTTCATAGTTCACGGGAGCTGCTCGCCGCAGCCTCCCCCCACTCCTTCTCAGTCCATCATATCTCGGACAATCAACAGGTCACAGCCCCCTAACCTCTCCCTGTTGCTCGCCACCAGCCTGCTTCTGACAGGATGAGTTTGACCTCTGACCCCTTGTGCAGACAGCTCAATCAGCTTCTTATGGCAGCAGTCACAGCAGAGAAAGAGAGAGCGCGGCCACACGCGGCTCTGGGGGGGAAAGCTTTCCTTTTCTCATCGTAACCCTTCCTCGCTGCCGTGTTAGTTTTTAATTCACAGAATGACACGGCGAATCACTTTGGGCATTTACGCTGCGCTCACGTATTACTCACTCCCTTTAGTTTCTTGAATCATAATCAGTGTTATTTAAGAATCTGAAGCGTCTGCGGCTTTTGTTTTGTTTGCACGTATCTCGAAAGTCACAACCTCACGCCGAGGAAGGAGTTTTGATTGAGGAGGCATTTAAAAAAAAAAAAAACAAGAGAAAAAAAAAACAGAGAACTCTCATGCAAATCTGGCCCCTCGTTCACAGCAGAACCCGCGAGTGATCTGCGCTCCCCTAAGTCCTCCGAGCTTCACCGCTGATTTAACCTCCAGGGATGAGCAGCCAGTGATCACAACGCTCAGAGGAAGTTAGCGGCCTCCGCTCTCCAGAGGCCAGCACTTCCTCTTGATTTCGCCTGTTCTGTCGAGAAAGAAAAGGAAGGTAAAGATAAAAAAAAACACCCCTGCTATGCCGTGTGTGTGGGCTTCACACAACTGTAAAACTGCGTCATCAGCACAAAGATATGAAGCTCCGGGTGTGTGTATGTGTGTGTGTGTGTGTGTGTGTGTGTGTGTGTGTGTGTGTGTGCGCGCGCCTGCGTGCTTGCGTGCCTGCGCGCGGAGTGCATGCGTGTGTGCGTGTGTGTATTTTAGACAAGGTGCCTGCCCTGGAGCTAGATAATGTGAACAGAAGCAGATGGGGAAACTTAAACGCACTCCCACTAGGGTATAGCAGAGCTGGCACAAAGTAAGAAGAGGTCTTAGAACATCTCCCAGCCCTAGTGGATGCCAGCTCTCTCGCTAGCACTGAAAAACTGGATGACAAAGAGAGTGAAAAAAGGGAGAGCGAGAAAGAGAGTGAGTAAGTGAGAAAGAGAGAAAATCTGTTGTATGTGTGTGTGTGCGCGCCTATGTGTGTTTTGTACAGTGCCTCTACTTTTTGTTCTTTTTTGCATATTTATTCTTTTATGAAACTGTCGGCCCCTCTGTCTTTTTGTTTTGTATCTCATCTGTTGTGCTCCAGCGCCGAGCATGTCTGGGTTTATAAAACACCACCCTGGATAGTCCACAGAAAATAATAAATAAAATAAAAAAACAACCTGTTATATGTTCAACTAAAAAGGTAACATCTAAAAGGAGCGGATGTAAAAAGCGGTGAACTCGGATGGTGATTGTGTACAAATGTTACATGAGTTACATGATGAATATGACTTCAGTTAAAACCCAGTATACCACAGAAAGCAAAGGCACAGACTTTAGCATGACTTCACACAGAACTATTACCCTCATCATTGTGAATAAACACAAGTAGGTTGGTCAAGTGGGAGAAGTGTCTAATATATGTTTGCAATACCATGAAATTCTGGATCAAATGAGCTTATGCTGTATAGTGATAGCTGATATGCACTCATTTTATTGGTTAACCCCTGATAAGAGACTTATCTGCCTCATCATTTAAGAAAACCTTCCATAAAGACTCTATGAGGGTTAAATGTGTCATTAAAAGAGCAATATGTAAGAATGTCTGTTGAAAATGTTCAAAAAATGAACGAAAATCAACAGAATGTGAAGAAATGATGTGGCTCATTGCTGAAAGTCCTGATTAAGATTAATTTATTACTGGTTCTCACTTAAATGTGAATAGTATAGTAGTAAAAAGAAAAGATAGTCAAAAACGGTGACCAATTTATGTAAAGACGTGTTTTCAACTCCTCATCCCTTAAGAAATCTGATTGTGTTACTCTGGTATCTGTGTTTGGGGAGTATTCAGCTCACTGTCGTTGACATTTATTGCCCTAACCTCTCTGCAGCTAACAAAACTCTGGAGCAAATTAGGAACTTAACCTAAATTGACCTCTGACCCCTGACCTAACCTTGATCAGACCAGCTTTAAGCATCTCTGTCTGGAATTAACCCTATCAGCCGACTGTCAAAGCGACCAGACCAAACTTGAAGAATCATGCTAAATCTTCATTCATTAATGTCATTCTAAAGAAAAAAAAACACAAAAAAAAACACAACACACCTTTAAAAAGGGCAATATGTGGGAATGTTAGTTGGCAATGATCAACCAGAAAATATCAACAGGATGTAAATAAATAGCAGTTTTGATGTTCCAGTGCTTCTGTGTTGTGTTGCAGAGATATCTACTGAAGTTCACTAACCAGCTAGCCTCAGTCCATCCTGGTCCAGAGTACCTGTGCTAGCCTCAAACACTTCCCTGTTCCCCTTCTTCCGATTCTGTACCGCTAGCTGAGCTAAGTAGCCAAGGGCATGCAGCTACAGTTTGATATGCAGCCTCCTATTTGTTTGGACTTGGAATCAGCCGATGGACAATTCATACATACTGCACCTTGAAAATGGAATGAATGAGTTCTACCACTCAGACATTGCAATACATTCTGCTGAAGACTCATTGCTTCATTATTTTTGCAATAGTTTGACCCACACTTCTGATAGTCGTACTCTTTGCTTTTGAGGGGAAAACAGATCAAAGCCTTGGTTCTCTTCTCAAATTGCTCTAGCTCTATGTAATAGAAATAAACTTTGGTCCGTTGAAAGACCTTCTGGCACAAACACTGATTTGCAGAGCTTCAGACAGAGAAACCGCAGTATCACCTTCATAAGAAAAAGGAAAAAAAATATATAATAAATAATGAATGAATAATGCAAATTAGTAAAATCCTTCAAGAATAAGTCCTCCACACTGCTCCCATCATTAAACGTATTTAATTGTGTCAGGTGACATGTTTGATTATCTATCCATACACTGACAAAAACAGGAAAATCTAGGGGAAATGCCCAATAAACAATTGCTTGGTATACTAAACAAATGGCTCTTCTGGGGATAACTAACAAATGCCTCCTACAAGCCCCAGGGGAAATGACAAAAAAAAAGCATGTCCTTCAACCACAACAGTCAGGCTTTAGACTGCGTCGCAACACAGTGACTACTGCAACTGCTGTTGTGGATGACATTGTTAACCTGCTTGATACAAAGCAACACTGTGCTGCACTCTTTGTAGATCAGTCCAAGGCCTTTGAAACTGTTCATGACATGTTATTCAGTGAAAGGCTTCGTGTTTTCTTTTATGTTTCTCTCCACATATGCTCCAAATTATATTTCTTTAATAGAGTTCAAACTGTTGCAGATGAAGGTGCCCCTCAAGGATCAATATTATGCCCACTGCTATTTACAGTATTTATGAATACACTGTAATGCTCATTTGTATGCTGATAATACAACTTTGTATGTCAAACTACAAGATTCTCCAGATCGCAGTTTTCGATGACCTCAGGACCTCCCTGTTTGATTGAAAGCTTGCTCTATACTTCTTAAAGGTCATATTGATGATATTTGAAAGTTGAGAAATTATTACGGTTCAAAAACTAATACATCTTGGTGCAGAATAAAAGTTTTTCTTTTCCTTAAAAACAGTATTATGATTGTGAATGAATGATTGAAAAATATTTGTTGGGTACAAAAGTTTTTTTTTTGTTTACGTCTGTGTAAGAATTCTGACGGCTGGCTCCAGCTTCCAACAAGGTTTGTGAGCCAACAGTAAAATGCCGTTGGTATCAGATGGAACCCATGTTTCGTAGGCATCAAGAGTCTTGATATTTGCCAGTTTGTGGGGGGGGGGGGGAATGCAACAATAGCACAAAATGTCAATTTCTACATAATGTTGCTATAAACCATGGTGTTTTCTGCCACAGTGCAATTAAATGTTGTGTTGGACGTTCATCTCTAGCCATGTAGAATGAATCACTATTCCTATGCCTTCATTTAAAAGGCCATGCTATCTGTGCTGCAGAGAAATATAATATCCTGGGTTCAGGTCAGAGCTTCTGACCACCTTACTACTGGAATGTCCTGCAAAAAGACACTCAACTTTAAACCTTTACAAGCTTATAATTCCATTATTGTTGTGTGATTTTGCCAAATAGGTCTTTATGTCACTGGAATTCCCTGAATAAATATAGCTTAATTAACAAACAAACAAACTAACTAACTAACCAACTCTGCCTGCTCATCAATCATGCAAGAAGCACTTGTGCCAGCCCTTAGTCACGCGTCACATTTTGCAAACCATCCGAGTCACTTGGGACCAATCCATTGGGCCCATAAATCAGCCCTGGATCTCCACACAAGCAAGCCGAGGCAGGCCGGGGGTGAAAGGGGGGCCGATGAGTCCTCCCACAATGAGATGCACATGTTGCTGCCTGGTGGGTGGGTGCTGCAGAGGTCAGAGGGGATGTGTAGGTTAATAATGAGGTGAACTTGATCTTCTCCAGTCTCAGAGAAGACCGGCCGCTCTTTTTTTTTTCCCCCACAGAGGGGAGAAGACCATTATCTCAACTATGCATGTAAGAGGAGGAAAGTGATGAGGGAGAGAGTGGGGATTTTTTTCTGAACTGCTGGATCAGAAAATTGTTGTGAGATTATAGATAAATTGATTATTAGTAAGAGCAGTAATATTAGCAAAAGTTGTACTAATAATATTCAGGGGATGAAGCAGGAGGTAGAATAAACAGAAACTCAAAAGAAGAAGAAATAAAACATTAACAAGGTAACCCAGGCTGCCAGTTGTAAGGCTGAGCATCATTTGAAATTCTTCTATCCGAATACCAATTCTGCAGCGTGTTCAACACCAAAATGATAGTTATCGTCGTTACCGTGCATTGCAAGTGGAAAACCAAAAAAAGTTTCAACACCAATCCAATAATGGGTAAGTATATATTTTTAAGTTTGAACAACCAAATAGCAATGTCTATAAAATATGGTAGTTATTTAATATTAGCCCGACATTGACCTGCTACAACACAAATAGTAATGTTATTGTAGTAATCTTGTGATTTAGTATGTGATACAGCAGCATTACAGTGAAGGGGGCATTCAGTTGCTTGATAATGACTTTCACTTTTGACATGTTTTTTTGCTGTAACTTATAACTGTGAGGTAAATACTGATTGCACAGTTTTGTGACAAGAGACAACATCGGCATGTGGATCGGTTCTCTATAAACCTCACTTTTACTTTGCAGATTTGTCTGTCTGGCACAAAATCTCATGGGAAAATAAAGGCTGACTGGCGACCCAGACATGCTGGCAAGCCTGGCACCATCTCTATGAGCTTTGATGACACCATTAGAGACCAAATTAATGAATAAACTCCTATATTTGTCCTGTGTTATTGGAAGATGCGATCCTGTAGTGTTTACGAGAGCAGCACAACCAATAATACCACTTAGAGACATCGGTTTCCATTTTAAACTCACTTTTAACCACTATGTAATTCCTGTCTTCTAAAATGTGTCCCAAAACTCAAGCCTTTAAGCAAAAAAATAAAAAAAATAAAAAAATAGCATATCGTAATTTTGGAGTGTGATGGAGAGACCACATTCAAATTTCTCAGTTGAGAGCCAATCCCCTGTAAAAAATGCTCAATCAACATCCTCATATAATCGGTGAAAAACATTAATTTCTAACCAGTTCTCACCAGTTGTCATTTGTCAATGACCGAGCTCGAGTTCCGGGCACAAATCAAATTTAAGCAATTTCCAGTCAGATATTTTACAAAGTGTTTAGTTTGTAAAAATCCATCACGATTCCATTGTAGCTGCTGATCTTTCTGTTGTCTGAAGGGATTCTCAGAGGCGTCTTTCTGCCATGATCAGCATGGCTCAGTTATAATCCAGCGGTCAAGGGTGAGTCTAGCGCAGAAGTGCTCAAATAGCTCTAAACCACAGATCTGGTATATGATACGTGACATATTGAATGCTCTATTTATAATCAAACACTTTGTAACAAATGTATCTTCAATCAGCCATTTTGGACAGGCTAAATCGTCAGAATAACTGCCTCATGAGATAAGACTGAAAATATGTGCTGAGAATCCAACAGGTAATTTCTCATCTCTATCTGAGAGGCCCAGGGCCAAACATCCAACGCTGTCGAGCCAGTTTATGAAGTGAGTACTCAACACATTACATTATAAGCCATATGTGGAGAGTGTTTCCTGCTCCTTAAGTGGCAGGTAATTCCTCTAAAATGTTTATGATTGAAGCTTAGTAGTTGCTGAGACTAACGGGATTCTGAATGGGCGTTTTTTAAGTGAACAGTCGAAATGCTGCATGTTTAAGAGTGTGTGGAAATGTGCCAGCGGCTAAGTAGCTGTTGATGATAGATTAAAAAAAAAGTAAGGATTAAATGTAATAAGGAGCTCTTTGGTCAATTTAGCAGGGTCAGTTAAGATGATTTTATAAATGATACAGGGTCTGAGATACATCCAAGAGCCAAAGGCCCATTGAGTTCAAAACAGCTCGACAGCTGAATGCTCTGAAGTTACTGATAGCAGGGCAGAAGGAGAGAGAGGGTAGAAAAGATTAAAAAAAACATCTGAAAAAAAGTCTTCTGTCTTCTTTTGCAAGCTTTAAATTGTGTGACAACTGCAGGGGGGAATTAAACTGGATTTTTATACTTTTTAAAATTTTATATACGGAGAAAAAACTTGAAAAAGCTGCAGAAAAAAAATTATCCAATGAGCATTTTTTAATTCAAATGAAACAGATTGTGAATCTTACTCATGGATAAAAGATCAGCGAAGCGGCTTGCTGCACTCGGTTGATGCCACTTAATGCCCTCCAGGTAAGGGCTGGAGATTGCTGATGCCTCTCTGTCACACACACACTCACACATACTCACACACACATATCCCACCCCCTTGTAAGAGCGCTCAAGTTTGATTGATGAGGAAATAGATGGCAAATTGCAGTGTCCATCCTGATGGATGACATCATTTGGCCCAATGTGCTGATCACGTATGCCAAAACCGGAGCCTGACTCGCCCACACCCCCTCCCTACACTCCCCCTTTTTGCTTACAATTGATCAGTGGGAGTTTTGTACACCAGCCTCCTTTGAATTTAATGCATGAGGAGGGGAGAGCAGTTGACGCGGCTCTTTACAGCTCGTCCCGGTCCCTCGGCCCCTCTCGGCCCCCCTCGGCCCCCCTCCACTCCCCCATCCATCTTTATCTAGAGGGGTCCGAGCCGTGACAGATCCAGTAGCTCTCTGTTTGTTTACCCTCATACGCCGACGATCACTCTGCGTTAAGCGGCCCTTCTGCTTTTAGATGGATTATTGTTTGCACAGGTTCAATTACGAGGGGGGGGCTATCTAAATGGAGACTTATTGAAGGGGAGACTAAGAAAGATGGGCAGGGATTGTCAGTGCTTGATATTTTCTGTCGTTTTCCCGTTTGTTCTCATCATCAAACCTGAGCAAACACTGTCAAGCCTTTCATTTCCAGCCACCTTGTTTGCCAGGGAATTTTGTAAAAAGCCTGTTTAAACAATGAGTGTCAACATTTGAGGCGAATATTCAATTTGATTTATAAAAGCCCTCTTTCTCCACAAGATGATGAGATAAACTTGAGAAAATAAGAGAGGAAACCTCTGACTTGGGTGAGAGGGGGGTTGTCACATCCGCTGGCACAGGAGAGCTATGCATATTCCTCAATCAAAATTCCTACACGTGTAAACAGTTTTGCCAGGCCGTGTTCTCCCAAAGGCTTATTCTGTGGAAGCCATCCAAGCGCCACCTCATATTCAAATGGGCTGACAGGTGAAGAAGAGTCTGACGGGGAGGAGGAGGAGGTGGGGGGGTGTGGTGGGGGGGCGGAGACGTCTTGATTGATGGGCCAATGGCACGCGGTGGCGGCTGAGTTTATGAGCCAGAGCAAATCTGAATATTGAGAACGCGGCCATCGTGTCACACTCGCCATATTAAGAATTATTTGACAATGCATTATGTTGGAGATCTGTCACGCAAAAAAGATGAGCGTGCCCTCCCCTGCGGATGAAATTACAACCTCACTGCGCTGAAGTGAGGAGTGGCCCCCTCCGCCACCACCGCTTTGTGAATTCTCTGTGGACGGCTGTGACACGGGGGCCCATCGACAGGGGCCCTCCTCACTTACTCAGAGTTAGTTGACTGCCAAAATAAATGATAAAAAACATCAGTATGCATGGATTCCTATGTCGTTTTGAGTCTCAGATTTGTACTGTTGACCATAACCTCATAGTTTGCATGGGTTTCTTTCCTCTATAGGCGTGACATTTAAAGGGATAGTTCACCCCAAAATCGATCATTTTCCCTCTTAGCTGTAGCGTTATGTATCTATTTAGATTTTTACTTTTTTTTGGTGTGGGTTGGTGAGTTTCAGAGAGATTGCCCATTGAGATGTTCTGCCTTCACTCAAAGATTATTGATCTAGATGGCATTCGGCTTGTGGTGCTCAAAGCGCCAAGAAAAATAAATTTTGAAAAACTCAGCCGCAATGTCTCTCTCCAGAAATCAGAACCCAGATCCCCAAGATAATCCACAGACTTCATGTTGACTTCCTGTTCCCTTTGTAAGGATTTTCATGTTGAAACTTTTTCCTCCTACATTCACCGACCATATCACTGCGCAGAAAGAAGTGTCCATCTACTCTACGGACAAGAGGCCTCTATTTGTGAGAGCATGGGATGTAAGCATAATGGCATCCTCCTTGGCAAGCATGTGATGTTACATAGATAGTTAGCTTAGCTAGCTAGCCTCTCGTCCATGACAAGACCTCACAACAAGGTCTGTGGATTATCCTGAGTAAACGGGTCATGATTTCTGTTTTTTGACTCAAAACATGTATGGGTTGGAGTTTTAAGAAATGCTCTTTTAATAGCTATATCTGTAGACATAAAAATCAATAAAGAAAACTCGAAGGCACCTCAAGTAGTATAAAAAAACATTTTGACTCCCTGACGCATCGGAGTTTATTTTGAATGTCAATCATGATCATGACATGACAGTTGGCATATTAGGCATATTAATAGTTTAAAGGAGACATACAGTATTATGCTCACTTTTAAGCTCTTAATTTTATTTTGGGTCACTACTACTGTAGAATATGTTTACATTCTTTAGTCCTCAAAAAACACATCTGTTCTCTCATACTGTCTGAGTTTTCTCAAACACACTCTATTTTAGCTCCTGTCTCTTTAAGACCCCCTCCTCCATAATACCCACTCTCCTGTGATTGGTCAGTTCACATGTGTCTGACCCAGCACTGCTAAAAACAACAGAGCGTCTGTGTTAAATCAATTCTTACTTTCCAAACTAGCCGCTAGACCTAAATTATGCAAATCTGTGACATTGTGACATAGTGTGACTTTTTCTGTGGAAGAGAGGAGTTCCTTTCCTCTTTCTCTGTGGACGCTGACTTTTTTTAACTTTCAAGATCTTTTATATGCACACATACATATTTAAGACAACAACAAAAATGAAAAAGCATAATAGGTGCCCTTTAAAACGGAGTGCCTTGGACTGTTTATGTGTTCTTTGGCTCTTTAAGCACCACAAGCGTGTCATTAAGTGCCTTTGAATTACATTATATTTTAGAGAAGGCAGACTTCTGTACCGCCAATATCTCCAGAAACTTGGAAACTCATACCAAAACAATATATAGTTTATGGATAAATAGCACGACAGGCAAGAGGAAATATATGTATTTTTGATTTGGAGCTGAACTGTCCCTTTGAACTTGAGCTAGGACTGGGCTTGCAGGCCTACATTTAGAGCCAAACGTGAAATGTTAAAAAGTAAAATCCTGCAATGCTACAAAATTGTACCCCACGTGAAAGCAGTTAACTGCTGTTTAAGTCTTGGTGCTCTGTCAGTTCCAGTCGATGTTTTACAGTTCACAGCTTTTCTCCTTTTACGGTTCCATGGAAATTATTTGGCCTATAAACATGCCACCTCAGGTCCATCCCCAGGCTATTTTACGCAGCGGACGACATGGTGCTAACAAATGGTTTCCACCTGGGCCTACTGGATCGGGATCGTCAGACTTGGCTCGCTGCTGCAGATAATAATATCTTCCCAAGCAGCACGTGACCATAAAGCAAGCTTCATCTGGTTACAAGAGGCCCCGGCTAGACTGATGTAATGTGACAAGTGATCTTTTGACTCCTGTGTGTGCAGAGAGTGTGGACGTGTGTGTGGGCGTCTCAGTACAAGGTGTCAACCTGTTTTGTGTATGGACATTTTAATGAGAGAAATGAACCCCGAGGCTGTTTCTGTGTTCTTTGTCCACTCGACACACGCATGAAAAAAGGACTCTCTCGAGCCTCGCCGCACTTTGGCTCGTTCTCTTTTTCAAGCTCGTTGCGGTGCGTGAACTGAACATGGCAATCAAGCGTGCACTGTAATGACTTCAAGGTGTTTAATCGGATATTCATTTAGATGTGAGCCGTGTTCCTCCAAAACGGTGGAGGAAACAAATCATTGGCCCTTTAATAATAATCAATGCCTGATCCCCCACCCACCACCACCACCCCTCTCCTCTCCCCCGCGCATCATCTGGTGTGCTGTTTGTGTGTGTACGTGTATATGGTACGGTGTGTGGTGTTTTCTAGGTGTACTCTGTGAGCCATGTTTTTTCCTCTGGGGGTCTCTTTGGCTGACCCCCCGACCCCTTTTTCTCTGAGGACAGCCAGCTAAGAACCAAGCAACATATCAAAGAGTGGGGGGGCACAGCCAGGCCACTGGGTTTCTGGCAAAATCATCTCAATAAATAAATATCACAAGACACCGCTGGAGGGGAAAGCTTTGATGTGGGGGGGTTGAGCCCCATTCTCTCTTTTCTCTCTCACTCTTTCTCAACTTTAATACAGGCGCTCTCTCCTCTAGTGTCTCCGCTCGCCGCCGAACCCTCACCACTTGCTCTGACAAAATGGCTCATGTGTGCTCTTCTATACGCATCCTCAGCAGCGCCAAACGTTCAGGGGCTCGCAGTTTTCCTCTCAGAGGAGGTGAGAGTTGGAGAAGCGCAGTTTTGTTATCGATAGATCCGGGGTGCTGGATTGGTCTACGAGCAGAGAAAAAGCCTTTTATTTACTTCCACAATGTCGGCAGGAAAAACAAGCACCCGCACCTATTTACACAATATTTTCCGACGTCAGTTCTAGTTTTTTTTTTAATTGTTTTCCACGAGGTAAGATAAGAAAGGATTATTGTGTAGAAGCACCCCCCCGTCAATCATTCTTTTGATTTCTTATAGTGGTAGCTCCGCAACGCCGCATGTTGGGGCAAACTGTGAGTAAATGAGACGTAATGGAAAATAGATCCACAGAGCTTTCTTCTTTCTTTCTTTTCTCTTTTTTCTCTGTCTCATTTCTCAACTTTCAGTCTTCCTCTAATTGTATCAGGTTTCATATGGACGTGATCTGCTCTCATATTTAACAAGACAGTCAGGAGTTTTGTCACTGGGGGAATGTTTGCAGCCCGGGAAAAAGATAACAGTTGGAGAAAATGTCCTGATGTAAGTGTCCCAAATTTGTTCAAGGGAATTGCAACACTTTTTGCTGGCTGTTGCCTCAGTCTGTCACTTGACAGAGATGCTCTTATTTATAGGGGTAGCCCTCAGGGATGAATCACGCTGTCTACTTTATGGAGGAATAAATACACACTGGACAGTACAAGCGATTATGTTCTCCTTTGCAGAAATTGCCTCATGCCTGTGTCTGCAAACACTGAACTTGAGCACCGAGCGTTGGAAATAGCTGACTACTAGTGAAAAAACATATCTGGGCGCACTCTCAGGCAAAAAAGATGTGTAATGTCAAACACTGTCTGCGGTGAGTGGCCAAAGCTGACAGCAGCATTGTCAGGTACTTTTGTGTGTGATCTGATGTGAACACACAGTGGTGTAACGAGTGGTCTTGAGGGTTTCTCAGGTTAGAGCACTTTTTTTTTCTCCCTCTCCCCCCTTTTATCCGAAGGTTGTGTTTACGTAAGGAAAAGAGAGAATATTACATGATGTGGATCACAGTGAGCACTCAAGAAATGTTTTTGTCAGATTATGTTTCATCCAGTTTGAATTTCTGACTTTAAAGGTGCACTACGTAGACGTTTTAATCAGAAAAGTCTTCAGTGACTAAACAAACTCTTTGTTTAATGACTGAATATACTGAAAAAACAAACTTAAAGCTTAAAGGACAACACAGTTTCCTACCGTTACTTTGGTTGCATTTGGCGGACCCTGCCACCTTTCTAGCTTCAAGCAAACAAGAGATTTATCAGACATTCCTGATCATTCAGTGTTTGTATTATTACCTCAATAATATTGTAAATAATTGAATTCTGAGTTTTGAATTTCTTCTCCAAAAACTACATAATGCCCCTTTTAATAAGTCCAGAAGTGCATACGCAGGGCATGCCGAAAGATTCTGCCTTGAAGCTTCGACACATATGGTCAGGAGGGCAATTATTCAATGTAACATCATTTGTAAAGTCTGAGTATGATAACATAAACATTTTATTTTTTTTATAATTCTGTTGACCAAATGCATGCTTGCAGGTTTGTTTCCAGCCTCTTAAATTAGAACATTTTCTATTTTCTTCACTCGTCAATGACCGTGAACTGAATATTTTTGGGTTGTGGACAAAACAAATAATTTGAGGAAAACTTCTTGAGCTGTGGATTGATATTTTCAATGTTTTTTTCTGACATTTTAAAGACCAAACATATAATCGGTTGATTGAGAAAATAATCAACAGGTTAAAGAAATAATGAAAATAACTGTCAGAAGCAGCTCTAGTATTCTTGTCAATATCATCATTTTGATTTTAAACACAGTAACTACTGTAACCCTTGTTTTAAAACAATAATAATTTCAAAACGTTTTCAATCAAACCAAATTTCATCTGCAATCATTTTAAAATCATCAGGTCGGCTCCATTCTATGACAACTCTCCATGCACCGTCGTCATCACTGTCTCCTGTCACTGAAAGATTCTCGTCTGATGGAGCAACATGAATAAAAAAAAACACAACATGCTTACATGACGACAGGATAAAGGCGTGTGGAGGAGGTGAGAGTGGATTGCCCGGAGGGTGAAATGTAGGCACATTAAACTCAGAAATTGGTCAATAATGCTTTCCTGCTCACTATTGAGAGGCAACTGAGTGGAATGTGGATGTGAGGGTGTGTGTGTGTGCGTGCTCTAATACACTCAGCACTATGGGGGTTAAACTGTGTGTCTCCGGGGAGCTTGTTATTGACTGTTGACCAGCCCAAATTAATTTTCAACAAGCCTCTTCAGGGGAACAATGGAGATGGATTATGGTTGTAAAGGGCTTCATGTGCGTTACTCCAAGGTCCACTAAGTGGATGACTGGCCTCTTAATATGCCTCCACCTCAGTTGAGACTCAGCATGCCGCCTTTGTGATCACTTGTTGTCTATAAGAGTTTTTTTTTTTGATGTGGTTGCGAGCCGCGCACATCCACTTTAGATTTTCAGGTATGTTGACAGAAAGCAGCTTTTGTTATCTTCCCCTTTCCGCCCAAATTCTTTTTCCCGATGACGCTGAGTGCAGTCGTTATTTTCCAAAGTCTCGTCCTCGTATGGATTTAAATGCGCCTGTGTAGTTGATGTGCCTCAGCTGAGGAAGTCAAGCAGCTGAGTTAAACAAGAGGCCTCATTGTTAATTTGAGCATCCTGGCTTATTAGTTTGGTTTTGATCTATCGGAGGCGGCTGGGTGTCATCCCATCGCTTGTTTTTCCCTCTCCCACTTTGAATGGTACAAGTGACAAAAGGCCTCCCACACACAGTAGCTGGCGCAGTGTGATCACTGCACGCTGAGACACAGGGAGGTGTCAGCACTAATCTCCTTTAAAATGGCTCTCTTGTCTTACATCCGATGCTCACAGCGTACCCTCAACACTGTAATTGTGTCTACTCGATGAGACTTGCCGTCCCACTTTCGCACCACTTTTGTTTCATACAGTGAAGCGCGCGCCACTGAAGTTGCGATACATTGCACTTGACTGAGGAGTTGAGAAATCAGTGAGATGTTTTCACCTGCTATTCTCAGCCACATCAGTGTGTCGTGTGCTTTCTAATCTGCCATCACCAAAAGAGGTAATAAGAAGTAATATGCAGTACAAAAAAGCACAATCTGCTCTCATTGTCAGCCTTGGGATGAAAACCAACTTGTAAGTATAAACTCAGGCAAAGCGACTGAGACTGTTGAGTTTCACAAGGGCTTTGGAATACTAATTGACGACCGCCTTCTTCTTCCGGGGGCCTATATTCAGCGGCTCATAGGAAAATTGGAGAAGGATTTGAGGTTTTTATTTTAGGGACTGCTCAAGTTTTTTTCTTTGGCAACTGAAAAGAGGGCGACTGCCGCCGCTTTCAATCGATTGCAGTGATGTTTTACATCCAGGTCTGCACCTGGTGCAGCTGTACATCACTCACTGCATCACTGTTAAGTTGTCACACACTGTTTTTAGATCTCTTTCTCTTCTCCGATTTCAGGCCAAGTGGTCTCTGTAAAGCCGCTCTGGGCCTTGGAGGACAGACTACAGCGTGTTTTGATTTTGTGCTTATAATCAGATATTAAAGGTGCACCGTGTCGGTTATTGGGATGAAAGAGAAAGATCTTCATTTACAAACTAAATAAACAACTACTGGTATACTTTGTCTTTTATTTGATGGAGCCTGCCACCTTTCAATCTTCAAACAGTGTTCTGGGGACCTTGTTTGAGAGCAGCTTGTTTATTCAGTTACGGGTGAAAAAATATTTCTGAGTTTGTATAATTATCTCATTAATACTGTACATGTAATGTAACACAACTTCACAGTGCCCCTTTTATTCAATTTTGCTTTTTAACTGCACATCAGAGGCGGCAAAAGTACACACATTCTTTACTCGAGTAACATTTCTATCGGCTATTTCTGTGCAAAACTAACTGAAATCTCATGTTATGTTGATGTAATTCAAAACTATTAACCTTTAAAGTAGAAGCAGTGGGATTTTGTCTGGGCTGTCCCAAAATACACCAGAATTCTGGTACATTTCGGGAACAGCTCGGCCAAATCCTACTGACTCAGTCTTATGGTGTTGGGAAGGTGGCTTTCAATGACGCAAAGTATCAATAATTCCTCTCAAATGCATGAAAACCTGTGTGTTTTGAAAATGTGAGGGATAGAGTTATCTTTACAGATAGCTGATTGTTGAGTCTCGTTCCCAGGACGTCAAATACCGACATTTTGGGTTATTAGAGTGTTCAGCAAAAGAATGAGAAAATATGAAAATAGAGTCAAAGGGCTGCAGGGTCTCTGCAGATACGAGACACCAATACGACTTTTCTTACTATTTCAGTCCCCCTCTCTTTCTGTTTCCATCTTGTAACGTCTCTTACTTTGTCCCGTCTCGCTACGTCTGATAGGCGGCTGGAATCAATCTTGTCATTCACAAAAGGAAAATAATCGATAATTCCCCTCTCATGTATTAAAACTGAAGCAACACCCCTGTTTTGAGATACTTAATGAAAGTACAGATACCTTGAAATAAATTACAGTGACATAGTATTTTCTACTACTTAAGCTACGATGCTGTTGATGTTCAACCTCTCATTCAGTGCATTATCCCTTTAATGTTTACTGTCCACTTGCTCTCCCTGTCAACTTTTTACAAATGACGGCAGCCGTGCAGAGAGCGCAGAGCAGATCTTCCATACTGACTTTGGCCTCCGTGTTATTACACCGGAGAGGTCAGGGTCAGCCCAATAGCATCGCCTCTCACGCAGTAAGAGAGGAGGACATGAGCCACTCCATCAATTCAACATGAACAGAGGACGGAGCTGGAGCGGTATGGCATTTGGAAAAGATGTTACCGAGGAATTCCTTCTGCTCCTAATCCCCGAGCAGCAAGCACGGCTGCTGTGTCTCTGCAGTATTCCGCGTATGAGCGAAGGCCCACAGCTGAGGTAGTTTTTTCCCAAGGTCACAGCCCGTGATGATGAGTAGCAGAGCTGACTTGACGCATCTGGACTTCATTATGGGAGGCTGGAACATGCTCTGCTATCATTCCTGCTATCTGCTTGCGGGAGATGGAAGACAGCCGCAGAATCCAACTTAGCGGGGGTTTGTCTTCCATCTTTTGCTCGTGTTCAGGGGGCTCGCCTTCCCTCTCCCTCTCATTTCCCCTTTTGTTATTTCGAGTAACTTCATCTTCATCTCCGCGTTGGCCTCTGAAGTGCTGTGTGTTTATGCAAAACCCATGTTTGGCGCACTTGTCGAGACCTGAAGTGAAGATTGAAGTGCTCGTCAGTGCTTTTTCGCTTCAAGTCTGCCTCACTTGGATGATCCCCCCCCTCCACCCCCCATCCCCAAACCCCTCCACCTCTTCCCCCCCCCCCCCCTGCTTTTACTTTGCTGAGAAAGTTTCTTCTTCCTCTCCCATGCCTCGTTGTTGCCCCGGAAAAGTCAGAGCTAAGTCAGAGCTCTTCCCTGTCTCGCCCCCAGGACAAGAGAGCACCTAGCCACATGCCTCGTAGGCTCGCCAGGAGCTCAGCGCCTCTGAACTGACTGATTGCCACTCAAAAAAACACACAAAAAAACCACCCACACTGTTGCCACTCTGCCATTTGCTGTCGTGTGTGCAAACATGGAGCACATCAAAGGAGCATATTCACTTACCCCCTCTCCACAACCTCATCAAGCCTTACACCCCGTTCCCTGAATCCCCCTCCTCCTCCTCCTCCTCCTCCTCCTCCTCCTCCTCCTGCTTCCCTCTTTTTGCCCGTTGTACATTTTTTTTTTTGCAGATTAAATCAAACAGACCTAATTTTCATTGGCGCGTCAGAAGCGGTGCACCGGACTGTGTGGCTAAGAGGAAAAATCAATGCAGCCCCTAAGTGGGAGATCAAACTCAATATGTTAGGTTTCGGATTGAGCCGTAGTGTCTTCATTAATATCTGTCGTTCATATATCAAGACAACAACAAGGATCCATTATTGATATCTGGCAGCGAAAGTTGCATCACCTTGAGAGTTCCGAAGGTGAAAAACAACATCGCACAACTGGGTGTTTTTTTTTCTTCATTTCTTTATTTATTTCAGTTTCCCTCTAGTGAGATGTCACTTCAAAAACAGCCCGACCAAGGAGTGTTATTGTGCTGAAAGAATGTCAGCCAGTTACAATAGGCTGCTTAATGAGGTAGTGTGGCAAACTTTCAGGCAGGCCATAATATGAATTATTTGTCATTGGGCTCTGTGTATGTGTGTATGTGTGTGTCTTTGGAAAGGGCCCAGTGTAAAGCGGGATGAAGGCAGGCCTTGATGGAGAGATGTGGCACTAGCCTGGGGGCTCGCTCCACTGTGAGGGTAGTTAGCTCGCTGCACACCGCCATCATTAGGGACTAGGGCACTTGTGCTGGGAAGGTGACACACGAGCCCACAGTCAGACAGCGGCGCACGCACACACACACACACACACATAACACCTGTATATATGCTGCACCTCTTCTCTTCTCTGCTGCTCTCTCTCTCTCTGTTTTCGCCTCGCACTTCGCTCCCAAGTTATCCTCCACATGAAGCGCCGTTCAGTCGAAATGCAAATCGGGCTTTTGACAGTAAATCACCGGGCCATGAGTTCACTTTGAAAGTGTGATGGATGAGATGTTTATGGACCCGCTGCATGGATTGAACAGTATATCTCTGTCGAGCATTGACAGGGTTGTTCAATCAATACCGCTGACCTAATGGTGAGCGAGAGGTTGATTAGGGGCTGTGAAGACGAGCAGCAAACACAACACTGACATATTACGACTTCATAAAAGTTACTCTCGCAGTGTGTAACTTTTTGTCTCCCCCTTCTGGCAGTGAGAGTAATAACACATGCATGGTCGATGTGGTCATGGGCCCAGACACGCCAAACTGACATCAAAGAACTTGAAAACTGATGGTTGCATCGTATTACGTCGTTTGTGTCTCGGGCCAAAAAAGCTGCACTCGAACACAACGCGAAGACGACGGACGACAGCGCCCGTGGGAGAGCAAGATGGCTGTCCAGACCACCAAGAAGCAGTAGACTATACTGGTCATTCAAAGGGGTAACTGGGAGACAGCATCATCATAAATTCTGAAGAAACAGAGAATCTGCGTTAAGCGGTTGAAATCATCAATACTATACGACGACAGGCTCAGAGGGCTTTCCTTTTCTTTTGCCATCTCTTTCCTCCAGCACAGACTCGCTTTGCTGAAAAGCCAATCAGAGTAATTTCTCTCACCGACGATCTCCACCACAGATTCAACAGCCAAGTTCAAAAAAGTTTTGTTTGCCGACATGTTCCGGGATTTTTGACTCTCTTGGAAGTTAAAGTGACAGGTGTGCAAATGAAACGCTCTGTTACTAGACCAGCAGTGCAGATTCTTTGGGGGGGTCTGAACATTTTTGGAGGCATTTAGGATAATGTAACTACACAATTCGATACAATATGTGACAAGGGTCTAGTCATTCAACATTTTTCTGGCCACCTGATGAATGTGAGTCCAATATTCAATCTTATTTTTTTCCCACCAACTTCCTGAGAGGGAAGTTTGGTTCCGACTGCTAAATGCTCCACTATGTTCCCCAGCTAGTCACTGACTTTTGCGTGTTTGGATTTGCTAATGGCAAAAAAAATAAAAGGCAACACAGTAAACAAAGTGGGAGCCCCGACAACCAAAACAATGAGTTAAAGGACGCTAAAATGCTCTACAGAGTTAAGTGATAATTAGCTCTGGTTTTGTCACTACGAGTGACATATGCAGATAGTCCTTTTGTCCTTGGTTAATATAATGAAAATATAGATTTGAGCAACTTTTGAGATTATACAGTAGATCACTGAACTCATTCATGGTTGAAAACAACCGTATGAAAACTGTATTATTGATTATTCTCTTTATCTGTATTATTCTATTAAATTACCCTTTAAAAAATGTTTTTTTAAGTTCCCCGAAGCCGAGTTGATGTATGTCTCGTTTCATCTGGCAAACAGTTGAAAGTCAGAGCAGATGTCTTGAGCAGATGTCGCTTAAATAATGCTTGCAGGGATGCTCTAAAAGCAACTTATTGTCCCATTGGCTCATGTAGCACAACAGGAGGAGTCGATGGATATTCAAATCTGTTTCTTCTCTCGGTTCTGTGTTGCTGCCCAACTGTTGCCACTGTGTGACCTCTGGCTTCATACGTCGGGTTTTGTAGCAATCAATTTTCAAGAAGGTCCGCAGATTTGTGCGAGAGACTCCAGAAAAGGAAAAAGGCTCTCCATGTTCTGGTCTGAATTGCTGAAATTCGTCTCAGATGGAACAGCCCTGCACTCCCTGTTGCTTATTCCTCTCCCCTCTGTACTTGATCGCCGCTTTCATTGTCCCTCTTTTTAGAATCCATTGTAGTGCGATACACACAATACGGCCTTAATGGATCCAAAATCTTTCTGATTAAAGATGGCCTTGTTACTGGAACACTGCAGGATAGTCCTTTAGGAAAAGCATTGTGCACCAAATTGTACCAAAATTTCCCTTGTGTGGTAGCCCCTATTTATTTCTCAGATAAAAGAAACTCTCTCATATTTGTAGGAAAAGGAAAAATCTCTCAAAATACCCACCTTTCATGTGCATCATTTTGTTCTTCAAGGTTGGAGGACAATTGTTACTGAATAAAGAGTGGGGTGGTTCTTTGAGAAATTAGTTTTGGAGAAGAGCATATTTAATCTGCTAAGTGGTGTGTATCAGAACGTATGAAAATAGGTCTAGACAAGCGGTTTCGAGCATCAAAACCTAATGACATATGAGGACCAAAAGCACTTACAGAAGCAGAATTCTTTTACTTTCCAGGCTCTTGCCATCCAGGAGTTTCTCTCTTTTTTACCTGTTTACTGTATGAGATTCATGCATTTTGCTTAAACTGCAAGTCATTTGTGTTTCCAAATAACAGAAGGCATGCAGCAACAGATTACCCTTAGAGACAAAAATGATGTGGAAAAAAGCATGCAGACATTTCAAACTGAAAACTTTGGGAACACTTTCCATGCAGTCCACATCTATGATGCACGATAACGCATTATGAACATGCTGTTAATTTGCCTTTACTGCTGGATTATCATAGTTACAAGCACTCACAGATATTCATGATTCTTTATAAAGTATAATCTCAGCTCTTTATCAGACAAATCTCTAGAACTCATTTAAAACACGAGTATAATGTATGTTAGTGCGTGTTAATTAATTTTTTATAGCGTTTGTGCATTGACTTTAGTTACATAGCAAACAATGACCACTTAAAGTGGCTTATAACCAGCTGATTTATAACATCTGCCTATGACACAGGGATTTCATGACTGTACTTAAAGCACTCAATGACCAATTACAGTAGCTCATATTCACATTATAATGCATTATAATAGTGATTCTAATGTGTTACAACTATGAGAACTTCAATACACTATGAAGTGAGTGACCAGCAGTTATGTTATTCATGAAGTATTGACACTTGATCGTACACATCATCATAAAATGCATTATACTCCATCACGATTGTTATAAAGCATTCTGAACATTTATTATTGCTCACGTGTAGGCACACTATAACACATAAGTATGCTTTTAATGTGCAACACACACACGCATCATCATAAGATATGATTATCAGTAAGGTGCTATGGGTGCACTTAAGGTGCAATATGTAAGATTTGGCCACCAGGGGCAACATATCACTAAGAACCTGTTAATAGTTGCTTCCTGTAGCTGCCACTAGCTACTTAGTTCAGGCAGCCGTGACATTAGCGGTCCGGACTGGGAGCTCGGGGACCAGGTGTTGGTGTTTACACTGCTAGCACAGGGGCTTTGGACCGTTTAGCATACTGACTTCGGCAGATCCTCACATTCTGTTGTCAAGGTTAGTCAATTTTGTATTTTTTTCAACTTAAATTCTCACACATTGCACCTTTAAAACCCAGCATGTTCACAGTGTGGTGTGATGTATTACGGACACGAGCTTCATAGAAAGTGTTACCAACATTTTGACTTAATTTGCAAAATTAATTCGTTTTTAAGCCAACATTTCTCTACTGATGAGACCCCAAAACTGCATTAGCCATGAATCCGTTGACCTTTCACTGAAATGCTGCAGCACCACAGTTAATGTAGAGACCCTGCGCTATGTGTCTGTCAGATGTTGTACTCATTTTCGACAAAGCGCTTTCCAAAAGCTTTCCAGAGGCCCGTTTACCTGCAGCCTAGTGCTCTTTCGAACACACCGCTGTTTGAGAGCACAACACAAAATCATTTGAAACCCTCAGACTTCACTGTATTGTGTTTTTTTTTTTCACCATCACCTCCTTTGTTGCCCTGCTTTCTCTCACTCTCTTCACCTACACTGTGGAGTGCAAACATGTAATAAGTATTGATGCAACCTCAGAATCCTTTACCTCTGTGTTTTTTCCCTTACAGTCCTACGGAAAATCAATTGACTCCAGTTCATCCTTAGACACATGACTTAAATCTTGAGATCATGAGATACGGTCAAGAGCAGCACAGAGAGGGCACTGGCTCCGTATTCCAATTCCCAAACAATTACTCAAGTGCTTTTTGAACCCATGAATTTTATTGGCCGCGCAGTGGTCTTCTTTTACGGAGCAGCATATCAAAGTGCATGAGGAATGAATGAAGGTTCTGCTCCTCCCTGATGAAGGTCACAGCGGGGCTTCAATTCATCGGAGATGGTTCGAATACATTCTTTTGAACTATCTGTGCAATTCAGGCTTCTTTAATTGTTTTGCATCAATAGTGTTATGAGAACTCCTTTCACAAAAAAAAAAAAAGACTCCAAACTAAAGAGCACCTTCGAAAAAACGCACGTCTACGCCAAGAAACCGAAACAGTGACCCTCTCTTTTTTTTTTTTCACTCCGTATTAAACCTAATTGGGGTGAAAAGAGGAATGTCAGTATGGAGGACAACATCAATCTGTTAATGTGAAGCTGTGTTAAGAAATGTCTGGCATTTTCATCCTCGGCAAAGGAGATTGTTGATGTTTATACTCGGCCGCAGCCATTTCTTCAACCTTTCAATTCTCTTTGGCGACTGTGATCAGGGTCAGTGGTATGCATCTCTCTTTTTAATAACATTGGAAACAATATCTTTTTGTGTTCTGTTTGTTGCAACCTGGGGGACATATTTAATGTTGTGCAATGTTTTCTGATTTGTATGCTTGCCTGCAGCGATGGCCTTCAACATTGTTCCTCCATGCCACGCTGACATCAAAAAATGTCATTTCTTTACTCAGGTATACAATGCCTTTTCTCCCATTTGAAATATAATAGAACTGTGACGGACCCTCCTATGTTATACATTGCCAGCGGGTTTATAGTTCAAGGATATAGCCCACACAAATGCATTAAGTGTGCATATTGTATACATTCAAAGGGAACAAAGCAGAGTCCCGCATTTACTTGATCATAACTGAACCCATCCCCCTGGTTCTTCTCTTCTCTGTATTCACCGGAGGACTACATTACGTTACGGCCCCGTTCATGTACAACACGCACGCTTGTACTTCAGCTACACTCTGATACGTTCTTTTTTGTTGTTGTTTGCTCGGACACTTTGTAGATTTAAGCAAACTTCAAATAAATAAGAAATCAATTCTGCTCTCCGCAGTGTACCAAGTGAATCCATAAAAATGCTGCACTCGCTTCTGTGCGTGTACACACAGAGGCTGTTTTTCCTCGCGAAAAAGCTGTTGTTGATCCGTTGAGAACGTCACACAAGCGGAGACCAACCCAAACAACACAGCCTGCTTTGAGTGCAATGTAACGCCTGCGTGCTGTTTCTAATACAGAAAATTTGTAGACAAAATTTCCTGACATAACCACCGATAGAACTCCAGTGGAGGGGCTGACATGGTGCAACGGCAAGTAATTCACAGATAAAGACTCGTCCAACAACCTCTTTATTGAAAGCGGTTTTGAAGTGCTGAACGTTCGTCAAGTATCTGAAATGTTCAGACACTTGGGGAAATGGACATTGTGAACGCCCCTTTGTCAGCAGGAAGCAGCCTTGTTTAAATCCTCCTGGGCAAGTCACTGAATCCGTTCCCAAGGTGCTGCCCTGAGCCGATCCTGAACTCTGGCCTCCACGTAGATGGAAGCAAGGGAGTAGAGAACTTCCCTATAGGGATTAGTCGAGTATCACTTAATTATTCATTTGGTGCTCGAGGTCCATTTGCATGAGACACAGGTATGGCCAGTTGTGGTCAGACAATGTAGGAATAGGGGATTCGTCTCATGTAAGGGTGAGAGCTTTGTGGTACAGTCGCTGAGGCATTTCCCTCCAGTTTCAAGTGCAGTCCTGTAGTCTTCTCTACACATTTATATAGTCCTATTTGTCCTCTTTTTGACACTTGAAAAATGAATTAATCTATTTTAAATCACATTCATATTTGTGGTATTTGTTGTAACCAACGACTGCTACTCTTAGCTTGCCATCCTTGGCTGTAGCTAGTTACTATAAGATAATAATCTCCTGGCTCCGTTAGCCGTGGAGCCAGTTTGTCTGGATTGAATCGCAAAGGGGACTTGTCATCGTGGGTGACGGGTCCCATCTCGACTGGATTTGGCAGCCTGACGTGAGCATGAACATGGCTGGACACCTAACTGGGACTGAATACAACCTCTAAGACCATCTGAGGTCAGTTTGAATACAGGTCACACAGTACAGAAGCGACACAGCACCTCTGACCAAGACTGTGACTTTGTGGACGACAAGACACGACAAGTAGGGAGGGGAGAGGCGTGCAGCGGGAGAGAAACGTGAACTGGACTTGGACCAAGCCAGAGGCGATTGTGAGAGACAAATAAGAGTATTTCATTTCCTCATTCATTATATTAACACTAATATTGAATATGGAACTATTGAACTGTCTCCTCTTGCCGTTGGTGGTTGTGGTATTACGAGAAAGGACTGGCTGGGGCAAGCTGGTTAGAACTCTAACTTCGGTAGACATCTCTGCAACACAATACAACACTGTTCTCTTTGATAATTGCCAGCAAATTCTGGTCATGTCTTACAAATCTCTGTATGTCTTGATGAAAAGACAGGCTGTTGAGAAAGCTGGATCGATGGCATCCTCCGAGATGTTTTTGACTGTCTCGTTGAGTTCTGGGCACCAGCGTCAACTTGAAGGAGACCAGTATACAACTCTACACCTATTGTTCTTCTGTTTCGAGCGGCTGAGGCAATTATCTGTGAGAGGCATCTCGGCTGGATCACGTATAAAAGGTTGAAACAAAGGACCAACACAAGGTCGCCACTTTCCTACTTTCTGAGCTACGTCTTGAGGTTCGAACACAGCTTGGCGACGTCAATGCTGAAGCAGTGATCCAACGTGAACTTCAGAGACTGCTTAAGTAGAATTGTATGTAATACAGAGCCACCATGAACCGACATGGAACTTTTTGGCTGAGGTTGCAAACAACATCTCAACTACCCCAAGTTGGGTGTACTTTCTGGGCCCGTTCTGGCCTTTCCAGGTCGCAGAAGCAGCAGCAGTGAACACGACTTTGGTGTTGCCGTGAGAACCATCCATCTGGAGGAGGACACGGCTGAAGCTGACCACTGTGGATTTTGTCCTCTTCCTTCACGTCAACTTCAAATAACCCATGATGATTGGACTATGCAAATAGTTCAGTTAACAAGGGTTACAGGTGACTTGATGAAGATGAATACTTGACCATCATCGATCAATGGAATTCTCATTTATCAAAAGTCTGGATGCAGCATTGTTACTTAGCTGATGTACAGTCCAGTGTTCCACAGCTTTTTGCTGTGATGTGTAGGTGAGTATAAACACAGTTTAGGTGATCACACCCTATAAAGTTTTATCATTTGTATTATTCTAACAGTAAGCAGTCAGTATATACTGGATTTGGGGTAGTTTCTGTCAGAACAACAAGACACACTTATTAAATAATTTTTGAGTGTATTTGAAGTGAACTAGTGTGTGATGACCTGCATTTAGACTAAGAAATGTTATGTTAAGTTTGTATGTTTGCAAACACAAAGCAGTGAAAACAATGTCATTTGGGCAAGTGTCCTAGCCCAAGGACTCTGAACTACAACTTCCTGTCTGAATTCATTTATTGACCAGTACAACTGGAATTAAGATGACCAACTCATTGATGCTGTTGGTGTTTATGCGGGTTACTATGAGTGTCTTCTGTGAACAACGGTTTGAATATGACTACCACTAATTTGGCCATTGAATTTAATTAAACCTAATACAAGAGTGGCATGATTCTTAAAAGCAACCTCAGACATGATCATTGCATTTACTCTAAACGGTTTCTTCTGAGTAGATACCTAAGTTACCGTGTCATATCCTCTGTTATAATTCCGTTTTAAACTATAGAGGAGAAATGCAGCTGGTCGCCACACCTGCCCGTGAACTTCAGAATAACAGGAGGACAAAGATGTGCACATACTAAGTTGCTTTTATTAATACAGAACTGCATGCTACAGAGACTGTACAGCATAAACATTTATTCATTACAAAAAAACATGGTTTTGGAACCATTTAAAATAACAGGAAAAAACAAACGAACAAAAAGATAAGAGCATAAAATAGAACAGGAACATCACAGCCGTTAAGGAAACATTCAAACTATTTATCATTAGCATCTTAATAAACCAGAGAAGAAATCGACAGGTTACAGTCGCGTCATGTCAACTACAATGGCACCGAGTGGATGATTCTCTTGTAGCTTTTTTTACAGCCTCTTGCAACATCAACATGCCTATTTTTTCTATCTACCTATATGTAGTAGTGTACTTAAAAGTGGCAGTTTGTGTATTTTTTTGTATTTAATAGTTTTTTTATGAACCTCCTAATATACATAATTTGGCCCTTGTGGGTTTATACAGTATGATGTCCGCCTTTTTATTAAGTTTAAATTTTAATATTTGACAATTTGCTACCAAACACATTTGTTATAGCAACATTTATACTACATACATAGCAATCTATGTAACGTCACAGCAAAGAATGGTATCGAAATAAAAAAAAACAAAGACAACAAAACAAAAACAAAACAAAACAAAACAAAAAAGATCCCTACAGCGTGGTTAGAGGGGCAGAGAAAATTATCACAAAATTTGGCACGGAAAATCTGTACACGAATCTACAGTCTGAGAGATGTGACTGTGCAATAAAAAAGAAGGGCTTTAGACACTTTTCCAACTACTGAAGACACGGTACCAACTGTCTCTTGTTTCAAGTTTATCTTTTCTTCTTTTTTGTAAAATGGCTTATAGACGCATTTCTTGAAATGAAGTTGTGCATACTTCTGTTCATGAGATCTACACAGTACACTGAGTGGAATCCAGGTTTTTTTTCAGTGAGGAAAGAAATCAATAACAAAAAGATTTGCCTTTTTAAAACCTCCTTGTAAAAATGGATCATTCATATATAAGTCGCTTACCTTAAGAAAAAATATTTGTACAATGTATTAAGAAACAAAAAGTCAAAAAGAGACACGTACAAGATACAACAAGCAATCTCTAAAGCAATAAATACTACTGGTCCTAGCGTTGTGACATTTTGAATTTAATAACCCGCGACCCTCCCACCCCGACCTCCCCTCAAGCCCACCCAACTTGCCTGACTCCACCCCAAAGGTAAACAACAAAGAAAAAAGACAACGCAGTGGAAGAATGCATATTTAACACAGTAATCCCCCCCTCCCCATTATTCTGTACATTTAAACAAGAACAAGTAACATCACAATTAAAGTTGTTCCTCAGAGAGGTGTCACCGCTAGCCTCATGCCCCCCTAGAGTTTGAACAGATGTCAAATGATTGGTTCGCAAGCTCGTATTTAATACAAATAAAGAAGGAGAACCAACTCTTTCAAGAAAAGGGCTCGCTGAATAATCTAGCCTACCTTTTTATATCCGTCTTTTAAACATTTTGAAGTTGAACTAAATAATTTTTTCTGTTTGCACTGTTTTAACACTACAAAAAAGACAAAAACAAAATTCATAAAAATTTTGGCAGATTCACAAAGCTATACTACAGCTCATTGTATCATTTCTTTATAATAATTAGATTTTTTTTTTGATAATGAGGGGTCAAATATTGACCAATGAACTTTTTAATAAAACAAAAACTAAAATTTCAAGCCGTATGGCACAGAAACAGAAAGAGAAAAAAACGAACTGACGGCAAGTGAAATATAGCAGAGGGAGGCCCTAGAAAGGTGTGTTTGTGCAGAGCTAGAAAAGAGGAGAAGAATAGGGTAGACTATTCTATAGACTTGGTCACTAGCGACAGAGGCTGAGGGGCCGAGGATGGGAGGAGTGAGTGGGAATGACACAGCGATGCCGAGGGCCGGGCCATTGAGGACACCACAGAGGAGCCCGGCTGCCGCGAGGACGAGACGTCGCCGTGCTCCAGGGCTCCGTTGTGGGAGGAGGCGCCGGGCGTGTTGCTAGCTGCAGCAGAGTTTTCCAGCTGAACCAAAGATGGTGGAGGCCCAGCCAGGAGGTGCGGGTGGTGGAGTGGCTGGTGGGCCGGTTTCATAGTCAGTGAGAGAGGTTGCATTTGTTCAGTCTGAGGTTTGGACTCTTTTGAGGAGGGGGAGGGAACCACTGAGGAGGGGGAGGATGGGGGGGAGTCTAGTAAGCTTCCGTCCGTAGAGGGAGGACTGGCACAGCTGCCTTCACCTTGGATGTAGCGAATGCACTTTTTTTTTCTCCTGGGGGACAAGGCAAGAGAAAGAGAGCATCTTTTAGCATCACGTATTCAAACCGCATCGCCTCTTAGCACGGTTGCTGACTGAAATGCGCCTTAAACCAAGGGAGAACCATTACTTTTGATCAGTTTTACATGACCAATCACATTCTGAAGGCGCATTTAAGTCAACTTGTGCTAAGATTGAAAGGTGCTAGAAATAACAGTCAGTTTCTCAAGGCTAAACCACCAGACAGGACAGACATGGAGGAAGGATCACAGGTGAAGCACCTGGACAGGAAGCAGCAGGGAATGAAAAGCACAACACAGATGTGATGATGATGACGATGATGTTGAAAGAACAAACAGAAGCAGATTTAGATGTAGTGATGGTTGCTCTCTGGATGTAAACTCAGCCTTTCCTAACAGGCAAGAGCTACAGCTGGGGATCAGCCTGTTCTCTCCAGCAACGCGAGGTTACTGGACCTGTCTCGCTCCCCTCTACCTCGATCTGGCTCTAACTCGCTCATCTCCTCGGGGGACGGAGTTTGGATGCGAGGCGAAAAAGTCAACACGATCCACACTACCCCGTCTCTGCCCCACAGACACGAGTGTGTGTGCATGAGGGGTCAAGGCATCATGTTTGCATTCCTGCCTGGGGTCGGGACCCCTCCCCCCCCCTTTGCCTGCCTGCCTGCAGAGTCCCGAGGCCAGGCCCGTTGCGCTCAGTGGAACCCGACGAATGAGCGCAGGAGGGGAGGAAGGGGAGGCGGGGGGGTGGGAGTTAGGAGAGTAGGGGATTGTTGCATTTATCTGTGGTGACTCTGCTGCGAGTGTTCAGATTTGGTTAAGGGGGAATCTCTGCCCACTTCATCTTTACCCTGACCCCGACAGTGACCCTTCTCTCAGCTCTCCGTTCTATCACGAGGAAGCCCCGAAGGCCGCGGAGTTTCAGTGTGTTTGAGGCTCGGGGAGGGACACAAAGTAGGTAAAAGGTGCTTTAACAAGAAAGACTGAGCCTTTTGTAACATGTAAGGTGGATTCTACCGTTTAATTTAGGCAAATCAAACCACCCGTTTCCCGTAACTCTACGTGAATCGAGAGAGCAGGTTTCTGAGAATGAAAAAGAAGGAGGGACATCGACAAATCACATAAAAGGGGCTCACAAAACCTTGGCCGCATTCTAGGGTGAAACACAGGCATGCATTTCCACACAACACCCGACAGCAGAGAACACTAAAAAAATCTGTGAAAGAGTGGGGCTGAGGCTTTTAAGTGCACTCTGCACTGATACTGCAGCACTGGGCGGTGCGCGGGGGGGGGTATCGACCGGCCGTAAAAAGCTATCATTTTGCTGCTACGTACACATCTTGCTCTCGATAACTGTCTGTCAAAGCGCAACAAATGAGCTAATATCCATTTTTTAACAGACATATCGATTCATAGTATGTGCCCGTGTATGTTATTGATTTCTCCGTCTCGGGGGAAATTACACCAGATGCATCTTTTAGGAAACGGAGCCCAGAGAGAACTTTTAACCTCTCGGCTCCTAAAACGGAAGGGAGACTATAATTATGGCGCTTCCCAGTCTCCCGAATCGACACGATCTGCTATTATTGTTTAAGGAATAAATGGAGTTATATCTGATATCTGTCCGTGTCCGCTAGGAAGGAGGTAAGAGAGCAGAGAGAGGACTGGGCGGAAGGCGGTTGAGCCTAGGATGGATTTAAGACAAGAAGCGTAGATTCTTGTCAGACATTTGGAACTGCAGTGTCCTTTTACACAGATTTAGAGTGTGTCGAAAGTCACACGATTCAATTTTGATCTTTGAGGCCGACCCGTGTAGATGATCACAACAAATGAAAGGTGTAGCAGCGGAAACAATGTATGGCGATGGCTGAAAGAGTGGGGGGTGGGAGGGGGTGTGTGGTGCAAGCCAGACACAGAGAAGGGTATTACTTAGCAGAAACAAATACCTACCATGAAAATATTCCCAATTCAAAGACTGCTTGTGTCAGAACAGAAAGACAACAGGTAGGGACTAAGTAAGGGTTATTGAAGAGGAGTTTGGAGGAAGAAGGAGGTTGGAGAAGGAGGAGGAGGAGGAGGAGGAGGAGGAGGAAGAGGGCACAGAAAAGAGTGTCACTGAGCAGGCCCTCAGAGAAAGCAGGGCTAAATTTGTAAGCATAACATTGTTATTCAAAAAGGACGCCAATTAGAACAAACATGACAGTTAAGATGGGAGGGAATTATCCACCGCCTGGGGAGAAAATGGATTTCAATGAGTCCGATTGTACGGGAATGTTATTCCAAATGACACCAGGGGGGAAGCCGTGATCTTGCAGCGAGATACGTTTGTTGAGATAAAATATTTGTTGATCTTACTTAAGAAATCCATTTTCTGCCATTGGGCTTTGAACCGAGTTCAATGAGGGGGGGGGGGAGAAAAAAAATTGCTGCGAGGGGAGTTTTACAGCAGGAAGCTCCTCGGTAAAAGCGAAGGAGTGAGAAGAAGAGTTTGCCATCCGTTACCACACGGATGGAAACTGTGTTTTTTTAAGAGGGATATAGTAATAATCATAATCAAGGAGAAAGAAGCTGCTCATTGTGGATGTCTTCCTCCCATTGGCACTACAGCAGTTATACCTGCATGGTTTGCACCATAAACTCAGCTGGTCAAGCCCGAACAAGGCACGACACTTCTTTGGGGTATTTGCATCTGTTAGCCAAAGAGGTAGACACAAACACACACACAGAGACAAACAAAAAAAAAAAAACAGAAAAGAAAGAAAAAATGGACACGTCATTGCACAGACAAAAAACATGTAGCCAGGGCTTAGGTTTAGGCTGGCAAACACTGGGATGTCCTCCATATTGTGACCAAACCATCAGGCTCCAGATCCTCCAAGCCCCGACCTGCCAGTTTAGTTTACTGTACTGTACATCCTGCAATGAAACCCCATCAATACATACGCACGAACACCATTCACACAAACACTCTGGCATGTGCTGTTAACAACCCTTCTTCCCAAACAGGAGGTAGAAAATCAAAAATTGTGTGTGTATGGAGGGGGGGTGGGGACCTAGAGATAGACCGGCAGGGCGTGGCTGGAGGAAGCTGAGAGGTCACGATAGCCTGGCGGGGACAGACAGAGGGAGGGGGAAGAGAAGAGGAAGAGAAAAAAATAAAAGGCAGCAGCGGGGAGAGCAAAGGAGGAAGTCCCAGTGTACAGATAACCCAGCCTTCACCTGGCCCCGGCCGGTGCAAGCACACACCATACACACCTGCACGGGCCACACCAGTTATTCTGTTGATCGAGCCCAAAGCGCGCTCGACACTTCTTAGGAGCGCTCAGGTCTGATGCCGCAACAAGGAAGGGGGGGAGGGAGAGGGGGGGGGGAAGCCAGCAGAGAGAAGGAATAGAACCAAAAACCATAAGGAACAGAAATCAAAAAAAGGGGGAGGAGAGAAATAAGGAGAAAAAACAGGTAACAGTGAATCTATGAAGCTTGGCAGTGGCTCATTGTGCAAGAGTTAAAAAAAAAACCAAAATACCCTTAAAGCCATTCTCAAGTGTGCATCTCAGACATTAGTGAAACTCAAGGTGCATGCAAATTATAACATTAAAGTGGAAAAACTTTCAGTCGCGTAATCTAAACTCTAGCTGGGAGTTAAAGCTGAAGACAGGAAATGCTTATTGGGGTTTGAGCGAATGCAGATCGGATTAATTTCACCGCTAGATGTTAGCATCGGTGCACTATGGTTTTTCGAAAAAAAGACAAGGGGTCAAGGTGCTAGAACTAGGCAGCGGTAAGCAGGCTGCTAAAAAAAGCACAGTGGTGAGTAAGGCCTAGCCAGGGGGGAAACGTTAGGAAAAAAAAGGGCTGGAACCCGAAGAGGGAATCTACTTATTAGACCTGGCATCAAACTGTTGACTGTTTTCCATCAACGTTGGCCGCACTGTCGCAGAGAAAAGCTGCCAGTCACTTTGCTCCATCCAGCAACGGGAAGTGGAGCAAGAGTGACGGCAGAATATTGCACCGTTTGAGTCCAGGTCTTGTCTCATTAGAGGCAGATTTAAAAGAGGGGGGGTGTGCCAAACTCATGCTGGCCTATAGGAAAGGCACAGGCAGCAGCTACTGAAGCATATAGATTAAGGAGGTTTACCCTGACATCACAACCTTCAGAGATAACCTAACTTAATATCATCAGTTACTGAAGCATACTGCACTACGATAACGGAAATATGCTCTTAATAACTGAATAACAACATGAGTGAATGAAATATAATCTAGCTCAAATTAACAGTAGCAACATTTTTTAAAAGAAAGCAGCAAACAAAGCAAAAAAAAGAGCATATTTCAAAGTGAACTTCATCTTATACCTGCCTAACATTGCACATTCATATACATTAATTAATAATGATAATAAAAAAAAGAAGAAAAAATAATAAAACAAGTTAGTAATTTAAAATACTCAAAATGACATTAGCACCTGTAATCGGAGGGAGTGAAAGGCAAGGGTTTGGAAAATATTCTCTGTGTTCTGAAAAAAAAGAACAGATAGAGAAGGCCTTCAAGAAGAGATCCGTCACCAGAACGAGCGCAAAACACATGATAAACAAGTCGCTCCTCAACAGTTAACGGTCAGGAAGAATGTGAATCATGGAGAAAGTGGGGTAAAAAAAAAGAAAAAAATCATATAGAATTAGCAAACCTCCTTAATTTTTTAAAAAAGATGTGAGTGATTCCTCTGGTATAAAAAGCATGCAACGAGGAAAGCAAGCGAGGGGGCAGCCAAGCAAGCACACACGCAAACAAGCACGCACGCACACACATAGCACTGTAGTGCAGTCTATCTGCAGGGCACAGGCATTATAAAACGGGGAGGGGGGGGGGCACGCACACACACACACACACACGCACACACACAACACTAGCAAAGTTAATGGCTCTCACAATGCTTCAAGTTCACATTCTCAAAAAAAAAACAAAAAAAAAAACATACATATCACAATACCAGATCGCTATGGGGCAAAGTGGGGAGGGGAGGGGAGAGAGGGAGGGAGGGGGGTGTCAAGAGGGGAGGTGAGAAGGAGTGTGGGGGGGTCATGCATATTCAGTTGTTATTAGCTGGGGAGAGGCTATGGGGAAAATGGGAAAAAGGGGGGTATTACAAGCAACTCTACCATTTAAATATTGCATTGGGTAGCATAACTATACCACACAAAAAAAAAAAAAAAACACAGAAGAAGAGAAAAAAGCCAGGCACAATAACACACACACACACACACACACAAAAGAAAAACATAACACTAACACACACACACACACACACACACACACACACACACACACACACACACACACACAAAAAACACTAGCTTGACTTTTATCTTGCAAGATGTCACATCTGCCTGACACATGATGGGGCTCTTCTAATATGAGAGATAATTGCAGCTCACTTACCATTGCTCTCTGCTTGCTGCTTTTCCCTTTTTCTCTTCTTCCTTTTCCCCTGTTGGTTAGCCGCCAAAAAAATAGAAAGAAAAAAATAGACACAGACAGGAACCTTAGTTATTATATTGCAGAATGCCCAAAACATGAAACAGAGAATAGGACTCATCTTTGTGTTTACTTATTTATTCATTCATTCTTTTCTCTGCCTGTTTTTTTTTTCTTCTTCTTCTTCTTCTGTCTCTGCCCTCCGGTTTGTAACAGCCACTGCAGGCCAGACCACAACTCTCCCTGCTCTCTGTTTTCGGTCTTTTTCTACTCTTTTCTTCTTTCGCTGTAATCTTTTGTCTTATTTTCCCTCTGCTCTGTGAACATCTAGACGTCTCTTGACGAGCTTCTGTTTTTTCGCCGGCCGGATTTTTCTCTACGGCTGCTCGTGGACGACTCTGGTCAGCTTGCAAAACTGGACTGAAGAGAATCCGCAGCACTTATGTGTCAGAACAAAGCGTCTAGGGCGTGAAAGACATTCACCGCGGATTCATGTGAACAGAATCACGGTCGGACTTTGTTACAGTTATTTGGTCAAGCCAACCTGTCCGGTCTCATCAATACATATCAGAAGGAAAGGGTGAAAGAAAAAAGGCAAAAAGACAAGAACTCATCCTGGTCATGTCACCTAGTGAAAGGGAAAGAAACAGGCTGTTACGACTTGTAAACTTAAAAACTTACATAGTTGTCTCGTGCTGACCAGCCCGGGTACAGCTGCATGTGGAGCTGTCGCTCTTTCCTGGCCAGCTCGTAGTACTTGGCCTGCTCCTCCCGCGATAGGGCGTGCCACTGTAAGACCACAAACGAGACACGAGAAGGAAGACGGAGAAAGATTTTCAACGTGAACACGAAAAACACAGAAGTAATGCAGGTTCTGAACTGGACTTAACGTCGGGTTTCCACATAGTTCTGTGTAAGCGAAAAGTTCAACAGCGTGTTTCGCTAACATTCGTTGTAACATATAGAGTCTTGGCATAACATTAGTGGTTTCTAGCCTTTTAACAAAATATTGAATATAACCAGCTTCAGGCCTGGCAGGCAAAACTGTTTGGATTCATCCATAAAGACATGCATTTTCATTGCATTGAACACTAGGGGCGTACGTCTGCAAGTGCGGACACAAAACTCTGTGGAAGCGAGGCACAAATCTACAAAACTGGGTCATCAGGTCACCATGAAGACCTCTATATCTCCTAACAAGCCTGTGAATCCCATTTGGGGTCCTCGATCAGCACAGCTCTGCCAATCTTGTATCCTATAAGACATTCACTCTCAATTCCTGGTGTATAACAGCCCGTGTTGAACATAAAACTAGACCTGAGCACCAGGATTGAGAAGTTGGACCATTCCAGTGGACTTACCCTTCGCCCCAGGATCTGGTTGATGGCGGCACTTTCCTTCAGTGTGCACTCAGCCACCACCTTGGCCCGCATCTCCTTCATGTAGAGCATGAAGGCGTTCAGAGGTTTCTTTATGTGGACCTGCTTCTTTTTCTCCTCCTCCTTTTTAGCGTCTGACTGTTTCCTGTGGAGGACCAGAGAGCAGAGAGGTCAGCAGAGTCAACCTACGATCAAGAGTTTCTGAGTTTTGGGGCAAGTGAAAGTCTACTCACGAGCTGTTGAGAGAGCTGATGTCACTGTGGGAGGATTCCTGCTTGACGTTGGGTGTGACGATGGCTGGGTGTGGGATGCCCGTGGTGTGCAAACTGTGGTGAGGGGGCACCATGTGTGGGGGGAACCTGGAGGACAGAAGACTGTGTAAATCGTCAGAATGGACACGGGTGAAATGAGGAGATGGAGCACATGTATACACAAGACTTAAAGGGGCTGAATTCCATTCCTGTTGCTCAATGACACGTCAAAAGTCGTCTTTCAGTTTCTTCAACAGAAATGGAATTGGCCTTTAGTCACAAGAAGAAGACATAAATGCACATACAACAACATCCACACTCAAAGTGAGTTTTTAGGGTCAATCAGAGCAGTTTAATTTTATCACAGAATTCAGCCTGGACAGCTATACACATTTATGACAAGGTATCAGTAAACAAAATATGATTTGATAAAGCTGTATTGTGTGCCAGTCACACACGAGTGCAATCGTACAAGGATAAACTCATTGAAAGGCTGTACACTAAACATTTTAGCCAAGCGTATTCTCATCATAGATTCAGTTGAAATGTGTTGGCTTGAGGGCTCCGTGCACTTTGCCAGTCATGGTCACAGAGACACTGCTCAGACTCATGCTAGCGCTGAGACTTCTAGATCCTAGATCCCCCTCACACTCTGTATTTTGGGGAGGAAATGGGTTTCCCGGTGAGTTTTAAATGACACTGACGATGTCTTTCATCCAGCAAGATGACAAATGCCAATCGTCTCACTTCAACTCATCGCAAGTGTTTGAGAAAACCGCATTTTTAGCAGTTGCATTGATATGAAAATGTCGGGTTTCGGAGGGGTAAAGACTGAATCATTCTCTCTTATCGAGGACTATTGCAAACCAGATTAAAAATGCTCTATCAAGGTCTGGTATCACTTCAGGTATTGGGTCTCTATTTGCTTCTTCCCCCGACTCTTTTCTGCCAATTCAGCAGCGTCAGCAGCGCTGACATTTTTATCTTCATCCCTCAACGCTTCTATCATCATTTCATCATCTCCAACCACTCCACACATCCAGGCCAGAAGCCCCTTATTTACGAAGACGCTCGCTGTACTGTACGCGCCGGCGGAATGTACGACACTAATTATTTGCGTGAGATTATTTGAACGCGTCTGTCTGCATGTGTGTGTTTACGGCGCGGCGCCCTGGCTCCACGTGACCACACACGCATTTAAGAGAGGAGAGGAGGATGAAGGAGAAGGAGAAAAAAAGGAGGAATAATTCTTCTTCTTCTTCTTCTCTTTTTTTTTTTTTTTTAAAGCAGCTCATTATCCGGCTGTGTCTGGCTGCATGGCTCCGAGCCAGAATATAATGATGAGGATAAACTCGCCAGGAACAACTAGTTTCTGTTGGAGGCCATCTCAGGGGAGTGCCAGTGCGCTCCCCCCCTCAAACTCTTTCCCTCTTTTTCTCCTTTCCCCTCTTCTCCCTTCATCACTGACACATTGGTGTTTGTGCCATGTCATCCGTTGATGGGGAGCTCGGCAGCGGTGGCTGCATATCGCCCATCATTAGGGGCTGCTGCATTTTCTTCGCTCCCTCCGTTTCCTCTCTCCCTGTTCACCCTCCCTCCTTCTCTCTCTGTGCACTTGTTAAAATTTCCTCTGTTCCAAGATCTATTTTTTTCTCCTCTTCTTCTTCTTCTTCTTGTTCTTCTCTACTCCTCCTCCCTGTCCCCTCACCACCTCCATGCTCCTTCGCTTCCTCTCTCCCTGCCTCCCTCTCCTCCCCTCCTCTCCTCCTGCTGCCACTGCATGGCCCAGGTTATGGTTTAAACATGACGGCCATCCCTTTGAAGCGCGGGGGCATCATCATCATCATCCGGGCTCATCAGCAGCAAGCGGCGCCTTGGACCAATTTAACCAACACAGAGAGAGGGAAACGCAGCGGAGACCCCCACCCCTCCACCCGCCCCAACCCCGGGGCTCCTACGTCTCAATCTGAAAAGGTAAGAATGGCTGGCGGTGTTGGGGTGTGTGTGTGGAAGGGGGGTCATTGGCGCAGCGAGCCCAGTGTCAGCCAGTGCCATTTAATTGCCAATGCGAAGCAGTAGCCCCCGTGCCTGTTTAATGTATAATGATCCGGCCGGTGCTCCTCTCCCGTTCCCAAGGAAGAGAGAGGGAGCGGGATGATGGGGGGAACATATCAAAGGGCAGGCTTAAGCATAAGGGGCAAAAGGGGCCTTCACATCCTCCCACCTGTCACACATACATCCACACACACACACACACAATACAGGGGGACCTGCGCCGGCTCCAACCCCATTATCAAAATAATGTCTTTCATTTGCTCCACAGACCATCTTCTACTCTCCTCGGCTCTTTTTTCCCCCTTCCGTCCAGAAAGAATGCATTTTTTAACAGGACCTAGGTGTAAGGTGCTCATTGCAGGACTACCAGCTACCACGTCCACTCCCTGCATCCTAATTCAGCACCGGCTGCGGCACAGGGGACCGAAAACGAAGGCTCCCGTGAAAGAACCGGCTCCCCGACAGGAGTACAAGGCCAGGACGTCTTTTTCGCTCCGATTTTTTCCTGCACTCGGCCTGCTCCCTACAAATCGTTTGAGCTATCACAACAGTCTGGTCCAATCTTTGAACAAAAAACAAAAAAACAACAACTGGCTGAAGGCTATGTATGAAAGGCTCCTGCCATTTTTCTGACAAAATTAGATGGATTCTTTTTTTTTTTTTTACTAGAATTCGTCAACAAATTGATTCTTTTCCTCCGCACTGTCAAAGTCAGAATTTAGGGATGCATAAGGAGGGAGTTGGGGGATTTCTTTTTTTTTTTTTCGGGAGGATGTGTTAAACCCTCCCATTCTCCAGAGAGCTCCCAGAGCCCTCCATCTATTCAGTTATACTAATTTAATTAGGGGCCTCATCACAGGGCATTAGCTCTTCCCCATGGCTAGTCCCCCCCCTGCACCCCAGCCAGTATATTCAATTAACTGCACTGGAAATAAGATGATCACAATGTAGAGGCTGTCATTAAGGGACCAAATTAGCAGTCACTTATAGCCCATGTTGGATGGGCGCTGCTGCCAGATGCCTATGTCTGGACAGACCCTGCCGTCTGACCCTTTGCACCTGAGACTAGGTCGGGAAAAGGCCTAGGAGGAGCAAATCCAGACACCATATTTCTTGCACAATGGGTTAAAAGTTTGATACAAGAAAAGGAAAAAGAGGGAAACAGTCTGAGCGGTCTGGCTTTCCATTATTCTTAGGGCCACGCTCCCCTCCCTAGCGACTCCTCCCTCCCCTGCATCTACATGATCCATCAATGTCACAGAGGTCTAAACACGCCGCCCTCAGGAGCTGCTTTTCCAATCAGGCTGTAATTAAACTAAAGCTTGGCCTCATCCCTAGACTCTAAACCAGCCCAAAGTCCCCTGCTGCAAGGGCGTATGGAGGGAAGGCGGAGGAGGAGGAGGAGGAGGAGGAGGGAAGAGGAGGAGCGGTGGGAGTGGAGAAGAAGGCTGTTTGTCTTTTTTTGCCTTGTTGCTTTTTTGGCTCCTTCAGACACCACAAATCACCGGCCCTTTTCAGTCATCCCAAATTAATTCTTTACGCTTCTGAAACCAATATAGAGGACACGCGTCTCTCGAGGGAACATTAAGTAGTTTAACACCGAAATGAGAGACACACACACACACGCGCACATGTATACAAGATGGCAAACGAATACACATACCCCCCACGGGTGCACTAAAGTCCACAGCAGCACTTGAGCTTGGACCCTAATGGGCTGGACCAAAGCGCTAGCCAAGTGTCAGGGCCCCGGCTTATATCAGCCTAGTCCCCCTTCAAAGTGTTGCCGTGTTTGTTTATCTGTCTGGCTGCTCAAACTTGCAGCAAGGACATGCCCCGGCTCATTTTCAGATCTGCCTGACATGCAGCGGGGGTAAATGTTCTTCAGGGGCCTCATTAGAAAATGATAAATATAATTAATATTTGAGAGCGCTAGCTGGAGCCCCCCACACTGGAGGATTGGCCTTTTGAACACAGAGATGGGGGAGTGCGAGCTCTCCTTAAGGGAGAAGTTGCCGCTCGCTCGTCTCTGCGCGTGCACGCGCGACCCTCGCAGCCAACACAAACACACGAGTGAACAGAACGAGGGAGAGCATGTGTGTGTGTGTGTGTGTGTGAGTGTGTGCATGCGTGTAGGTGTGTGTGTGTGTGTGTGTTTAGCTCCTAGGGCTCAACTCACCTTGACATGGATGCGTTGACAGTGAGCGCAGTTGGGTAGGGGTGTCTGAAACCCCCTGTTGTGATTGGATAAACAGGTTGACCTTGCCTGGGAAGGGGGAAGAGAAAGAAGAAAGGCAAAAAAGGTAAAGGGACGGGCTTGATAGAAGAGGAGAAGGTAAAGCCCTCTGTCTCTCTCCTCTCCCCACTGTGGGCCTCTTTATTCTCATTTGATCAGGACAAAAATCTAGGGGATTGCAGAGCGCAGATCAAAGGGAGGAAAACTCTGAACAATTTGAATGCCACAAATCTTGATAGCAATGGCTAATTAAATTTCATAACCCTTCGCTCGGTGTCGACAGAGTGGGGCCCTGTTCCTCCCCAAGCTGGAACTAGGTGTTTTGTTGTGATAATTAAAGACGAAGCGCGGGTCTCTTTAATGGAGCCATCACGCTAATTGAGGTCTACACATTCAAAGACAAACAATAATGAATGTAAATTTATACCAAAATAAAGTGCAGCAAATCAAAGGGCGCCATGGCTGCGCTCGGGGCCTCTCTCGGTATTTAGATCGCGGTGAGAAAACATTAAATTAACAGAGCTTAATTTGTAGCCTTTTGTCATATTAACAAGTGTTGACAAGAGTTACCAAGGGAGAGCCCCCGTGTGGAATTGTGGGTAAAATACGGGCAATCACGGTTCATTGCTCTAATTGGACCATACAGAGACATGCAAAATAGTATTCGCCATAAAAGTAGCAAGTTGAGGCTGCGACTGGGCGGCTGCGCTCCGGCGGCGGGCGCGTCGGAAAGTTAAGGGATCGAGTCGGGAGGTTTTAGAGGACTCAAATGTTGAGAGAGGAGACAGAGTTGACTCTGTGTACGGAAAGACACAGCACAGCACACATGCATGTATGGTAATATCTTGCTTTCATTGTTCTTCTCTTTGATACACGGTACATGCTTATTAATCGCTACAATACGTAGGCGTTGCTAGCCTTTTCACACAACCCATCAGAGGATACAGTAGAAAGAGGAATGATAAAAAAAAAGGGTTCGCTTACTGTGGTACTAACCATCCTAGCGGATGGGGGATCTGGCCGACGGTGCCAGGTGACAGTGGGTAATAAGGAGATATATCTGGAGGATGTGGAGGCCTTGGAATTCCTGCGGAAGAAAAGGAGGATGACAGGAGCAGAGAGGAGGTGGACAGACAAGAAGATGACAGAAAGACAGAGAGAGAGAGAGAGAAAAAGAGAGAGAAAGAGAACCAAATCTTTGTCAGTGCTGAATTCGTTCTTTGTTGAATGGGGCAGACATCACAGGAGTGCAGATGGGAGGAAGAGGAGGAGGAAGAGGGCTTGTTGCTCGCATGTACACAGTGCTAAATCACACTTCCTGATCAAAGGCCTTTGAGGCGGCTGGCGGCGGCAGCGGCACAATGTGTTGGAAGAGGCAGAGGGGAGAGAGGTGAGCAGAGAACACCAACACAATTCTTGTCACATTTGTCTACCGATTCAGCTCTAATGATACAAAATGACTGAAGTGTAGAAGTTAACAAAACACAACAATATAATTAAAAGCCTTGTCTGTGATCACAGAGCTGCTAATACGGGGATACAGGTTGAGTCGGGCTGATTTGTCCTGACATGTTGGATGGATTCTATATGAATATACCGATATCAGAGACAGACTGCAGCTAAAAGTCAGCACAGATTTAACAAGTTCGTTTCAGTTCAGGCTGTTCTCTGAGGAAAGTAAGTTCCCCAGAACACTGTTTGAGGCTAGAAATGTGGCAGGGTCCGCCACATATAAACAAGGTAAAACCGGATGAAACTGCGTTGTCTCTTAAGGTCAGGTAGATCTTTCTATTCTCATTAAAATCTCCTCCCATTTTCACATATTGCACCTTTAAATGAGTACACATGGAGTTTTGTCATAAGAGTTTAACACAACGTTCTGCATTTATTGGCTCATCGTCTTCATTTGTCCAAACCGATCCTCAGATTTCCGACAAAAACCAGCAGCGGATTCTGTTTGCTGTCCCCCGCAGACGAGCGGTGACAAAGATGTCCAATTTGAGGACAGCTCTCGTTGAGGGCCAACGCCAGGCAATCATGGCGTCCGCGGCGTCGCCTTTTACTTTCCCGTGGCAGCTGACAGGCGGAGAAGCTGCATCGACAAGCTGCCCTGAACGGATGCCTTGAAAAGGTCTCGTACACAGCCGGGGTGTAAAAATAACTTTCTCTCTCATGACAAACTTGAAACAGGGAACACTAGACATGTGTAGAAAAGCACAGCGAGGAGGTGCGTGTGTGCTCGGTAGACCAGGAACTTGGGGGGGGACTTTCATTTTTTCTTCCACACAGCTGGCTCGCCTGTGCAGCTGTTGTTGCAGATATTCCGACCCGTGCCAACACGACGAATTAAGAGCCAGATCAGTCTTCACGGATCAGAACTTGGCCGCTGCTGGTGGTTACACCCAAAGCACGCAGCTGATCCAGGTTGTCCAGGAACCGACTCCGGAGGGGGATTCTGTTACTGATCGACAATGTGCCGTCCAGCAGTTTTGCGTCTGTGTGGAAAAACTTCTCTTGGAATACAACAAAGGCGAGTTCTATTAAAAAAAAAAAAAAAAAAAGGGAGAGCCTATTATCCCAACGCCACCCAGCGCTGAAGACCTAATATAGCTCATTAATTAATTAAACACTGAGCCCAATTAAGCAGCCCCCATTAAGCACTACATTAAACAGCAGCTGGCGCATTATTTCCCCCTTGTAAGGACCATCAAATTATTACCTAAAACACTGACTGAATCCACCAGAGACCACCAGAAAAAGCATGAAATTATTCACCGCCCTGAAAATGCATTAACCTGAAAAGGACGGGCTGAATGACAGTTAACAAAAATTAAGTGCCGGGGTCAAGATGCTTACACAAATGAATGAAATTGCCAAAAAATGTATGCTAAACGGCTGTGGGAGAGAGGGATGTGTGGGCAGACCTGACTGCTAAATACGTATACTCTAAATCAACAGGCTGTAGAGACGTAGCTGCAGAGCGCTCGGATCACATCTTCCGTCTCAAGGATTTATGCGGCGGAAGATATCATTCCTAAAACACGGCCTCTGATGTGACGACGTCCGACCACAGTGGCCGCCTTGTTTTCCGAGCCTTGGCTAACAGGAGTTGCGCTCACGAGTGGCCGCGGTTGTTTGCCGAGTTCCGTGTTTAACGACACGTTTATGAGCCACCGTTCAGGTTCAGGCTCTCGCATGATGGGTCGCTTTCCACTTGGGCCGAACCATGCTAAAAATTAGCATGCCAGCTAAATCAATGAGTGACAGACGAGGGCAGCAGTTGTCAACTAGAAGCGCTTCAGATGACTTTGTCTGACTTTGGCCATCGCAATCTCTGCCTGAGATCACTGAATAAGCAGTTTATGGGTGGTACCAATGTTGAATAAGACAGTAGTTTAAACAGTGGAGTCTGCTCCGCCTGCACGTGACATCTGAATGGTTTTTAATCTCGATCTGTTTTTACAAGAACGTGTCTGCAGACAGACAGACGCCATCAAGACAAACACAGTCCTGACTATGCGAACCGTGGCGGTAATAAAACATTTACACACCCATCAGTGCAAAGAGGTGACGCGCCTTATCTAAGGACTGCTGCTCCTGTGTTTTTCCTCAACTTTTATGTTCACAAGTTTCTTACCTGACACCCTTTAAGACACACTGTACAGTTTTCTAATGCTGTTTCTTTCTTCTTTTTTTATTTTATTTTTTTTTTAGCAGGAATCAAGTAGCACGTCGCTAACTGCAACTCTGTTTTGAATCTCAAAGTCAAACATGAATGCGGCGGAGAGAAAAACGTACCTGTTTTGGGATCCACGTCTGTCTGTAGGTGAGGTGGGGGGTTCCCCGGTGTGAAGTGCTCATTGCTGTAGGTGATCAGAGGCGTGAGAGGGTGCACATGGTGAGGGTGCTGTACCACTGGAACCTTATTAGACTGCCGGGAAAAAAGAAGAAGAAGAAACAAGACAGAAAGGCCGGGGCATTAATATTTGTGTTAAAGGTTAGAAGATTGCACACGCTTGCCACACGATTACAACTTCGGTCTGCACGGCCCTTGGAGAGAGCAGCGATCAAATTCTGGGTGCTCTCGAGGCGCCAAACCGCCAAGCCACAGCGAAAATAGTGTGGTTTGTAATTAAAAACACTTCTGCGGTGTCACCCTGGAATTCGGTAACACAATCTAAGAGGCTTGGGGGGTTGCCAGTTCACATTTGGGTCTGATGTGTGATGAGGCACTTTTTAAACCGCGGCTGCAGTGAAGTAATCGATCATCTGTAAACCACGAAATCAAGGCAGCGCGTGTAAATCCACAGTCATTAGCAGCTCCAGTCGGCGCTCCGCTCTCGAGCCTCCTCTCGGCCTCCCCTCTTCCCCCCCTCGCTCCCCTTCCCCTCATCTATTCCCCCGGGGCCCCCCCGGTTCGTGGAGGGGAAGGGGTGTATTGTAATAAAAGGGTTAGGAGAGAGGAGGTGGGGCCGAAAATCCATTTCTGCATTTTTGCCAAATTAGTTTTAGCTATGTAATCTTCTCTTTGTGCTCCTAAGTGGCGCAGGCCCCCTTTTTTCAATTACCCAAAGATTACAGTGGAGCTTTAGGGGTGTGCTGCCGTGGGCCCCTTGCGTTAACCGGAGCTCGGCCCCTCTCATCATGGCCAGGCCCGAGACAGACACTAATACGCACACACTAGCGCACAAGTCCCCCCGACCACAAGATAACCAGATTAGAGCTCTGCTGTAGATTAGGGCTGGTGGAAGAGGCTGCTCTCGCCTCTTTACCCACACATCCTTATCCTGCCCTCAGCAGTCAAAGAAGCAGCACTAATCAGGCTTATCATAACATGGATGATATGTTCAGGGGGGAGAGGAGTGAGACACCAAGCTGCCTGTGTGTGTGTGTGTGTGTGTTCAATCTGCTCTCTCATAGGCCACACACCCTCATTAGCGACTTTAACCCATGCAAGAAAAAAAAAAAAAAAAGGCTCCACTGTGGCACATTTCCAGCAGACTTTGAAAAACATTAATGGGACTAGATGTTGGCAGAGGGGAGTGGGGGTGGGGGGGGGGGGGGGAGGGAGCACACACGCATAAGATGCTCATTGGCAAAACAAATGCAAAGCGGTGGGCCCAGGGCGAGACAAGTTAATGCCGCAAACTAATCATGTGCCCGGGCCCGATCCGCCAACAGTCCATTCAGAAGGCCGCCCCATCCACCGTGCTAAATTTTTACTGGCTAGTTAAAGCTGTCCATCTGTATGGTCCGTACGAGCCCGGCCATCCAGACCTCTATTCTGTAGTGGCGGTGTTGGGGGAGTGGAAAGTGGAGAGAGGGGAGAGAGGGGAGAGGTGGGGGGGTGGGGGTGGGCATTCCCTATTGCCATGGTCCCAATGAAAGATTAATGAACCCCAGCAGAACTCCAGGGAGGCAGAGAGACTCCTGGGACTCATTCACAGCCCTGAGCTGAAAAGGCTATGGAGTAGAGAAGGAAGAGAGAGGGGATGGAGGGAGGAGGGAGGGTTTGGTATATGTGTGTGTTTGTGTCGGTGGGTGGAGGGGGCGTAAGGTTGAATGGGATTCGCTAAAGAAGAAACGTAAACCTCCTCGTTGCTCCTGATCTGATCTGCACATCGCGGATAGAAGAAGTAGAAGAAGAAGAAGAAGAAAGAAAAAAAAAGACGCAGGGAAACAATCGGGATGGGGGGTTATGACAGCTGATGAGTCTGAATCCGAGCGCTGGAAGACGATGGCCTATGTCTTTACTCTCCTCTCTTTTTTCTCTAGTTGTCCTCCCCCCTCCTCCCCTATCTTTCACCTCCTAACCTCCTCCTTCACGACTCCCCGCTCCTCCCTTGGGTAATGATGTGAAAGAATGTTGTCAATTCTTCATCTCTTGGCGCTGAAAAAGCTTTAGTGGCCATTTAAATGAGTTCTTTTGTCCAGGGGCCGCGGCCATTGAGAAGACAGTTCAAAATGCCCATCCACTGAGTCCACATTTAGACAGAGGGTGTTAGAGGGTGTGTATGGGACTGGGAGGGAGCTAGAAGCCAGCCGATTTACATCACAGTCACTTGTGGTCTAAGAGTGTGCTCTTTTTTTTCTTTTTTTTCCTCTGAAAAGCTCAGAGTGAGGCAAATAGCGGTGGGCTGGACCAACTGCGGCCTCTGCGGTCACCTACAGAAAGTGGCTGGATGGGAAGCAAGTTCTGCCGCTTTCCAATAAAAGACAAACTGCTAAGCGAATTGTACCTCACTTTCTATCATTTCACATCCTTTTAGTGGTCTTTTCCTTTGAGTTATATCTGCCGACACGGGCTGAAACTCAGGAAATCCACCGCCACTGCCTAACTTTAACCCTGACCCGATCAAACTGTCGATCACCCTGTCAGTCGGCCGACTTCCTGTGGTCTGATGTCCTTAATCAGCTCACCTGCTCCCCTCCGCACGCCATGTGATAACCGCACACCCACTTTGTCTCCCGCTGACGTCAAGGCAAGCACCCGGTGGTCCCCGCAGAAAAGGAAGGCCCAGCACCTGCCCCCGTGGTCACCGTGGGACAATGCGAGCCCGGGACTCGTCTGGCAGGCTGCTGGGCGCTTCAGCCGCACAGAGCGGCGAGAAACAAAAGCACAGGCGACGTGGGAGGCTTTACTCTCCCGGCTCCACAAAAAGCCAGGGGAAAAGAAAGAACATTTCCTGCCCCTACACCCCCGCTGACTTGCATCCTCCTTCCCACCACCTCCGTCATTACAACAAACAAAAATACAGCGAGAAGACAAACAGAGACGCTGCTCTGTAGTCATGACGATGATTCTCCAGCCTTAAAAAATAAAGAAGAAGGGATCTCGCATTCAAAAGACCCTGCAGAAAAATTTAAGAGCACACTCTTGTACAAACATCAATGAGCAGCACATTGACTCTAACCACATCCAGGACACATACGGCGCCTGCTGCTGAGGAGGGCCAGCGCTGTGAAGTGCAGGCAGCTCACTTAAGTGCAGCAGACAAACAGAAACAGTGGCTGCCGCCTCTGGTCATGTTGTTGATATCGCCTTGGCTCTATTTACTCTATTCCATCCTCTTCTATTCTTTTATTTCCTGCATGCTTGAAGGAAAAAGGGGCTTATATGCATTTGCGTTTCGTTTCCTCGTGGTCAATGATCAGCGGGCGCTTCTCTGCTGGCCACAGACGGCTCGCAAACGCCACCACTTCCAATGATGTAGCTCTGCAACCCACGTCACGAGCTTGCATCGCCGCTAAGCCCAGAACACCATCTCAAGTGTAAAGTGTTTCCTACGCTCGCTGGTGAGAAAACGCCGTTCTGCGTGAAAAGAGCCCTTTTTTTTTGCAAGTGGACAAATGAATGAGCTGCTTCAAATCAGACCTCTGGGGAGAGATGGAGGGGGGGGGGGGGAGTACAGGAGAAGGCAGAGAGGGGGTGAGAAAGTGACAGCAGGACGGAGTGGGACAAAGGGAGGGGAGACTGAGAGGTTGAGGCCGGACAGGAAAAAGCTGTTGGCCTTGCATTTCCGTCTGGTGGCACCTCGCAGGGCCAATTTGAGCCCTAAATGTGAAGGTGGCGACCTTGTGGGCCCAGGGGGTGGCCGGGGTTTGGGGAGGGGGCTAGAGCCTCTGTCTCTCTGCTTTATGTCATGATATGATGAGTTGTCACAACAGCTCGCGGGGCGCTAATGAGCTGTAGTGAGAGGCCGGGGCAAGGGGGAGGAGAGGCCGGGGGAAGAGAGGGAGAGGAGAGAGAGAAACGCGGGGAATGACAGTGCCGTGATGGATTGGGGTCCTCTCAGGCCTCCGAATTCCAAAGCAAGCAGAAAAAGCTGCCAGAGCGCCCTGAGCCTCTCCCAGAGCGTGCAAGTGGCCCACGTCCAAGGCACATGGAGTGACACCGCGCAGAAAACACACAACAGCAATACTGGGGGAAGCTGGGGGGAAAGTGTCAGAGGGAGAGCGTGTGTGTGTGTGTGTGTGTTTGATTTGCGCAAAACAAAAAGTACAAACTGTGCTGCCACCGATCTGACGAATCATCTGGTATCATTCAGTGTCGTCCTGTTGAAATGTGTTTACACACACGATTGCTGTTTTTTTTTTCTTTCCTGTGGGAGGTATAGAGTGCCCCCTCCAGGCCGGAGATCTTCATCTCCCTGCAAACCTCATATCAACCAATGTTCACACACACACGCACGCACGCACGCACGCACACACACACACACAAGCCCTGGTAGCACTCAGTCAAATCAATCCACAGATTCAAGCAGACAATCTAAGGGAATACTCAGAGATTAACGGCAATGGAATATGAAATGCTCGGACAAATTAAAGGCTTATCAGAGCCGCGATCCTGCAGCACAGCGCGCTGATAAAAAAAAAAAAAAAAACCTGCTCAGTTCAGAAATAATATTCCTCGGTTAATCATTAGAGAAAAAAAAAACTCTCCACAATATGAAGAACCTGGAATTGTGAGGAAGTGTGTGTGTGAGAGAGGATTTAAAAAGCAGATATGGAGGTGTTGATCAGTTTTCTCTTGCAGAGAAGATGCGTCTCCGAGGGCAAGGGGCTCCCGAGACCACAGTATATTTAAAAGTTAATCTATTCACTTTGCTGCAGTGACATGCCGACTGCTTGATCACAGCGCTGAACAAAAATATTATGTGGGCCAGAGCCTTTGCTCCCCTTCCTCCTGCTCTCTTCACTAGCACTCAAGTCGTTCGTCACCATTTATTTTCGCTTTCCATCTTTGATAGTCGGCACATCAAATAGAATCGCTAGAAAGGACATGTTCTGATATGTCACAGATAAATAAAACTGCGCACAAATAGCTTAAATATGAAGTGGTATTTGGTAGGAACTGTTGTGTTCTGTGAAGACAAATCGCCTCTTAAGACGCACGTGTGCGTTAAAGCGTTTTCTTTTCAATGTAAACAGCCTCTTGAGCTCTCGTACCTGAGTTAAAGGGGGCTTCTCTGAGAGGTGATATTGTACGGCGGTGTTAAGAGCCAGACTGAATTCTGCCTTTTGAAATGCAATCAGCCCCTCAGAATTTCAGTTGAAAGCCAGGCAATTAAGAATTTGAATTGGATGGCAACATCGACAAAGGGATATGTTAATCTGTGAGGTTATTGAAATCTTATTTTACATTTCATGGTTAAGACATGAGCTTGATCACATCATTTATTTTGTCAAGGAAATAATATTCCTCTCTCGAGAGAAAGTGAAAGTGGATGCACTTTTTAAATTAACCCAGATGAACTGTGTGTAACGTTTTATTATTTAGGCCTCAGTTTAGGAAATTATAAGTGCGTGACGGTTGCAAAAAGTTTGCCTTGGCATGAATGTATAGTGTGATTAGCACGAGTACACACACACACACAGACACACACACACACATGCAGACACACACGTAAGCACCAAAGTGTTCTACTTCAATTCAGATGACCATGACTCTCTCGACCAAAACACCAAACCCCTCCCTTCCCTTCCACTCACTGAACCTGCACCACCACAACAACAACAACAACAGTAAACAACAACAACAACAACCTGTCAGAATAATGCTAAAAGCCCTCAGAGGTGAGAAAAAGGGATGCAGAGACGGTGAAGAGGAAGAAGAAGAAGAAGAAGGGGAGCAGTGCGCCGTTACTCACCCAGCTGCTCAGATTGAGGTGCCAGCAGCCCACCTGCTGGAGGAGAGAGAGCCCGGGGCCCAGGACTCCTGCCTTGGCTCCCATCTCCTCCGGCCCGGCTGAAGCTCCATCCCGCGGGTACATGACCCCCTCTGTCCCACCCCCGCCCCCGTCTCCTCCTCCACCACCTCCTCCTCCTCCTTCTTCCTCCTTTTCCACCTGGCCCCCCCACCCCCAGATCCTCCTTCCCTCTCTACGCCCGGGAGAAGCCCTCTCGCTTCTCTTGGCCGCCTCTCTCCTCCACTTCTCTTCCTCCTTCTTTGTCTGTCTCCGCCTTGGCTCCTTCCTCCACTCAGTGTGTTGCCGGGCATGTGTGGCGTGCGTTCATGTTTGTCGTCCCCCCCTCTCTTTGCACTCGGTGCCGCGGCCGGCTGACCATTGTTCCCCCAGGTTTTGACATTAGAGCGTATGTATCTCTTGAGGCGTCTGGGTCTGAGGCCTAGTTTTTCCTCCACTCACACAGTCATCACAATCCTCCCCACCCACCCACATCCATCCTTTAAAAAAAAAAAAAATCCCCAAAAATCCCCCACTCCAACCACAGAAGTTCTCTGCTCTCAGCGGCCAGCAGTCCCTCTTCTTTTTTTCTCTCAGTGAAAAGTTTTGATGGCGGTGACAAGAAGTACAACAAAAAAAGTGAGAGCCAGACAGAGAAAAAGGAAAAATCACTGCAAGCAGCTTTTCAGCACGGCAGCAGTCTTCCCACAAGCAATACTCCAGAAAAAAAAAAAAAAAAAAAAAATATATATATATATATATATACACACACACACACACACACACACAAAAATCAGTTATTACCCAAATCCCTGCTGTACGTTGGGTCTGTGTATGTGTTTGTCTTAGAGTATATGTGTGTGTGTGTGTGTGTGTGTGTGTGTGTGTGTGTGTGTGTGTGTGTGTATGTGTGTGGGCTCTGCTGTGCCTCCAGGATGCCCAGAGACGAACTGGCAGCTTGAAAAGGCTTTGGCTACAAGGTAAAGCGAGCAAGGCGAGAGATTGGAGACAAAGAGGAGGTAGCAGGAGAGGGAGAGAGATAGAAGAAGAAGGCGAGAAAAAAAAGAAAAGGAACAAGACACAACAACATCCACAAAGGGAGGGCAGGCTCAGCAAAGTGTGGCCAACAGTCACTTTATCTGTGTGATGCTGACAGTCCCCCCCCCTTTCCTTCTTCACACACACACGCACACACACACACACACACACACCACTTTTCCAGGAGGGGGTGAGCCGACTGGAGGGAGAGAAAGTCTTCACTCTGACACGGACGTGGCACCTTTCGTCGCACTCCTCCCCCCCACCCACCACCGCCACACACTTTCCTCCCTCTCATTCCAAACAATACCACAGAGTTCAGAACAATTCTTTCTCTTAACTCCCCGCCTCGACTTCATGTCTCCATTCAAGGTTCATGTGAACAAGGCCTCAAGCCCCCTTCCTCGCCGCCCTCTTCTCCCCATTCTCCTTTTTTTTTTTTTCCCCTCCTCCCCGTAACTATTTCACCTTCAAATCCATTTATTCCTCTGAATGCCGGAGTCAAATGATGAGCCTCGCATGGTCACGACTTTCTTTCAACGAGCGCAAGAGAAAAATCCAAGAGATCTGTTGGCCAGCAGTGTGTACACAGTCAAGGTGCTTTGCGGGGGGGGGGGGGGGGATTCCTGCAAACTTTTGTTGTTTTTTTTTTTTAAATCTAAATTTTATTTTGAAAAGCAGAACATTGTCCTAAAATGTGCTGCATTGTTTCTTTTTAAAAAATATGTGCCAATAAAAATTTCAAAAGATTAAAATATATGAACATGTTTCCTGAGATGAAAAAAGATTTGTTCACAGATTAAACATTTAATATGAGGGCATCTTTTATCTAGATGCTCAATAACATGACAGGAAGGAAATAAAACAATTTTATCAATAAAGGAATGTTATAATTCATTATCTTAATTTTTTTTTTTTTGAAAGACCATTCTGAAATAACCCTGGATCATTTTACATTTCCACATTCCATAATTAACTCCACTTGTCAGCCTTTAATTACCTTTTATAACCTCTTACAACCTAAACCTGACTAATGACCATGACAAATTAAATATTTATGGGAAAAATTATTCCCACCTAAGCACAGTAACATTTCATTTATTTTTAATACAGCCTGATGAAGGTTATTGGAGTGAAAGATAATTAAGAAGGAAAAAATCAACTCAAGTGTTTAACCACGTTGGGATTAAATGGAACAAATATGTATTTAAAAGATGAATGTTTTCCAGCTGCATTAAGGTTTTTCAGTAGTTGGCAACAGATACATCTTGAAGACTTTCTCTTAATACGCTGTTCCTTTTTTATTCCTCCTTTTTCTCTCCTGTAGTCGTTGAGCCTCTCTGTCACTGTTAGGACACTGCTCTTCCCCTGGCCTGCAGCAGGCAGTCCTGAGGCCCTTAAAGCCAAAACAAAGCCCTGGGAATGTCCTTTACACAGCTCGGACAATAGCGCGGGGGGCTCCAGCTTGACAAGTAAAAGAGCCCCGACAAGGCGGTGGCTAATTGCCTGCCCTCCCTCCATTCAGCCGGCCTGCCACGCTCCTGCCATCTCCTTTTGTCCCACGTGCACTTTCTTAAGTAAACTGCCAGTTCGCCAGCGAGTGATGGACAGCTCCCAATCACCCAGCCACAATGGCATCAACGCCACAAACACAAGAGGAGCGGAGGGGACGAGCGAAGAAAAGGAAAAAAAAAAACCCTTCTATTCCTACTCCACCGTCTGAGGTGTTCGCACGAGACCCCGAAAGTGTGCGATAATAGACAAAAAAAGAGGAAGGGGACAAAAACTTTTTTTCACAAAACAAGCTAACGGAACAGCCTCTGACCTTTTACGAACTCGTTACGTTCTCAGATTAATTTTAGAGCAATACAGGATAAAAACAGGAGGGAGGAATCAACAACTTCAAAGTCCTGCTTCTTTTCCTTCAAGCACACGCTATAATAATTACAGGGTAATTATGTTATTTACCAAAAAATAATATTTCATTAAAAATGATTAAATATTTCAGACACGAACTACAAAAAATATTAACCCTGATTTATAAATGTTAACAGAAGCACAGGCGCAGCGAGATGAGACACACGATCAAAACGACCTAAATCCACGTGTAAATACAGCACATAATATTTTAAATTGCCCCAATGTATTTATCAGTGAGATTTATTAAAACTGCCCCGAACATCTAATAAACAATAATCATGTTTAGTTTGATGTCTTAGAATAATACACCCCTGTCAGGCTTGTCAAGACAAAGCAATCAAACACTGCCTTTCATTATCCAAATTGTCAATCTGTCACTTAGCAACATAAGTGTTATAAATTGCCAAACGGAGCCCAGGAAAAAAATAAACCATGAATAAATCCAATCAAAACATAATATTTAAAGCCAAACAAGCAGCAAGAGAAAATCAAGCAGAGCGGTAATTAAAATGTTGAAAAAGTCTTACCATTTAAAAGAGCTGTATTTGGGATGCTGCTCGGTTCCTGGTTAAAACAAGCATGCTGGCACTCGTGGTAGTGCACAGACTCCAAGCAGACTCCCACCACCATGTCAGCCACTAATCCACTGGGGGGCAGCACCTCATCTACGGCAGCCCCCTTCGCTAAACGCCCGATGGGTTAAGCCGATAAGAGAGTGGCCGGAGGACCGGGCGAGAGCCAAGGGTGCGCTGGAGCGACTTAGGACGGCAGCCCGTCAGGTCCCAGAGCAGCGAGAGGACCGCGAGCGGGTGGCCGGAGCTGCCCGATTCACTCTCAGCCCCCACATGCATTCAGACGCACACTCAGGCTGCGCCGCTCTTCTCCGCGTCTGACCGGGACTCCCTCTTTCCCCCTCGCCCATCTTCATATCCCCCCTAATAAGCTCTTTTGTGTCCATCTCTCTTTTCTTTGATAAGTTGAAAGAACAACAAAAAGAGGGAGAGAAAGAGAGCGGCTTTCATTCAGCGGCTTGGCAGACATAAAGGTAGTGGAGTGCCGTCTATAGGAGTTGCCCTAACTTGGCTAAACTCAAGCAGCGGGGTGTCTCTCGTCATGTCATTAATCCCCCCAAAACTAGCCACGCTCCATTCACCGCTAGTCACACTAAATTAAATGCAAAAATCAAAAAAAAAAAAAAAAGAAAAACACAAACGCCGGGCAGAAAAAGTGTCGGAGGAAGAAGAAGAAAAAAAAAAGGCTAGAGAAAGCGTTCCGATCCAGGGCAAAGGGTGCGTGGTGCCGCAGCCACGCTGCCCCTCTCAGTCCTGCCCGTCGCTAGCCCCCAATTTTTGATGTAAAGAAGCCCCCCGGAAAAAAAAAAAATCAAGCGACACACAAAAGACAAAAAACAATTTATCACCAAAAGAGCCTGTCTTTGTGGCGCCGGCTTTTGCACCTCCACAACTCTCCTGCCTGAACTCTCTTAAGACAGCTGAGTGGGGAAAAGGAGCCCCTAACTCCAAAGTCAAAATCCCCGCCAGACAAAACAAGCCAACAACAGCAGTTAAAACAATAACCTAAAAAAAAAATACCAATAAATGGATACGAGCCCTGTACGGTTTTTGCGGGGAGAGCTGGCAATAGAAAATTCAACCCCGGCCAACTGGTGGCTTGAAGAGAGGAAGCCCACTCTTAAAGCCGTGATCCGACCATCCACCATACCACCGCTGTGAGCCTTTTAACCACAGCAGAAAAAAAGATGACTATTGATCTTCAAATAGCGATAATTGAAAAAGATCAAAACGATTAAACAAACAAAAAAACAAGAAATGTGCTGACTTACCATGTTGTGCTCCTTTTTTTTTTTGTTGTAGGTTTTTTTTTTTTGTTTAAATACAAAAAAAAGGCTCGCTCAAAGATGCAGCATTGGAGGTGTCAAATATTTGTAGCCGTCTCTTGATCGTATTACTTCCACAGTCCTGGTTTCCAATGCGTCTGAACTTTTTCCCTTTCTCTTTTATTTTGTTTGTGGTACCTAGCCTTTTTTTTCCCCCTGCTTAAGACTTTAAAAGCCTTCAGCTCAGCAAAGCAGCACAAATTATCTTGCCACCTTGCTCAGCTCTGATGCTTTGGCCGCTAACTTTGGAAGGCCCTTTACTACTGCATCAAAATTAGCATTGTCAAAGCAGTTAATGAATATTAATATTGTATTTGTCATTGGAGCTGGCCCATTGCTGAACTCCAAGTCATCCATCAGGGACAAGATTAAGCACACAATTATTTCTGACTGACAGGGACCAAATCTGGAAGATTTTTTTTTTTTTTTCCTCCAACAATTTAAAGAAAAAGACACAGCATCATCTTAAGGTACCTCCCATGAGACGAGACAAGATTAATACACTTTTAATGAAGCAAGATTTCATGGTGCACGAACAGCAGGAACCTCGAGAAAAAAGGAGAGGAATATAGAAATATTTTCACTCTTAACTCTAACCATTTTTTTTTAAGGATTGAAATCATAAATTACAAATAATTTTGATGACGGCACACAAAAAATTTAAATTCAAAGAACGTCGTCTTCTTTTTTTTCCTTTTGATGATCAGATTTATTCCCCTTGATTTTCTTTTTTTACAAGAAGATGAAGATTTTCTTCCCTTTCTTTTTTCTTTGCACCTTTCGGTGGAACGTTAAGAGAAATAAAGATGTACAAGCGCTGCACTGTGAACGACGCCGGCGCTAAATTTAACATGAAACAATCATTAAAGCCCACGGACCTCCAGCACTCTCGGCAGAGCCTGGCGGAGCACCGACCGCTTGAGGACCACACAGGCAGCCTCCATCAGCACCACCCGCTGCATCCAGGAGCTGTCTCCCTGCTCCCGCTTACCACAGAAACAGCCTCACACTAGGAAACCGCGGCTCTGTCAAACACGGCTCTCTGCACAATTTACCAGACTTCCATCACATATGTCACAATGCACAATATTTAAACATTTTCCTAATAATTATGTCAGTCCAATTTTTCACATGAGAAATATTTCTGCAGTGACTGAATAAATATAAATCTCTCTTCATATCTGAAATATCTGCCTGAACGGGAAAGCAGTCCTACCTGCACCTGTCTTGAAAAATTAAGCAGATGACAAGCCATCTTCTTCATTCCTCTGTACCGAAAGCATCAGCATCTCTTGCATGATTTTAATAAATCCAACCCTTTTTCTCTCTTTTCTCACATATTGTAAATTCTGAGCGACAGAGAGTCGAGCTTTAAACGCAGCATCCGTCCTTTCTGCACAATTATCCGATCAGCTTTTTCTCCGTTCGATGATTTTTCGGTCGGAGGAGCGGCCGAATGCGGGATCTTATTCGGGTCAAGTTAAGACGTATTTTCTTTTTTCCCCCCCGATAAAAATAAAAGCATTCAGGGGGTCGCACGAGGGGAAAAAAAAAATGGCAGATGTGGGGCACTAATGCCAGCAGCCCGGTGAATTGTTGTGAGTGCGGGGGTCAAGCTGCGGGCTCACCTTGGAGCGCCGGGCCCCTGCCGACCACCCTGCCGGCGCCCTAATACCATTAGCAACCCTTAGATGAACATACTAAATTGGCCTTTTGTTCTCCAGGTGCCGATCCAGCCTCGCTGGTGTCACCGAACCAAATACAGATGGTGCTGCCTTTTTTCTGGAAATGAATAGCGCGCATAAGAAAAGCGCCTCCGTTTCTCCTGATTCACCAAAAGCCGTCGGCATTGATACATTTTTTTTTTCCGTCGGCGCTCCGTTCACATTTAAAACTTAAGATATCACTTGTGATATTTAGTTAATTTAGTTAAAATGTTACCTAAACGTGCATCGAAATGTAAATAATTTAATTAAAATGTAAAATGTATATTTACAAAGATCTTTTAATGGGACGTCTACTGAATTAGACTTCAGCAGTGAAGAAAAGATAAATGTGATAAAATCAAGGAGCCAAATGAGAAATAAACTAAACATTTTATCACATTAATTTGAGTCTTTTGAAAATAATTTTGTGGCTGAAAAATGTAATTATTTGTTGCGTTAAATGTCAATAATATAAAACAACTCTATTGCAGCTGAGAGGGTTTTAATTCACATGAATGAGCAGAGCCTTTATACGGCAAACATTAAAAATATGGATGTAAAACAAGGGTCTTAAAATACAAATGGCTGCGAAGGCGTGATATAAATTAAATTCCAATTAAACAAAACAATCTTTCAACTGTGGCGACGCGAGCACGGACGCTGATTAAGCGCTCACGCGAGGCCGCCTCTATGAAAACAGGCACCGAACACAGAATCCCACGGCGGCTTAATTCGAGTTGAGAGCCTAAAAAAGGTCCAATCTAGGTGAGAAGGAGAGACGGGGAAGGCAAAGAGACGAGCGAGGGGAGCGGAGCAGGCAGCTCTGTGGCCCAGCGTGATCACATCAGCGCTAGTATCAAATTAACTCTCTGACTTTGAAACTTATTGATCTGCTATTAAGACACTAGTGAACTTGATGAAGTGAGTGCTGTAGGTGACTCTGGGACTTCAAAGTCTCGCACCAGCCACATAAAACAAGCCACTTTGATCCCCGCTCTGCTCCTCGGATCTGGAGAGGGGGCTTCAGAGGAACCCCCCAATTCTCCTCTCCTCTTTTTCTCCCACTCACCCCGGGCCCGGGCTCCGGCTCTCTCTCCCCTTTTCCCTTTTCTCCACGTCTGCCGCCGATGCCCCGAGAAAACCCAGGCAGAGCGCCGGTTTGCCACACAATGTTCAATCGCGGCCGCGTGTTTCTTTCTTTCTTTCATTTTTTTTTTACAGAGAGAGTCAGCAAGTTGAGAGCACAGTGGTGTTACAGTGGTGCAGACAGATCTCCTTTTCTGATTCTCCAGGAAAATAATAAACCAACACACACACAAACACACAGGGAAATGCAATATGATGTCAAAACAAACTACTAGAATGAGGCGGCCATCTAAGCGCGCTGGCATTAAAATTCAGTGTCGATAAGAAGGGGGATTCTTCATGCCAAATACGGCATGTAATAAGGTCGGCGATGAGAGAGACAATGCAGAGTGGGAGATAGCAGCACTATTGTGCGGTGAATACATCCACCTCTATGCTTAAGGCAAGTCTTCCCACTACATTAAATACTGTGTGCTGCCAATCACACCTGCCTTTTTTTTTTTTTTTCATTTTGTGCCACTGGGTGGAGGTAGCAGTTAATGTTTTCAACATGCACCGCATCACCATAATATACTGAAGCAGACACAAATCACAGCCGGCCCCACAGAACACCTCTCCTCTTCTCTGCCAGCTGAAATCATTACGGGACAAATGTAAAAATAAATACAAAACGAGAAAATCAAAAAAAAAAAAAAAAAAAAATTGGACAAGAAAATCCATCTTTTCCTCCTGAATGTGCAACAACAGTGAGAAAAAGGAAATCTCACGTCCGCCCTCCACTGAGCCGCTAACTTAGCACGACTGAGTAAAATAAATATTAACGGCTAAATTAATCATCGGCAGGACAGTGTTTGCGCTCAGGCTCCAGCGCTCACAGGCGGGGTGTGTGTGTGTGTGTGTGTGTGTGTTTGTGTGTCTGCACTTGGAGTGCCGGGGCTAAGCTGCGTCTGTTTAATTAAGAGGGGTAAAACAGATGACAAATGCGAGACAGTTAAACATTTAATGTGTGCTTATCTCCCCCCTCATTTATTTAGTTGGGAGAGATTCAGAGTGGGTGGCGTTTAAGAGTGATGCGCCGGCTGAAAAAAATAATAATAAAAAAAAAAAACGCTGGTGGAATCAGAAACGCAGCACCCGCGTGCCGTGACAAGTCAGCGAGCGACGACGCAGCCATTTCCTGACAATTGTTTTGACGTTTCGCAACTTAATTCCGTTTGATGAGAAAGAAAGGGATTACGTGATAAATCAAATAAACACAAATGCGGATTCCGCAACACAGCTGTTTGTGAGGGCAGGAGAGAAATAAATAAATGAGTCTCAACGTAAATGACACAGTGTCACTTAATTACGGATATGGTATTTTTAGCAGCCTCACCGAAATTGTCAAAATAAAACCGCGCAATTAAAAAAAAATGCGATCGTATCAAAGGCCTAGTTTCTCCTTCATTTCACCTGACAGAGATTAATTTTTTCTTTTCTTTCCGGATGATCCCCATTGTGTATGTGGTGCTGATGCACATTGCCTAGAGTCAATGTCAAATCCCAGCTCCAATAGTCCCGCAAAAAAATACAGAACGAACAGCGCCCGCGGCACACACATCCTTTTACTCAACCCGCTCGCAATATCTCACCAGAAGTTATCGCTTCCATTGTGACAATGTTAAAATGAAAAACTAAATTGTGATTACATATATATATATATATATATATATATATATATATATATATATATATATAGATATAGATATATGCAGAGAGAGACAGAGAGAGATATAGATGGGTGGCAGGGGTGGAGGGGGGTGGATGGGGAAAAGAGGAGCTGGAGCTAAAAAAGCAAAAAAAAAAAAGAGGTAGAGGGAGAAAAAGAAGAAAAGGAGGAGGAGGTGGAGGAGAAAAAAAAAAAAAAGCCCTGTGCCACGAGCATATATAAGAGAAACCTTCACCAATTAGTGGGGAGAAACGGGAGAGGGAGCTGCCGCGGCGTCGGCACTCAAAGAGCCAGGCCTCGCGGCGAAGCTGTCATGTCGGCAGGATTGATCAACAGGCCTGCTATTTCTAATGGCATGTTGTCATGAAGCTGCAGCCATGGGGAGCCACCTGCCTCAGTCCTCGCACAGCACTCCGTGTGTGTGTGTGTGCGCGCGTGTGTGTGCGTGCATACGTGCGTGTGTTTGTGCGCATAAAAGATGGGGTTGGGGGGTACTGCAGCATCCATACCTATTCTGTGCCCATATATCTTTTACTAACAATTTAAAAACAGCCTGGAATCCTCCTCCCACTCTCTGGCAGTCTACCTTGCCGATCCCTGAAGGTGGAAGAAATGTGCCATCCTGGATTTGTTCTTTATTCTCGCCCAGCAGAGCCAAGCTATTGTAAAAATCCAACACAATGGAAACAAAGTGTATACCGTGTCGAGGGAAATTGTAAATAAAAGCAGAAGGTTTCGCTAGCTCCATAATAACAATAATAATCATAACAATAATAGATCAGTGCAAATCTGAATATTATCAATTATTCTTTTTAATCAATTTCACTTTCTTCATGGAGAATATTTCCACCAATCGACAAATTAATTCCTCAATCACGCCGGAATTAACACGGATCGTTACATGGATAAAACCATCCTGAGTTATCATCTGAAAGGCATCGCATTTGATTATAGCCCATTTTTCCTTTATACGAAAAAAAAGCTGTCAAATAATCAGCGGACAATGGCGGCTCGCCGGCAAAATGTCGTCGAAGGAAAAGCACAATCAAAAACAAGGAAACTGCTTTATGGAGGGAAAAAAAAAAACCCCGACAAAAAAACGGTCACGTTCGCCTCATTTCTCAGTCATACGGCGACAAAAAGCCGCTTCGTTTTTTTCGGCCTCCGCGGCCAAACAAGCCCGGCCTCGCTAACAATAAAAAGTCAAATAAAAGTTACAGAACTTGAGAGTTCAAGGTACCGCGGGCTGCTTGGAGTGCGTGTCACGTACAGTTAACCTTTTTATCGGGCATGCCTGTGGTCTCATCAGTCGATGAAATTCTTTGCCCGCGGCGGTGGCTTAGCCGAGGGACACGGACCAATAGAAAAATATTTCATTGTGTTAGCATTTCAAATGGCGAGTGGAGGGTGGAGAGGAGGGCATTTGGAGGGGCGGTGGGGGAAGAAGCTCTAACCGATCGTTGCCAGCGGAATTAATTGCCTATTCTGAGAATAATGTCCCTTATCCGCGATCCTCGGAGGGCCGAACACTAGCAGAGGCCACTTTTTTTTTGTTTTGTTTGGTGTCTTCAAAAAGAAGAGCGCTTAGGGGTACTGGCCGTATTAGGGGTTTAGCTCAGTCCCCTTTAGGCCGGGAAAAATAATCAGAAGCACTGAACCAGACTCAACTAATCTGTGCCCCAATTAAAAACACAGAACCCATTACACCTTAATGTGAATCCACGAATAAATACTTTTAAACGAATCACGCGATTATTAACGATTGGCAAAAAATTCTAACTAATAAGTTGATTATTCGATGAAATTCACTTTAAGCGACACGACGTGAGAAGTGAATCGGCTTCGTTTGGCTTTCAGCCAGCGCTCGATAAATGGCTCAAGATGGAGCGACCCCGGTGGTGCTTCTATCCTTTTATTTAAGGGGATTTAAGTTCAGGCTCTGTTACACATTGGCCAAGCATATGCAATGACCCTAACTGATATTGGTGCATCTTTTAGCCACATCTTAATCTAACCTTTTTAAAGCTCTGCGGCTTTTCAGAATCAAAACAGCATTAAGAACGAGCATTGTTCGAAAAAGGAGGCGGCCCTGGGAGACGAGGCCACGGAAAAGCCGAGCCCGGGCTGGGGCGGGAGCCCTCTGGAAAAACAGCTGCTTATGCACTCCAATCAGTGGGAAACAAAACCGAAACCCAACTGCTAAGACGGGGGGAGAAAAAAAAGTACTTTTTTTTTTTTCGGAGGTGGAGGGGGCATCCCAAATGCTCCATCCCTCCATATCGACCTCTACGGGCCCATTCGCGCTAGGTGTCGATTTCATCCCTCGGCAGATGGACGGGCGAATTCGCAGCAGTCCCCATTACACGCCTCTCCTTCGCTCATTGTGAATTCAGTCAACGAAGTCAATCTTATTAACTTCCGCGCCGGTTCACACATGACATTTTCTTCAATTTTCTCGCCGACATCAAAAACATCAATTAGCAGCTCGAAAATGGGAAGGAGCGAATGACAGAGTCCGATAACGCCGACTTATTTGAAGCCGAGGGTAAATCTATTCTCCAGTTTTGAATGTGTTCATTACAATTGCATTTTCAAAGAAGACCTCCAAATAGCAAAGAAATTAAATTTATCTCCTAGAAATGTCCAGAAATTGTTTTTTTCCCCCCTCTTTCGTTCTTTCTTTTTTTTTTTTTAATCCTGTGTCTATCTCTCAGCCTCAGTGGGTGACACAAAGCATTGTGGCGCTGCATTTTTCTTTTTCTCATTAGAACAGATCACAACTCCCACAGAAGTTGAAACCCTATACTGTAAACTCTGGTGTAACCCGTTAAAATCATTTTTTAAAACGCGGCCCCGACATTTCTTTAAAGGGAGCCCGACAAAGTAACCCGCCGTTGACCCGCGGCTTTAACAAAAAAAAAAAAAATGCAAGACGATTATAAATGCAGTGTCTATTTTCATCCAACAAGGGGAGCTATTATCAGATAAAAGAAATAAGACGCTTTGAAGAGAAACGTTCAGTTGCTTTTTTGGCATTTATCAATCTTGAAAATCAATCTTCAAAAGGAGCATTTATTGTTTAATTAACAGACGTGTCGAATCGGTTCAAAGTTATTATTATATTTTGTTTGTCTTGCATTGATATTGTGCTAATTTTATTATATCTATCTGTATAAATAAAGGTATTTATTTATTGCAAAACATGTCATATATATTTAAGGAATTAAACAATTTAAAAAAAATATTTAAAAGCATTTTTCTTTTAGTAATAAACACTGTATTCTCTTTGTATTACAAATTACAAATTTACAGTGGAAACATTACAATGCATTTTAAACAGATTTCCTTTTGCAACCGATTTTAAAACAGTTTTAAATGCATTCTGCTGCAAAGATCAGATGCTGCTCTTAAAAACACATCAGTCCAAAAAAAAACAAAAAAAAAACAAAACCCAAATACCATTTTATCCACCGCCTCATTGATCATTTCCTGCCCCTCCACATCACGGCTACATCAAAAATGTGAAACACAAAACCTACACATTAATGAAGCTCTCTCATGGCTCAACTCTTCTGCCTCCCATCACTGACGAACGTGTAACTCAATAAACCTCGGCCGGTAACCTTTAAGTAAGGGGCTATTTTTTGCCGATATCCAAACATTGTCAGACGGCTTCCTCGTGCTTGAGTTACATCTCCGAGGGGGTGAACAAAAGCAACTTTAGTGGCTGTAGAAAGACACTCGTAATGCGGAGAATGGGTGGGGTGGCGGTGGTGGTGGGGGAGTCGCATTCGGAGCCGTGCGGATCACGTTCCTCCGGCCCATTGATTTCTGATCTTTTGACATTATTTAGTTGCTTTTTATTTTCTTGCCCGTCTTTTATTCCATGTCACAAAAGACAGAAATGTCCAAACAAGTGATGTCGGGAATATCTACTATCTGTCAAAAGAGCAGGCTTTTCCCGGCATTAAAGCGACCGAATGCTCTGACGCAGTGCCGAGAACCGGCGGGATGAAAATATCACTCTTTATAATGGAGGCTAATCAGATTTCGGATGCCGTTTGCCTTCTAGCTAAAGGGAGATGGAGGCGCGTGGACCGGTAGGGCTGAAACCAATACACTCCCGAGTTCATCGCCACCCTGACCTCCAGACAAAAGGCCTGGCGCTTTATTTCTCACATTTGATCCCCGTAAGTCAAAACGGGTCACACGGTCAAAATCCAAATTAATACTTGACCTAATTTTTACCCCTAATTTCTGCTCTAAACACGGGCGGCTGAAAGCAGAGACAGACGAGGAGATGCATCTGTATCAGCTGTCGGCTGAATGTTGAACACACAGTAGTGATCAGTTCCATTAAGCGGGGATTTGATCATCTCCCCCATGCGCTTTCACAGCCCGGCTTCAGATTAGATCACTGTGAAAATGGTCAAATGTTGTGTTTATCTCTCTGTAATTATTTTGATGCAGATGACAGAGATTTGGTTGTTTGCATGTGGCTCGATGAGTGTGCACAGTGTGAGCCAAGACGCACACGCACACATACGAGCGCTCGCGTGCAGACGATGCGCGCTGGCGTGGAAAAAAGAGCTGAATGGCTCCTCTCAACGCCATTAGCCCATTAGATACTTTCAACAAAGGCCCCCGAAATCATGTTTTATGTGCTGAAAACGACTCAGAGCACAGTGCACACGCAATTACGGCGCCGTAATCCCCAACTTATGACTAATATTAATGTTCTCGTCGGGTCGACACAAATGGACTTTCAATGAGACTGAAAGAGAAAACCCCAGGCGACAATGGAACGTGTTGAACTAAGCAACAAAAAGCAGGAAAACACCGCCGCACACATCCGATCCGCGGGTACTCTGTGGTAAAATACAAAAAGAAATATTTTTGCCCTCCTTCTGTTGATAAAAATCTGAGGGTTTTTTTGTTGTGATCCCAGGGCAGGCTTTCCAAAAGAAATTCCTCACGGCACTGCGGTTTCTTTTATGGCAATTTTGAGAAGAAAAGACATTCGATTTAAATGCAACAACATTTGAAAATGTCGGAATATTTGCGGAACAACTCTCCCCGCTTTGAATGAACCGACCTCTATTGTGCGAGGGAGGTGTTGCCGTGCGGTGACCTTCGGCGAAATTGTCTTAATCCCGGGGAGCAACTTTTAAGAACTGAATGCACGTCCAGGGTAACGCATGCGATGGATCCTTTCAATCCGCCCGTCGCCCCCTGTTCTCAATCATCACCTCTATTTTCACTTCACTCGAGTTAGGCTGTGTCACTAGATTACTGGCCCTTCGTATCTACCTTTCCAATTACTTTTAAGAGTTTTGGATGGACAAATTTGCGCTTTCATGTCCCGTGTTAGCGGATGAGTCGCTGCTTCTGGCCATGAAAGGAGAGTTTTTAATGAGCTGAGGTGAGGTTAATTGGTTCGCTAAGATCCTCCGAGTCATGTGCCTCTATATGAAATTAAGTCCATTTCCTGGAGTTTCTCCCGGACGTATTTAATAACAAACACTTCAGCCCAATTTTCATTTCCCACAGACGGGAGTGAGGGTGGCGGAGAGGGGAGGGAGGGAGGGAGGGGGTGAGAGTTTGGTTTGTTTGTGCTTTTTTTTTTTTTTCCCCAACGTGCCCCAAACCGTAAGCGCTATCTGTGTTTGTGTTTCTTCAAAGACCAATGGTGTAATGTCAGCTCCCATTCAAGAATTCTCCTGGACGTCCTTTTAACTGCAAATGCAGCCGTGTTTTCCGCTGATACATGAAAGCTAATTAGCAGCCAAACGTGCGTTTGTTCATGGTGGGACAATGGGACCGCGTGAAGCTTTTGCCATTGTTTCCACTTTCCGAACAATAAGGGTAAATTTGCTGCAGCCGCTCGATCACCGCGAGGGGAACCGCTGCGAACGCACCACGACGCACTAATCCTCCGCAAATGACTGGGCCCTTTCACTTGCCATTAGGAACTACATGATGTGAATCTGCCCGGACTAAGAGACCTTGTAATCAACACTGGTGCAAATGTGTTAAGTTCAACGTCTCGTCGAGGGGAGTTCAATGGTCCTGTCAGTGTAATTACGGGTTGCCGCCGCAATGCAGCGGCTGGAGCACTGGGCGCTAATTCAATCCATCTTCATTTCCACGAGCAACGCCCATATCATTGATGGATAGTGATCATTAGAGAGTGACAAAGCGCTGAGACAACTGAGGCGTGAGCGGCAAAAAAAAAGTGTGTACGTGTGTGTGTGTGTGTGTGTGTGTGTGTGTGTGTGTGTGTGAGGCCTAAAGTCAAGGAGCAGGAGGATGTGTCCTCTCAGATTCACACTATTGCCCAAGACAGCAGGATTATATATTACGACAGGGATGAGTACTGGGAGACGGAATGAGGAGGGAACTGTGGGTCAGGGAGCGTCCTTCACACTCACACACACACACACACACACACACACTCACAAATAAATACATAGTATACCCACATAGGGATCGGTACGTGTTCGCACACACGCACAAACAGTTTGGCTCGCTGTGACCCCGACACACAGAGAGGCTATGGCTCGACTCACCAGCCTTTTATAGCATGCTGCTCAGACTGCTGACAGACACACACACACACACACACACTTGCGCAGGTCTGGGCACTGTCTGCAGCCAAACACTAAACCGCAGGCTGCGATTGAGACCGACTGGTCTGCTCCTCTATACTTTCAGTCTATATATTCAGTCCACCCTGGGCTGTATATCTTAATTATGTGCTCTGCCTCTTTTCCTAAAAGAAGGGGTGACGGAGTCAGCTAGTCAGGCACTGGAGCAGCAGCAGGCCACTGAAATGAGGCCCTTCCAGTCTTTATGGGGCCTCCAGCTCAGCCACCGCATCATTACATGACTTTTAAGCTCCGAACAAAAACACAGCGGATGCCTCCTTCCCCGTGTCTTTCCTGGCGTAACGTTCCGCAACACAATGGAAACCGTCCTGTTTGTGGCATTTCTCGCATCAAGCTGCACGTCTTCAAAAACAAAACTGGAACTCCCAAACTTTTTCGGGAAGACTAACAGGCTGTGAAAATGCCGTAATGAGTAAATAGCTCAAATGGGACACACACACACACACACACACACACACACACACACACACACACACACAAATGGCCAGAAGAATTTTAGCACAGCGCTGCGCTCAATGTGATTATCTCTCCTTTTTCCTCGCGGGTCGCAGCTTTAGGGGTCACCGCAGTCTCACACTCTGAATCTCACGCACACACACAGGTTGGGCTTTGCCATTTCAATGACTCAATCGCATCTAGAGTCCTCCATCGATTGTGCTCAGTGACCCAGCAAAGGCCCATGTGGCGAGTGCCGGGCCCCACCTCCGTGAATTAGACCACATTCGATTGAGAGCCAGGGATCATGATCGCCCCTGTCCGTTAACCAGGAGGTGGTGCTACTGGGATGTGGAGCGCTACTCCATCTCCATCTTTTTTTTTTTTTGCTTATACCACTGAAAAGAAAGGCGTGGATTTGTTTGGTAGGGGTTTTTTCATAATAGCAGGGATTTAAAAAGGCTTTTCTGACACCTGGAGTTGTAGACACTTCCTCAAAGACACAGACGCACTCTTGTTTTACTGTCGGCGTCGATTTAGCGGCGGAGAGCGCTGAGAGATTCGCAGTCAGGTGATGCCGCCTGCTTGAATGCATAAGATTCTCAGACTTGTGAGCTCTTGTTCACTTGGCTCACTGTGAGGAATGAACTGCCTGCTTACATCCCTCAAAAACCTCACATGCACACACGCCCACGCGATTAAATTCGATGCTTACTCATGCACATTCCTGGCGCGCTATTGCGCACTCGCATGCGTTGCACATTCGCGCAGATCGGCCTCAGCGATCTGCACACTTACGTGCAGGCATGAGCCGAGCGGCCAATGCGCTGCCGTAGACTGGCTGGCCTGCTTGCAGACCCTGCAGTTTGTTTAGTAACACTCCTTTTGACGACGCCCGAAGGGTGCAATTAAGCCCAATTAGAGCCTGTCAGTTTTATTAAGAGGCACAGACTGGCCAGGCTCGGGGGCAGTGAGGGGTAGAGGAGGGAGGAGAAGAGGAGAGGAGAGGGAGGAGGAGGAGAGTCTGCAGCACCAAGCTACCGCTACTCTTGAGAAACCAGGCAAGCACCACTGAGAGGAAACTGGTGTAAATATGCTGAATGCCAACTAAACAGAAATGACAGCTGTGACACTTAAATAGCTAACTGATGCTACCAGTGTTGGACTTGGAAACAACAAAAAAAAAAAGCTGCCAAGGGGGCCCTGATTGAATCTTCATAACCAGGTCAGGTTCTGCAGGTAACCTCGGGTGCCCTCGGTTCAAATGCGCAGAGATTACCTTTATGATGCGACATAAAAGCTACTTAAAAGTGCAGTTTTGTGATCAGAGAACCTGGAGGGATCAATGGATGACAAGACCAACTCGTCTATAAATACTCACCGGCTACAGTGAATGCAGACATGTGTGGATGCAGATGTCACAAAGCATTTTCGGAAGGGGGGGAGAGAGGGGTGGTGGCTGTGTAGTTATGTGAGCCTGCCCTGGTATATTAGTGTGGTTGTGAATAGAGCAATACAGCTGGCTCGGAACAAAAAACCGCAGCATCTCTTTCATCAGCGAATCAAAAAAAAAAAAAAAAAAGAGAGAGAGAACGCAAATGAATGTATCATTCCCTCACAATTCCTTTTCCGTCGACCCCTCGACAGAGATGTTTACAGATAGCTATCATTCCCCCTCTTTTTCACATTTGCGCTTGGACATGTTTCAAAAGACGGGGCCTTTTCATCTCCCCTCTCGCTGTGAGGAAATTTGCTCCTTAATGGCTTTCAAAACAGGAAGCGCAGACAATAAAAAAAAGGAGAAGTGAGAGGAACGCTCGCGCTCCCCAGTCCCCCCTTCAGTCGACGCATCCTTTGCGGCGCTGAGTGCTGCAGCTTGTGCCGCCGTGCCAAGGTGCCAACTGTGCCAGTCACACTGACCTCCATCTGCAGGCAACTTGATACCATCTCTCCAACCGCCGCGTACTCCCACTGAATGGGTTCGCTCAGTCACAGTGAAGTCTGAATGGCATTCAAGGCTCAGGCTTGGAATTGTGTTTCGAGTTTGTGTGCTATTGTATTCTTTGTTCACAGCTGCTGTGTAAAAAAATCCTTTATCACTAAACTGAATACTAAAAGGGTTGTATTGGAGGAATGCACACAGGAATACATTACTGCCAGTGTGCAAATCATTCTACTATCAGGCAAATTAGAGCTGATTTTTCACAAGTCTTTATCAATGACCCTACGAAAGAGTGAGGTTGAGCTGCTACGGACCAGCTCAAATTACTACTCCTAGGATCGTCTCTTGCCAAGTACTAGGCTTACTATTTTAATAGTATATGTAGGTGTCTGTTTACTCATGTTGTATTCATAATTCCGCCTCCTGCAGGGCATCCGTGTCCACCGAGTGCCCTTGAACATGCCATGAGTAGTCTTTCTGCGCTTCAACTAAAAAGAGACCTGAAAGACAGCTACACACGCTTCCGCACAGTTGGATAAAACAAACCTTAACCACACAACTCAACCTCACCAAAGAACCTGCTTTTTTCAAAAGATGTTCAGAAGACTGGTTTTCTCTCTCTCTCTCTCCTCTCTCTCCTCGTCTTTGCTTTTTCTCTCCCTGGGTAAAACAAATGCATCATTTTTCAGTTTATAAAAAAAAACCTAAACAAAAAAAAAAAAAAAACACATCTTCACTCCCTCCTCCTCTCCCTCCCATTGTGCCATTTCCGTGTATGGAAGTGTTCCCTCCCATTGATTTTTCTCCCAGCCAGGGCCCAACCCAACACGAGCCGCTTCCTCGCCGGTGTCATCTCCTTGTGCCTTTCTCCTTTTAACTGTGTTTTACTCTTGTGGCATAGTGTACAACTGCCAAACTGGCGGCAAGGGAAGGGGGGGGTGCAATGGGAGAAAAAAAACTGATACACAAGCTCAAAAGTTTTGGCTATTGATTTCTTTTTGATGCAGATGGGGAAAAAAAGAGAACTGTTCAAAGCCGCGGAGAGCATTTTTTTTTGATCACCACTACAGTCGAGCCAGTTGGTAATGTTGGTTGGTAGTACGGCACCAGGATTGCACATGTTTGTCCGTGCATTACACTCCCTTTGTTATCCGTTGTTGCGGTTCCGCGCGGTCAGAAGGGCTTATTAAATGTAGTGACCGGCGTGCACTCGGCGCCGAGGCTCGCTGATGCGCTTGCATCATTAATGTGCGCGATCGCCTGGAGAAAGTGTTTCTTCCGATGGTGAATGTCAAAGTGAGCAGATTAGGCCTACAGCTGCATCTCAGAAAAAGAAACATGACGGAAAAAAAAAAAAAGGAAAGAAATGCAGGCTTGTGAGAAAACACAATGATGAGCTACTCGGGGGAGTTGCCAGGTTTTTACAGAGGCGAGGAAGATTGAAATGTGCAGCACAATAAATGAAGCGAACGGTCGAGGAAAAGAGTGATATATGTCGGGAATATTTCTGACATCCATATGCGCTCAGGACGGGCAATCAAAGGCGCCGGAGAGCCGTGCGCGGATATCGGAAGATGAAGGGGTGAAGCTTGCAGGAGTGTGTATTCCAGCCACCGCAGCTCCTCATCCTCAGCTTCAGCTCCCCTCTCTGCCAGCCCTCTGTGATGAGTGCCTGTGTCCACTGGGGGCTACAATTAGCCCATCAAACTCATTCCAGCCGGGAATCCACACCGCCTCTCCAATCCCCTTTTCTGGCTCTCCGAAGCCCGGGCTCCTCCAAAGAGACAGGCAACTTGTAAGACTAGGGGAGGTAGCCTTTGATGTGCCAGGTTCTGCCGAGGCCTCCCTTTTTGCTCATATCAAGGCTGAGGAGATATAACAATTAAAATGGCGGGAGAGGCAGGCTGACACTGCGGTGTGCTCCCGCGCAGCTCGTGTGCCACGTGCTCGCCCCCCGCGCACCCGGAGCCTGGCCTTTACAGGTGGGGAGGAGGGGGGGCACCTCAGTGTGAGAGCAGATATCAGATTCCACGGTGGCTGTTGAAGCAATGAGGAGTCAAATTAAGTTGAGAGATGATCTTTACGCCGAAGATATGAATCTGTCTCGTGGCTTCTTCTTACTTCAGACTGGCCGGGCCTGTTTCTGCCTATGTCTGTCAGTAAATAGCTCTCTGCCCTGTGGCTGTGATGCAGAATTTCACAATATTCTCTGGCGTGTGGCCCTGGATTTACAACTAGTCTTAAAAATGATTACTCTATAAACCAATTCAGCAATGTAAATCAAATCAATAACATAATTATTATCTAAGTATTTAACTAATTCTTTTTGGCACCTCTACTACATTCTGTTTTACAGTATTTAGAGTTTTACACCTTTGTTTCTTGGACTTTTGGTGTGACAAACTAAGCAATTTGAACATATCATCTTGGGCCCTGGGCTCCGACTAACGATTATAGTCATTAACAATCAATCTGAAAATGATTTTCACTGTTAATCGATTAATCGTTCAGTCTTTAAATTGTGATAGTTAGGGATAGACCGATTATCACCCTGGCCAATTATCGGGGCTGATATTCAGCACTTTTCACTTATCGATATTTTCTGTCAGATGGCCAATAAAAATAAGCTTATTAAAAAATGTGCTTCTTCAGCATCTTCTCACACAGTGTCCCACCCACAACAATGTCTGATTGGTAACAACGCGTCACAATTAATAGACTACAAACACTTAAATAATCTGAATCTGCAAAGTAACAATAACTAAATGTATCAAATAAAGTAGTAGAAGTCGTCAAGTACCTGAAAATTGTACTTAAGAACATTCCTTAGTTTCATTCCATCAATGTGTGATGGAAACATTGACACTCCAAATTATCTTCGATTTTCAGCCTCTCGATTTCTAATAATCGGCCTGAAAAAGCAACGTGGGTGGGTCGACCCCTAGTGACGCCTTCAAATTGCTTATTTCGTCCAACCAACGGTCCAAAACCAAAAGACTCTACGTTTATTAAGAAAAGCAGCGAATCCTTACAACTAAGAAGCTGGAACCTGCAAATATTTGACTTCTTTGTTTGAAAAATGACTGACACAATAAATCGATCATCAAAATAGTTAAAAATTTTGTACTACCATTTATCATGATCTCGGCAACAACAGCTGTTAAGATCTCAGGTGACTATAAGTCAGTTCTATTTTATATTTTTCATGAAACCAGTTCCAAACATCAGGTCTAAATATATACATTTTGATTCATCAGCCTTTTTATAAATCTCCCCTGACCTCGCCAGCGTCCCAAGAGATCCCATGCTGTGTCCAGACCCCAAAGCTGAACAAACTCTGGGCCAGCGGTTCAGACGGGCCGCTGTGTTACGTTGTGTAAGACACAGCTCCACTTCTGTCTCTGCTCCAGTGGGGCTCGGTGGCAGACAGCCAGGTAATTACGCAGCACTGACTACCAGCCAGGAGAGAAAGGCCCACTACCACACGCATACACAAAAACACTTATTTTGAAAGCACCGAGTATCCAGATCACACAACCCCACCTGCACACACATACACACACACACACACACACACACACACACACATACACACATAATATCTTTCTCCCCATTCTCTCTCCTCTCCCACACACACATACACACAGGCCCAGCCAAACACAAGGACTACATTATGTCAAGGAGGATTACAATGACTCCGACGTGACCCGGCTGCGCAGCTGCTCTGCCTCTGGCGTGAGTGTGCCTGAATTTACTGTTTGAGGTAAAAGACTGTCCTCAGTTTAAACAGGTGTGTACTTATGCAGATGCGAAGCTCAAGCATGTGGTCCGCATTAGCTGCTGCAGGGGAGCCACAGTGAGCTTTGGCCGGAGTCAAACCCAACGCGAGGTTGCTGATCTATTCCTAAAAAACCCCACAAAGGGCACATGAATGAAAACGTTTCTCAGTGGCACCATATGCAGATTTACTCTCTGACAGTGCTGCTTTCCAAAACAGAAATAATATGCGTATTTAAAGGGGTTCTTTACTTGTGATTGCACATTTAAATGCATTCCTCGTCAACCAAATGAAAAAGGGGAATTTAACTGACCATCTTGAGTATTTACCCAGGTTTTCTACCAATGTCACATCACATTTAACCACATTTTATCAGCCCTTTCTCAGGCTTGAGCTTGGCGGCGCACACAGACCCTGCTATGACAACACTATTTCTTTAAAAGCTCTTGCAACAGCTCAAGACATCCAAACACAATGGTGCATAACAGAGTCATGACTAACTCCGCCACTCAGTCTGAAGCCTGGATGTCACTTCAAAAGCAGATATTTTAAATTATCTTCAGGGCTGATTCCATCAGTTTTCTGTTTTTCTTCACTAATCCCAGCGGGTATACCACTTGCTTTGAGTTAGCTGACTGTGAAATAAAAACATCAAGAGTGCAATGATAATTCATTATGGTAACATGATTATTTGCAATTATCACAAGCACATTAACATTTCAAAACCTCCATATGAAGTTGTACAGTGAGTGAATGAATCCATGGCTGGGATACGGCAGCAACAGAGGTTGGCCATTTCATTCTGACATTACAAAAGCACCAAAAAGCGAGTTGGAATAAAGGCAAGTAAATTGCACCACCAAAACAAAGAAGAAGTCATGCTTCAGGGAAGCAAGAGGTATTCTCTGTCCCCTTGTTGGTTATTCCAGACTTCTTCCAAAGAAAGAATCTTGTTTGAAAAAAAAAAAAAAAAAAAAAAACTGCCATGGATTCCAGTGAATGCCAGTGAGAATCAAGCGAGCTATTCATGCTGCCAGTTGATTTAGGCACGCCTCGCTACACACCAATCAGCCCGGCCCCGGCCTCGCCAGCCACTCACTTGTCTGCCATTCCAACACAAGATGGAGACAGTGCCAAAAGTTCCAATTAAAATATCCATTTGTGATGTCTGTGCAGAAAAAAGGAACACATAAAAAAAAAAAAAAAAGAAAACAAGTACCAGGCTTTTTCGATAGCGTAGGAGAAAATACAACAAAAGCTGCCAAAATTCTGTGGACAAGCCACATACTTAAGAGTTTTTCTGTCTACACAAACTAAATAAGTGTGAGGAGTGTGTGTGTGTGTGTGTGTGTGTGTAGGCAGAATGTGTGTGTGTGTGTGTGCGCGGGGAGGAGAGAGACAGACAGAGCGTGTGTGTGTGTGTGTGTGCAATGCGAGGGGGACCGTCTTGTTATGGAGGAACAGAGCATGTTGCAGATAAGAGGGCGACGCTGTTCAAAGAGAAAGGCAGGCCGGTAAAGTGCGCGCCGATTCGACATCATCGCCTTACTGTCCCTTAATGAGCCTGGAGAGGAAGTGCGGTGTCCATAGAATCCGCTCCTGTCTCGCTCCAATCACACTGCCGGGCTTTTTATTCAAATCTTGCACACAACTGTCACACAGCCAGTCTGGCCGCGCTGTTTATCTTACTCCGGGAGGATGTTAACAAGACAAATGAATGAATAAATACACAAATAATGCGTTTAGGTAATGTTAATAATGTATGAAATGGGAGCTGCTTTTTGACAGTAGCGCCGCACTAAGGATTCTTCCCAACTTTGGTGACAGGCTTGTTTATTCTCCTTCCCAGCATGCATTTCTCTGCATCTATCGCAGGCAATGTCTGGCCGGCGCTCGGCGTCTATAGCGCGTCTCGCTGATGAGAAAAAGTGGCTTGACACATTAGTTTAGATTCCTCTGCCTGGGTACCATCGTCAGGATTGAGCCGTCTCTCCCTTCATCCAAAACCTCTTGTACAGTGATCCTCCTTAATCTCGTGGAATCCAGGTCTCCGTTTCAGCCCATCACACTTCCCTCCTGCTATTACATGACTGATTTCAGTGACGTTTTAACAGGCCACTCAATTAGAGTAAATTTTTTGGAAAGGCTGGATGCGAAAAGCGTGCGCGCACCTGCGCAGGTATGCAGTCGAGTCGTAGCATCACCTGGCTCAAAGAAGTGTCCCAAACTTCCAGGACTATTAGAAAAAACAAAACAAAAACAAAACAAAAACAAAACAAAACAAAAAAAAAAACAGGAGCGGGGAGAAAAATGCTCAAAGAAACTGACTGGGTAGGAAAATAAGTCTCACATCAAATTCCTTCCCTGGGCCGAGACAAAAGCAGGGCCTGGCACTCAGGCACAGTCGACTACACAGGCTTGGAAGACGGAGGAGAGAAAAAAAATAAAAAATAACAACGCGCACATCAAAACCCGAGCCAAACAAATCCAAGAAAAGTTCAGATAGGTCTTCAGTGGAACTGCCAAGAGGAACAAAATCAAATAAATTGGGGGGTTAGTCTCGTTCAGGCTGGCCCGACAAACCTGAAAACACTGTTTAGAATATGTGAGGAAGGTGGCAGAGGACGATGCTAAATGACTCAGAAAGCACATACCCGGTGTTTACCCCTGAAAAAACTCCAAAGCAAAGCCCCCTCTCCCGTTATAACGCGGGTGGGAACAGAAAATTCGAGGCAGCTTAAGTGCTCTCTGGAATCACTCAGCATTCCACTGTCTCCAACACACACACACACACACACACACACACACACACACACACACACATAGAGTTAAAATTTGACTGTGACAGTGTATTCATCCATAACTGTAAATTGTTCTTTGGGGAATTTGGCGGGGCTTCGTACTCTCTCCCCCTGTCTCCCCAACCCACCTCCCCCACTCCAGTCCTCTTCTTCTCTCCCTTTTCCACAAAGCTGTCTCCATCACTCTCAATCACAAGCCACTTGTACATATGTATACGACAGGCAGTCGCCGGAGCAATTGTGGGATCACTCAACACCAAGTCATTACAAAACCAGAGAGATTCACGAGGCCACACAGTGATCTGGAGCTTATAATTAAGGACGCACCGATAACTTGTTTGGCGCATCCTCGAAACGCGGAACTCTTCAAGTTCCGTCAAGTTCCGTTATTGATTGCTTTTCTGATGATTGATTGCTTTTGTGGCTTCTTGTAACAATTGGGATTCTTCAAAAACTGTCTTAATTTAGCTTAGCACTGCCATGTTAGCCCACAAGTTAAGGGTATAAATATTTAGGCATCAAGTGTCAAAGAATCTGAGAGTCAAACATTTCCCGAGGCGGCAGTCCTACTCAAATCCAACCTTTACTATTCCAGCTTTCATGCACCTACTACACTGTGAACCCAGGTCACCAGTTTCCCTTAAGAATGGCTGCCGTGAACGCTCCTTATGTCCAAGTCCCTGCTCTTGAACAGCGACTCAAACAAGACATCCCATGCGCTGCCTGCAGAGTAAAACATCAGACAAGAAAGCCACCCCTCAGCTTCTCCTCCGCTATTTTCAACAGTTTTATTCTGGTTGTTGTAGTAAACTGACAGCTTCCTGTATATAAATAAAGCCCGACTTGTCTTTGTTGTGATTGGTCGGCTCCAATACACACACACACACGCACGCACACACACACACAGACATATGCACAAAAAAAAGCGTGCTCTTCTTAAAAGTGAAACTTTTCTCAACTTCAGAAAGCCTGTCAGTTTGAACGAGGCACCCTCGTCATAGTTATGTGTCTTCGCCCCCCTCAAGGAGAAGGAGGCGATTTCAGGGCACTCGTGTACCTACTGCACATCCGTGCCACGATGCCTGTGTGTGCCGTGCGTCAGTGTCATAACACTCCCGGGCCTAAAACTACTCTAAATTCTGCAAGCCGCCCCCCCCGCTGGGATATTTGCTTAATCACTTCAACCCACTCTCGAAAGTTCACTTCCAAACTTCCTGGAAAAAGGAGCAGACATTTCTGAGGAATAACAAAGCGGGGTTAGCGGGAGCAATAACATTGTATTTAATCCCACACAATTCTGCCCCATACCGGAGCGAGAGGAGCGAGCCAAGAGAGACTTGCAGCAAAAACAAATCAACGCGCCTGCAGATGGATGTGTGTTGGCAACGCACGACGACAGAGTCAAGTGTCAAGGGTTTGTAACAAAAATGACCTGGGTTCAGTAGGTTAGGGTGAGGGGTTAAATTTGGCTGAGGTGTGGTGCACGCTGAGTGAAAAAGTTGCCAGGTGTTGACTGTGTTTCCGCTTTCTCCCTGCTACCATCCTTCTCCCTCTTTCTTTTTCTACGTCGTTCCCTTTCTCTTTGTCGCTCAAACCTGACGAGGATAGGGATTACGGTTACGCTGAAAGGACAACACGAAAGAGTCCGGTTGAGATAAGGTGCACGTAGAGTTAAAAAGTTGCCCTGTGTTGACACCGTGTTTCCCCTTTTCCTCTGCTCCTGCCCCCTCCTACGTTTTCCTACGTAAGTTCCCCTCCTCCTTGTGGTCTCAGCTCAGACCTCAGCCCCTTCCATACTGCTGCTGGGAAAAAAAAAACGAGGTCACGGATCGCCTTACTCCAGCCTGTCTCCGTATGGTCACAGCCCTCCCCCTCCACACCTTCCCCTACCAGCACCTCTCACTCAAAATCTCATTCCATCACTGTGGCCAAATCCGCCTCATCCATTCTCCCTCCTCCTCCCTCCTCCCCACTTCTTCCCTCCCCTCTTTTACTCCACTCCCACCCTTCCTGTGCCCTCAGCCCAGTGCTAATTGGTAAATCTGTTGAACCATGCCAGCCCCAACAATGAGACACCTGGAGTTCTGTCAAAACAAGTTTCCCTGTGAAAACGGCCTCCAGTGTTAATACAGTAGCGTAGGGGAGCTGCTGAGTCTCTTGTTGCTCACGAGGGCCGGCTGCAGGAACGGAGCCGGGGACGGTGCTACCACGGGGGGGGAGAGAATCTGTCAGAGATGAGTGCACTGGACTGTCAGTCATAAATTAAGATTATTTATCAATATCACTTCTGAACCTTGATCCTCTGTGAAAACGAAGTATGACGGAATCGCGATTACCACACAGTTTGTTTGTTTTTTTTTAAAAAATCCGCTCCACACGGGCCTGCAAGTCAGATTTCTGGGTCAAACCAGTTTGTGTTATTGTATGCAAACACATGGAGGTTTAGAGCCCGGCCCGACCGAGCTCTGACCACTTGTCATCCAAAACTCAAGTCACACCTTAGACACAAGGATACTACAGATACGCTGGTCTAGACAAAGGTGTGTTTGTGAGACGCATGCAGAAAGACAGGCACACCCAACAGTGATCCTGCCAGACCTTGTCAAACAAGTTCCAGCAAAGGCGCTTGTATAAGAGAGGGAGGGGGAAGCAGGCAAGCAAGCTGACGACTACGCCGTCATATTAATAGCTGTTTTCGCAATAAAGCATGATTTACCTTCCGCCTTCCTTCCCTTCTTTCTCTCTCTTGTTTTGAAGGACTCGTGCTGTTTACTGGCAACAAAGGCCCGGCGGAGTGTGCAAAATCAACAAGCAATTGATTAGTCAAACAATTCAAGTAGGCAATCCACAGAGCGATGGTCGCCTCAGAGGATATTAATGGGCTATCCTCTGGGCCAGCGTCTTTCCAGCTTCACAGAGTTGAACTGAAGGGAAGCAAAACGAGGCCGACTGATGTCTGCTCTGCGGCAGAATCAAAACTAGCTTCACCTTTCCGTTTCAACTTCCTTTAAATTACATATTCAAGGGATTTTTATTTTTTACTTTCAAAGAGGTGCAGGACAATGATAGGAGGAATCTGGACTGTGACACTGTCATCTTTAATCGCAGGGATTGTGCTGTTTAACTTCCTTTTATTTCGGTTCCAAACTTCTTAACCTCACTGACTGGCACATCTAAACCAACACAGTGATGTAGAATCTCTTCACGTGGCTCTTCCTTGGTTGACAAATTGTAGACAATGCAACATATGTTGGCCGATGCGGAGCTTCTGCTGAAAAAGTGCAATCTTTAAGGCAATGCTGTGTTCTGCAATGTTGTCGATTAAATGCACCCCTAAATGGAAATAAACACTGTGTTATTTTGCTCGATCTATCTCTTTGTCTTTGCTTCTTCAATAAGACATACAAACAGAAGTCTCACTTCTCCTGCTCCTCCCAGAGTGTGACATTAAACCATAGCGAGCCAGAAACTGACAAATAAAGAAGGCAAACAGAATCCAAAAACACGGAAATGATTCTAAACAAAGCTGGACGAGGAAACGCCTTCACTACCCTGCAAAACCTGGACATGTGTGCCATCCAAAACATCCCATCACCTGGACTGGCATTTTCAAGTCATCACAAAGCACACCAGCAACAAAGCAGCAGCACTGGATTACAGCACAAAGCACAACACAGCATGATTATCAGCATCATCACCAGGATTTTTATGTTTGTCATTCATTATTTTTGTTGTATTTTTTTTAGGAAAGAATCATCAATTATCAGTTGTTAATTTGAGTGTGTGGAATCAATCAAAAAATCCAAACAAGATATTTTTGGAATTCAAAGGTCTCTCACCAAATGAAATTGGTGAAGGCTCAGATCTGACTGTCCGGGGAATTCCCAGCAGAAGGGCCCCTGAAAGGCAAAGATGGACGTTCCCAAGTCACACAATTATATCAGCTCTCCATCTCTTGTTCGTTCTCTCTCTCTCTCTCTCTCTCTCTCTCTCTCTCACACACACACACACACACACACACACACAAACACACGTATACGAATGTGCACACAATCCCAGCCAACCAGGTTTTTATGCAAAAGCAACGTGTTCTCCCTGGAAATTATGCATCCCCTGGCTTTTTAGTTATTTAAACTACTACCTCGTCTCTGCTGGCTCAGCTTTCTCCTGGGTACGTGTTCGGCCCCATTATTACTAATTTTACACAGAGAGAATAGGAGAACACTGGCTCTGCGCTGGTTACACGGCTGTCGGTACCGGCTGGCTGGTTGTTAAAACACTACTTCGCTTTGGTAGAACATTTTATCTCCTCAGCGGTGACACCTTTTCGCAGACGTTCAGGGGAAGTCAGCTGGTCTGGGGCTCCACTGTCACCTCCACGTGTCTCGGCACAGATTGTTCGAGCTCTACATATCTAGGGGTGCGAACAGGTACCGTGACCTCACACTGAAGTGTATATAATTTGTGCCAGAGTAAGGTTTTTCTCGATGTTTAACGTGTGATTATAAAGTAAATCTATGAAGAAAAAAAGGAGTCCCCAGAGTAGTCATTCTGGAGGAGGAGGGTCGTGATTTCACTTCTAAATTAAAAAAATCTGTCGGAGGGAGCGCTCAATTTAAATTACTGGATCAAAAACAGGATTGGTTCTCCCTCTCGCCCTTCTACGTACTTCCAGTTTGCGGTTGTGTGTATTCGAAGAAAAATAAAACACAAGAAATGGAGGTTATATCAGACTTGATACCCTGCTGCCCATCTTTTTTTTTTTTTTTACAGAAGATTGCTACAGTTGGCATAAAACCAATGATGTGTTGATCCTTTCAAATCAAAACTTGACACTCCAACAATGGCGTTGGTGCTGAAGTAAATGTAAAAAATCGAATCGAACCCTGACTTCACTATCGAAGGACAAATCGAATCATGGATTTTTTTTTTTTTGGGGGGGGGGGATCGTGACACATTTTCTGATATTTTTAGCACTTTGCTTTGCGCACTGAAATTGTGAGCTGCATATTCTTGGAGGTGGAGGCACTCTGAGGTTAAACTTGAACATTTGTACCTGCTGACATTCAGAACTCACAACTCTCTGACAGATATCATGAGGCGATAAAGGACAGGAGAGGCAGGAAAGAGGAGGAAAATAGGGAATAGGAGTTATTGATTTCCAAAGGAAAGTGCTAGTAGAAGGCTCAGAACATGCAGAGAAAAGCAACAGTTTACTGAAGGGCTCCTGCACCTAAAAAAGCTACCGTGTCGGTGGCGTTCTCTGCACTGACATCACTGAGTCCTGTTTGTACTTGCACATGACCCCGAGGCAAGCCAGATAACTTTTCAGAACAGCTAGACAGTGAGCACTGTGGTTATTGGTGAAGCGCACACGCTTAAGAGATACAAATGTGCATTATCCTTTTTAAATGTGCATGTCCAACATAGAGTCACACGTTCCCTGGGGTAGCCTCAGTTCACAGGGGTTATTTAACGGTCAAATACCACAGCGAGGGAATAGGACGACAATGGCCCTCGAGCTATTGACACACAGAGAAACACACAAAGACGATACAACAAACTGCTGTTCACAATTCCCGCAAGCATGTGCTGTAATGGAGAGGCTCCTTAACGACACACATTCAATAATACACGTTTGACAGAAAACACGCAAACATTTCGATTTCTGGTCGGCACTTTTAAAATGTTTAAGTATTCTGTTAAGGGAAGACTCATGAGTCATTGTTGTGGTATTGTTGCTGACTAAGCCAACAGTGAGCGGATTGTCTGTGGGAACAAGCGGCCGTCCAGACTGCTGGACCGATGCAATGACCGAGGTGCTCTCATTTTCATTGTCACGGTTCCCGGGGCCTGACGCCACGTCTCGACACGGCCTCAGATTTTGGCCCGAGCTTGATGATGTAAGCGTGACCCTTTGAACAAATGTCTTGTTTGAAGGAGACAGCGAGAGACAGCGGACAGACACAATAGTCTGTATCTGAGGTTCTGGATTGAGTTTTTTTTTGTTCTGTAAATTCAATTCGGGAACTATTTTTGGGAGATTAACCGATCCACTTCTCTTCCATCCCGATACAAGACCAATACCTGAATTTGGATATATGCCAATAAGAGTAGAAGATGCAGTCTTGGTTTTCTGTTTTTAGAGACTAAAATTTTAAATTCTTGTAGAACTGCATCATTAGTTATTCATTCATTCATTCATTTGAGCTACAAAGTTTGGGCTATGGAGTTGAAGTTGCATGATAACTACTTTTAATTCAAAATGTGAAGTACCGCCCTGAGGTTGCATGTCTCTGCACACTAGTCAGGTTGTTGTTCCTGAGCTTATGCATTAAATAATAGCTAGAACATTAAGATGTCACAGTGAATTTGACCTCTGACCTTTTGGATATAAAATGTCATAACTTCATAATTTCAACCTATTAGACATTAATGTAAAATGTTGTCTGATTTATCATATGGGTTGGTGAGTAATGGCCAAAACTATGTTTTGTGAGGTGACCTTTGACCTTAGACCACATAGTTCAAATCAGTTTAAATCCTTCCAAGTCCAAGTGGACGTTTGTGCCAAATTTGAGGAAATTCCCTCAAGGCGTTCTTGAAAGAATCGGACGTACGAATAAATGGACAGACAGCCCAAAAACATAATGCTATAATGGAGATCAGTGGCGTCAGTCCAATATCCAGTGAGTGAATCAGCGTCGACACCCAGTACCAATGCTGGATCCGATCGGTCCCAACTCTATCATTGATAGGTAAAAGAAGCAGATGGGAATGTCTGTAATCCGGCCCAATCCTGCATGCCAAATAAACTATTTGCAACTCTGGATCCAAAAGTGACCACGACAACAAATGCCCGAGATATGAGCTTTCTTTGCAGCAAAGGTTAAGGGTGAATGGAGGAATGCATGCACAGAAAGAAGACAAAAGGGGGCTGAGAGAGGTTATTTGGAGAAGGCTTAAAATGCGGAGTGAAAGAGCAGTTTAAGGTCGGCATAAGGCAGGACGGAGAAAAGCCTTCGAGGTAAAGCCTGTGGACAGTGCGTGGGTGGTGCCTGCTGACCATGGGGTCGCTCATTAACAGCTGAGGAGGCCAGGCATCCCAGAGTCTGGGACAATTGTGTGGCTAGCCCAGGTGCACGGCCCATTCAGAGCACAGGAAGCCCCCTTTATCCCCGGGCCTTCAAAATGGACAGAAAAGCGGTCAAGGGGGGTGAATGTGATCCTGGACGGAAAGCAACAGTCGCACTCTCGTCAGCAGAGTTATTGTGGCATGTGTTTACTTAACGCTTGACTAAGACGCAGTCCTGCCCTTTTGTTTTGTCATTTTTTTTTAATGATATCAAAAACACGTCAGCCCTTTTCACAGAGCCTCCTACGACACATTCTTCGGAGAGACAAGCGAGACTGAATGAGAATTAAATAAGCATGCTCAGTAGTTGTAAAGACTCAGGTGGGAGGTCTTGCAGGGCCATAAAAATGGCCAGATTCCATCACTTCCTCCACACTAATTACCATACACTTGGTGCAAGTGCCCTCCCCTCTCCTCGTCCCTAGGCCCATGCTTCACTACCTCTGACACACATACGCACACGCACACACACATTTATACACACAGAGGCACAGTTGGGAAATGGTTAACACTCCAGCCGTCCCCTGCTGCCAGTGAAAGCCCACAAAACAATGGAGACATTGTTCGAGCAGGGCTAGGCTCTAGACTCTGAGGCTGTGTGTGCGCGCGCGTGTGTCTGTGTGTGTACGCACGTGAATGTCAGGGGAAGAAGTTGGTGCGCATATGCTCTTAACATTTGCATGTTTCTGCCCCAATTCCCATGACGGCAAATTAAGAAACGTGAATCAATAAGAAACTGTTTGAGATGCCTTTATATCTCATCCGGGGGTGCCGCGCTTTATCTAAAAACGGAACAAGAAGTCTGATCACATGACCACGAGATGAACCAAATGATGTCATGACATCACAAACATGAGTCTGACTCCAGCTGAGTCCTTTACTGCACCACTGTTGATGCTACGAACACAAATCAATCTGGTGTGGTATGTTATGCTTTGTTACAGGGTTAATACGATAATTACCGTCTAAATAAGTGTGAAAGTGTTGGGGAGGGACAAAAAAAAAATAAACATACACAGACTTCCTAAATTCCTCAACCAGTATCCACAGAAGGCTCTTCAAGTCCACAATGTCAAATTAAAACATCACAATAAAAGGCAAGTTGACAAAGCAAGGACTGTTTGTGATCTTTCCCTCAGGGGCTGCGCGAGGCATAAAAAATGTTTCTTGGAGTCTCTCCCTCAAAAAACACACATCAATAGGTGGATAAATATTGAATAACTTTCGGCCAATGGCATAAAAGTTCAGTGGCGGCGGGTTTCGAGGCTGCCTGCGGGGTGGTCAGCCACTTCAAAAAGGCCCTGCGTGGCCCCCTTTGAGGGCATGGTAAACAGGGGCATACAGCGTGCCCTCGGACTGACCGGTCTGCGCGAGGTCACTTCCCCTTTTCTCGGCTCATCCTCCAGCGTTCCACCTCGGCTGAGCCTCCCAGCCGCAAATGAGACCGCCTTGTCTGCATGTCCACGTCTCCTCCATCCTCCTCCCTCAGCCACAACAGACTTTATCAGCAGCCATATCTATCTCTCCTCCAGTCTATCACCGTCTATTCTATTGTTGTTTCAACTGTCTCAGGGTCGCTTAAGCTTCAGATCGCTGCTATCTAGCAGGCCAATCGACGGCTGCTTATCACTGCCAATGCAGCCGGCTAGCGCTCCAGGCAGGGAGAGGTCAAGGTGTCTGAGTGTTTCCTTGCATTTGTAAACAAAAAGAAACTACCGTTTACAGCCCAATTTATTGATAAGAGGATCACGTACTGGTACATGCATGCCTACATCCTGTACAAAAAAAAAAAAAAAAGCTCAACTGATTGAGTGACACCAGTGGGAGTCCGTGTGGGGCTATCATTGGCATTCACGATGCTGTCCGCAGTTGTCTGTCTTTTCTATATGTACAACAGGCAGTATGATGCAAACCAGGGAAACATTCAATCACACTTCCTTCTCAGTCAGAGGTGGATGCCGGAGCAGGATGGTAGGAGCGGCAACAATACAAGCTGCATTTCACATTCAATTTATCACTTGTGCTAACAGCGAGTTGTGTGCCTATGCCCCGATGCTGCAATGCCTCTGATCTTACCAGCCTGTGTATTCTATCAAACAGATCACACCAGGGCTGGGCAATATGAGCACTAATATTACAATATATTCCCTGATATTGATCAGTGTCAGTACTAATCACGATATGGTTTAATGGGGCTCCAACTGCTCCATTCTGCTGTCGCTTCTGTTTTGTGCTTAGAATAAAAGCACAAAGAAAAACTCGAAAAAATGGCTGTTCGTCATACGAAGACACATCTCGAATTATTTTGACATTTTGTGGCTGAAAATGACCTGAAATCAAATGTTTCTTTAAAATGTATTTTTGAAAATTTAACATAAATCCCTGGATGGATGGCAGAACAGCGTTTTAACCTCACCACAGATGTAAAATGCAGATTGTAAATGAAAATTCTGTCACAATTTAGTGTTACTTTAAACCGTGCCACGGCTTCATCCGGCTTGAAATCACACACGCTCAGTGACTTTTCCTCATTTTCATAGCACGGGCATGTTTTTAAGTGATTAACACGTGTTGTTCAGAAAGCTCAGTCTTTTGTATCACAGTCGCTGCATTGTGTTGTTGTGAACGTCTGTACTTCAGCGAGGCTTATTTTTTCCATCTGGCTGGTTGTCCATCTTTGTTGTTTCAAGTTTGTTTTTGCCCCAAAGCCAGTGTCTGTTTTGTGATGAGTTGCTGGCATTGCCTGTTTGTTCCAAGCCTGTTAGTGTTGCACGCTTGACTGTTTGTATTACAACTGTCTGTGTACGTTGTGAAAAATAGATGCCTACGTGTATTTTCCCGAAAATAAAACCGAAAACTGTTTTGTTGTAATTGGGGATAAGTTTAGCACGCAGCTCGTCAATGAGCAATCTGATTTAAAACGAAAAAACATGATCCAAGGGGCAACATAAAATGTGTTTCGACGTCACTAATCCATTTTAAGAAGTTTGAGCTGCGTTACACTTTTGGGTTGCTCTCAAACTTCCTATAAAAGTGAGTTGTACAGCAGGAGTTTAGGTGGATGTGAGGTGGGAAGTATTTACAGCCATATGACTCATAGCAGGATAAAACCTCAAGTATTTACCTGCAGCTTTTTGCTGCCTACGACCAGTTTAATGACTTCATAGGAGTTGGTAACTCTTTTCTCAGCGTCTCCTAAAATAACAGAGTACGAAGAGGCCCCTGAACTCTTTGGTATAAAAATAACACCAGCATCGCGGGGAGAGATAAGGAGGGCCTTAGCTGGGCTTGTTTTGTTCAGAATAACACTGTCATCGCCCGCTTTTTTGTCTTAAACACAACTTTTGACAAGGTTCCTGTTTCAAATAAACAGCCTTGTCGCCTCCTGCTATTTTAAGACGTGCTTAACTTGAATGGGCAAAACACCAAGAAGGCCCTAGCCTGCCAACTTTTGAGTATCTGTTCAGGATGGTATTTATTACAGACCATAAATGTAACTTATATGATCAAATGTCAGATGTGACTGAGAGCGACAATGTGTCTCAACGGCGTAATTTGTGCGATAAAAAACCCGTCACTGCCTTCCGTGTGAACTCCAGAGCCATGACGACTACTAACTGTGTTGTTGCATAAACAAAAAGGGTCAGCGGTGTATTATTAGCTCCGGCACTGAGCTGTTACCACAGGAGATATTGTATTCATGAGCATACAAACTTGGAAAGCTTCTCCATCCGAAATCGTTAAAGCGCTTTTCAATTTTTCATTTTCATAACGATATGTAGAAGATGCGTGACTCCAAAACAGAAGTAACAACTGTGCCAATAAATGGCCGAGGGCATCCGTGATCACCTCACTAATTCTGCCCAATCCCCACTCTCATTGATTTTCCTGGCTCGCTAACCCTGTGACCACATACGTGCACCTCTCTATGTTCAACCTTTCCCTGACCTCCTGAAAACTTCATGCCTTTGGCTAACTACTAAGTTCAAGTTCCAACTGCTCATTCTAGAGCTGCTTCCCTCTTAGATATCGACATGCCTGGGGTGGATGCTCTGTTATGTGCATCCACTGCATATGCCCCTATCTCTGTCCAGGCAACTCTCCTGCCAGACTACTCCTCCGACTCCGTGGATAGGGTAATCAATGTTGAAGGAACGCCCACACTTCCCTCAAAGACAGTACGTTAGCAGCCCAGCATTAGCTCACTCTCGTGAAGAAGTTGACAACATCAGACCAGTTTTCCATAATCATCCAGCTCGGTGCAAGGCCGGGCTGGGAGTTATGGTTTCCTCTGGGATTAAAGGCGACGAGGCTGTCCTAAGAACAACGGCAGCACCTGCCACAGTGGCAACCCCCAGTTCCGATTGCCACCTGATCACTCACTAACACACAAACTTTCTGGGATTCATCGCTGCCTCCGTTAAACCGACTGTTAGTGACTGAGATTAAACGGTAAATGCAAATGTGCAAAATGGAAGGGCTTTAACACTGAAGCTGTTCACAGGACGGGTGAGAGAAGAAGAGTTTGTCTTTCTGTCATAAATAAGGGAGGAAGAGCTGGTGAAAGAGGAGAGAGTACCGGGCGGAGTGTTACTTACAACGATGTGTGCCGGTGACGGGGACCTGGCATCTTTAAGTGCTTGTCTACTTTGAAGACTTCCTGGTTGAACATCTAGCAGGGGCCATTTCATCTGTAGGTACTGAATGGCAGAAAAGGAAACAGAATGGAAAGAAAGAAACAAAACATGTTAACAATGCAGAAAGAAAACAACCAAAAAAACAAATTAAAAAATAGGACAAAAAAGGGGGAGTCGACATTTCTTGACAGGTGTGTGGGTGTGGAACTCAAAAACATGAAAGAGCAAACAAAGATCTTAAGGCGGATGGTGGATGGGGGTGAGGATGGCCTCGAGCATGCATCGGAGAGTCCGGCAGCAGTGCACACAGTAGTTGTGTAAACCAAATTACACTTACACTCAGACACATACAGCACAAAACTGTTAGCCAGGCTCCTTCAGGTATTTCCTAAACAAAAATCTTTTGATAAAAGCAGCTGAAAAGGTGACTTTGGATTCCATTAAGTCACTAATTTGGAACCTGGCAGGGCAGAGGTTAGGGTACTGTACACAGCTCAGGGCCTTAAGATGACCTAATGTCATAAAAGTGGCTGTTGTCAGGCTTTTATTGGAACCCATAAAGAGGTTAAAGCGTGGCAGCTAACCACACTCCTCTGAGGCTAAACCTCCTGACTGCTCCCATAAATGATTGACTTGGCCTCTATCAGAAGTCTCCCTCTCTTTCTCCCACCCTCTCAGTCTCTCTCTCTCTCTCTCTCTCTCTCTCTCTCACCGACACACACACACACACACACACACACATACACACACATACACACAAGCACACCATAACAGATAAGCAGAAACAAGGGTCATGAGAAACATCTGTCTTTGTGTTATAAACTTGGGTGGAGTCCTTTTAATTTCACGTCATGCGCCTTGCTGACTGTTCTATCAAAAAATGGTCTACCTTGTCTCTCTTCCTGAAATAAGCAGCTCTGTCCACATATTTCTATATATGATTGTAATGAAGGATAGTACGTTTTCAAATCGCCAAAAAATGCAAAGATTCATGTGAAAATGGCCAGGCATCAGGTTCCTCTGTGGATTCTAAGACTGCCTCGTGGTGACCTTGCAACAGTATGTGGTCCAGACTCTGCTTATCAATGTCAAGGCCACCTAATTTGAGGGAAAGAGGTAACAGCAGCTGTTTCAGCTCTGAGGCCTTCCGATGGGCACTAACTAAGAGATGAATGGCCTAAAAACTGGCGGTTCCCTTGGTTTGAAGAGTCAGGGTTAGGTTTAGCAATGAAATTTGCAATGGCAACTCAATTTGCATCTTAAAAAAATAAACCAATAAAAAGTCTTATCCGGAAAAAACTACTTAACTACAACCTAAACTACAACATTTGATAACATTTTGTTACCGGTTTACTCGGTTGTGTTTATCTCAGGCACATTTATTTACTCATGTGTTTTGACTGTAATGTCTGGTTTGATGCAGCAGTGCCCATAATCCAAGACGCATTTCTCCTATGGGAGACAATAAATAAAAACTTCTAACTTTGGCAATAAAAAAGGGTTGTCTCAAAAACACAAATGACCTTTGGAGGATAACAGTTTTATTTTAAGGCCATGATGCTACAGATACTTAGCACAAAAGATTAAGCACTGTTACGGACCATATTAGGTGAAATTAGAGCCAGACCCAAATATTCAACTATTCAGATATTCGCATTTTTGCTTTCTTGCTTAATGTAGGCTTGGGATTACTAACATGCATACAACACACCAAAACTTATGGCAAATGTGTTTTTATTCAAAATTAAACCGAAAGACACCACCGAGAACAAATTCCTTCGCGAGACATGCTCAACTCTCCCTCCTCCCCCAACCAAAGCTTTGAATATTTGCTGTTGATTACTGAATAAGCCCCAGAGCCCAACATTGTATTTGTATTGGGGACAACAGTCTGACAGGTGAACTTGGACTTGATCTGTGTCTCTGCAATGCCATTTGGATGCAAACCTTTAACATGATCAAGAAATTCTGCCTTTCCTCTCAAAAGTCTGGAGTCTCTTGCTTCACTTGGAGCTATCCGATTCACATTAAATCATATTTCGTGAGTGACTAAGTGCTTCTTTGCGAGAATGACATAAGACCTAGGCGGCTCATGCAGTCCTGCTACATTTCATAATTATCTCATGATCATTACTGGCCCACAGCCCAGGATCTTTTTTGGCACTTGGTGACAAAAAGTTTAGACACTGCCGCTTGATCGCAACCAATCAGCAGTCTTGCACAACCCACGTAGGGAAGTGAGCGTTGGTTCTCTGGTAGTGGTCTGGTAATGCAGGTACATTAAAAGCAGTTTCTTCATGCTGCCATCCAGCGAGGGTGACCGTTTGTATTCATGTCTGAGGGCGCGTGTGTGTGCTGTGTGTGTGTCAGAGCCGGTCAGAGAGTGAGTGTGTCGCGACCCTTCCTGAGACTGTGTCTAAATCAGTGGTAATTAGCGAAGAGTTCACTGTGGGGTGCCTGCCAGTGGTAGACGCTGGAGGGAGTTATTGACTCCATGTCCTCAGTTACAGCCCCTGCAAGGAAAAAAAACAGTTTGCTGCCTGGTCTTTCTCCACCACTACCACTCATTTATGACCCCGAGACGGTTTTTACTGCTAAAAAACAGGGTTTGTTTATGCTTGTTTGTATGTCCTGAGAGTGGAAAAAGGAAAGGTTGTAAAAACTCCAGAGTTGAAGTCTTGCGGGTTTTTTATGGACCCCCCACACTGGGTATTAATTGCCATGAAGGGGAGAGAGGAGGAGGGGAACGGGGGGGGGTGTCGTAACAGTAAAAGAGGAGGAAGAGAGTGACGGGGCTGCTGTCATCTATGAGGTAATTCAAGACAGTGTCCATTGGTGCCAGAGGGGCTAGGAGACATGGCAGTGCTGGAGAGAAGAGGGGGGGTAAAATTGTGAATCCAGTCATGGGAAAGTCCTGCCATCGCGTGTGCACACATGCTCACACATGCAAATATTCAAACACAGCTGCAGCCGGGGAACGGGGTCGAACAAGAGGACGTTCTGAGTAGGTGGGTAAGGAGGGTGAAGGTGACACCCCTGAGTGTGGCAATGGGGTAGAGAGACACTGAAAGACTACAGAGAGAGGGAGGGTGTCGCAGCGCATGCCCTGACAAGTGGCTCCACTTCAGCCTTGCTATTGCAAATGTTCTCACACACTAATCTCTCCTGCAGGTTTTACAAGCATGCCAAGGAAAACGGAGCCCTGGCAAGCACTGGGCTTTCCGACCACCCCCTTCTTGGCCTCCTTCCTCTCTCTCCACCCGCCCGCCTGCCCTGCTAACGGACGCACCGCCTGGTCTTGAGTAGGCCATGACCTCTGACCCCTCTCTGCTGCTCCAAGCCCCTCCCTGTTCCCCACTCCGCGACCTGAAAACTCTCCTGCTATGAGGGGGCCCCCCGGGTAACTCAAGAGCCATTCCAATGTGACAAATTGCTCCGGGAGTTCCAGGATAACTTTCTCCTCTCCTCTGTCTCTCTTCCTGCCCCCCCTTGCACACACACAAACACTGAGAAGCCCCCCTTTGACAGACCCCCACCCCTGTAAGAGCCACCCAGTGGTTGTGCTCCGGCTCCAGGTTGTGTAGCATACGGCTTCTCCTTTTCCCCTCTCCCTTTCAGCCTCCCCACCCCACCTCCCCCGGTTCCCTTCCCCTTCCCTTCCCCTTCCCCTTCCCCTGCCCTGCGCCCCTCCTCGCCCGGCCAGCACCACAATGGGAGCTGAATGACTCAATTGTCTCTGATGAAGTGAAAGACAACGGAGTCCTCTAAATCCTTACAGAGGGATGAACTCACTCTCACTGTCCCGAATTTGCTGTCCTCCACTGCTCTCCCAAGCACAAGAAGGGGGTTGGTGGTGAGGGGCGGGAGTTGTTTACAAGGGCTAATGATTGTTTGCATTATTGATTATCTTGTCTGCAGTTTTTTTCAATTAACCAGTCCATAAAGTTAGCAATGTTTAGCTATCAGAAGTTCCCAGAGCCCAAGGTCCCGTGGTAATGACTTGAAATTGCTCGTCCTGTCTGACCTTTTGTCCCAAAACACATCCAAGAGAAATAAGCACCAGAACACAATTTGGATGAACACTGACGATTGACACTATATTTTCTTTTACTGAGGATCGTCCAGTTATCAGCCAATAATCAGCACTGGTAACTTCAGTTATGAAAGCGCAATATTTGTCCCAAGGGTGAAAAGCTGCTGTGGTGCAGCACAAGCCATTGGAAATAACAAAAATCTCAAATGCAAATGTATTCAAATACCATTTATCAGGCTCGTTGATAACACATGATCAGTAGTGGTATTAGCCCTAAAAAGACATATCAGTCAATCCCTATTTCTTATTATTCTGTGTTCAAGCAGGTGCTTTCTACTTGCTAGACCTACCGCCTATTTGTGAGTGACTGCTGCTGCACCAAAGTTTGACATGTTATGGGCCACAGAGTGTTAACCCAGATCCACACAGACTGTCGTCACAGTGACAACAAGCTGGGGCCCTGGTCCTGGTGTCACAGCTCGTGGCAGAGAGGAAGGAGGCTGGAGACAAATAGAGGGGCATCTAGAGCTCTCACACATCATCCTCACGTCTGCACAGCAGCTTCCACCACTGTTGTTACTAATTCAACACGCTGGCAAAGAAGCAATTTGGCTTAAAACACTCCTTCCTCCTACCAGTGATAGACTCTGATCTTTCCAAAAATAAATTTTCCACATCCTATCAAACATTAACCAAACGTCAATATGTGCTATTGACAAAGAAGTGGGGAGAAGTCTTACTCATGAATCTTTTATTGTGAATGACACACGCCGAAAGTGCAGGATTGTTCTGCCCGTTTCTGGTCGGCAACCAGCTCCTTTTCCATCAAGCCCACATCTGATGTGTTTATCACATTCGGCCTGGCGGCTGGGGCTGCAGCAACCGCACGGCTTGTTCGTTTTGTTTTGGATTAAGAGCAGAGGGCTTCAGACCAATCAAACAAACAGAGCTCCTTATGTGCCAATGTGGCTCCCAAACACTGGTCCACTTTCCAGCAGGGAACCATGGGACAGATGACGAGGACCACTGGGGGCTCCAACAAGCATTCCAGCCATGTGAGCAATGTCAGAAAGGAGGGGAGATGTACACAGACAGACAGACAGATAGCAGCTTGGGTTTAAAGTCAGCATATGGATGCTGGGTGTTGCTCTAGAGAGTCCAGCAGATCTTCAACCCATCTGTGGCCGCCTCGTATCACAGATATGGCCTCGCTCTACACGGGCGCCACGCAGATAACACATGTACATTCGCGGTGACCCCTGTGACATACTTTACATGCTTACTCACTCATTCACACCTGAACAACAATGCTCACCCACATTTGAACAGCCTCTGGTCGACAGGCCCGGCAGCTCCTCTGGGAGAGCGCTTGGAGATGGGATTGACAGCTTGCAGATTACACCAATCAGACTGCTACTATAAAGAGCTTTATTTAAGTCTGAAATGATCAAGGCTAGTAAGAGGAGCCCATTCAAAGCTCGGCAAGTAAACTGCACAGAGCTTAAAAGATTAGTTCATCCAGTTTGACTACAATTTTATCCCTTTAAAAACGAGAGCTGAGCATATTGTCTCGATCTGTTGCGGAGATTGCCAGCAGTCTTTGTCCTCACTCACAAGTGCACGAGTGGAAGCAAACATGTGCTTATACAAACACGTAATTTGTTGAGGAGGGGGCAGTCATTTTCTGTAATTGAGGGAGGGAGAAGCTTAATGCAACACAGACCCTTTGAAATATCCCCTGGTTCAAAAAAGAAATCAGCATCCAACTCAGCAACATGATACATAGTTGTGTTTGTTTCTGTGCGCATGTCTTCGGAGGAATGGGATGACTTTAACGCGAATGGAAGAAGAATTCCTTGAAAAAACTGGGAGAAAGTTAGCTGACACAAGAGGGCCCATCATGGCTGCTTTGGTTCTGCTAATGCACATTTTATGAGTAAATATTAAAGAAAAAAAAAACACACCCCACCTGCTCTGATAGCCAGAGGCATTTTGCAACCAGGAAAATAAAAGTGGAATGTGGGAAGGCCTGGGGTTTGTGTGCCCTGGGGCAGGAAGGGGTCCACTGGGCCCATATTTACTCCAAAGCCAGAACCGCTTGGGGGTTCCACTGGCCCTGACAGCACTGGGGCCGCCGACCTGATCCAAAACCTCCCCTCCTCACCTCCTACCCCTTCCCCCTTTGCCAACAGTCTCCACCTCCACCTCAAACTCCCCTTTTCTCTCTTTCTTGCAGAACAACTCAACCTGACACTTTCATATGAGCCTTTTCTTTTCCCACATGGGGAACATGCACGTGACTTCTCCTTTCTCAACTCAGACTGTACTCACCCCTAAAAAAAGGCTTTAGAAACAGGCTTGTGAAACAACTATTGTTCATAATATCTCAGAAAGCATTGCAATCTTTGACAAGAAAGGGGGGAATTGCTTGGTTTTTAACTGATCTGTTCCGTGTCCTTTCTGTGGACTTATTTCTGTGAACACTTGACTTTTTTATCTGGCCTGTCCTGGAAGTTAGTTTCGCTCTCTTAAACACTGGTTCATGAGATAAGTATGGCTTTGCTGTGACACTGTTTACATAGCAAGTGTGGACAAATGTGCTGTTCAAACACCAGCTGATTGACCGGAAAGTTTCAAAGGATTGCGCAACACGTAGTCGACACATTTTCTAACAATCACAAAGACACAAAATTGTCAACCAGTCAAACGTTTCACGAAAATAGAGTTGACTGCCTTTAATTAAATTGATTGGATGATGATAGACTTTCGCAAAGATTGCACCCTCTTGGATGCACATGCAGTGTTCTCAAAGGAAGTGTGAGGGTGACATGATTGCAGTCCGAAACACCACCAACTTCTCAACAAGCCTCAGAAAGTAAAAAGTGTTCCATTTCTGACTTTTGCACCCCCTCCTCCTTTCCCACTGTCCCTCTCCCTGTGTCATTAAGAGTATCTCTTGGCTGCTCTATAAATATGGTGGCAGGGAGGGTGAAGGCCAGCAGGAGCTGGCTGGTCTTCCATCAGCCCCGCTAATGAACAGGCGCTCTGGCACCTTTAGCATCAGGCTCTGCTGCACAATGCCTCTGCTTTCAGGTGCTTCTCCCGCTTCACAGAGCTGATATTCTATCTTTTCTTTCTTTTTTTTTTTTTTTTTTACTTGGACACAAATATAACTTGGGCTTTAGGGTGTTTTCACTTGCCTCCATAATCCCTAGGGTGACAAACGTAGTCGGTTGCGTGTTATGGCGCTGGAAGCTCTGCGGCTTAATCAAAATGTCTTACTTACTCCTATTAGGGATGTAAACGGAGTTAACTTAATTAATGAACAGAGTGGGATTACTCGTCAATACTCTGGTCTGGTTGTTTTTCTATGGTCTGTTTTTGTGTTCATGCCACATGGGCTAAAAAGATACCTAGATGCACAGTTATGTTAAAAATACAAATATCATAGATGAAGATTTTTTTGGCGTGACACCAAAACATCTTTTATGCAACTGCTAAAACTGACAAAAATAAAGGGAGGGAAATGTTTTAATTAAGGTGCTCAATGAAGTCACGGGCATGATAAACAAGCTCCTCTACTTTACTTCCTATTAAGATCTTTCAGTCATCCATGTAACAAGATAGCTAAATGGACTCAGTCAAGGGCAAGCGGATTTACTGGTTTTGTCTTGAGGACATTTTGTCACTTATCAATTCCGCGAACTCATACGCATCTTGGATTAGTGGCGCAACTACTAATACTTCCCTTTGAGATTTGATTCTTAATAATCCTTATTTCCTTTTGTGTTAGCTTGCCACATATTAATTGTAGAGGCTCCACATCTGGAAGTAGGCAGACGGATCGACAGGCCAAAGATCAGGTCCTGGACCTTCCTGGCTGGAGTCTCGTACACACTGACCTACTTCTACGCGGAGGTGAGCGGGCATATCTGCGGGCCTAGGTGTGCCTGAACTCCTTACGCAAGGCGAGGGCCAGGGGAGGGGAGGAGAAGAGGGTTGGGCGGCTCATGTGCTCACTACATGCTTACCTTTTGTTTGCAGGAAGCCGGGTCTGAGGCGTGAAGGGGAGAGTTAAAAAAAGGTGAACAGCAGCTGAGCTCTGCTGAGGGAGGAAAAGTAAGCTGATTGCAAGCGCCCACATTGTGCTGGAGAACGCTGTATTTGGTATTGTGCTGGAGGAGAGCTGAACGCTGCCCTTGATGTTGAGTGCCTGGTTTTGTTCTGCGAGAGTTCACTATGAATTAGTTAAACGCTAGACTGGATATAAGGATGCTACGAAACATGCCTCAGAGGGAGAGAATGTGTACACTCTGAGGCTTCACAGAGACTTCCGATACTCTGAAAACACTACACACTATCACACAATCCCACCTACGCATATTCATCAATCAGAAAGCATTATGTGGAAGGCATCACACGCACACACCAACAGGCAATTAATCTTCACAAAAAAGCATCATACGAAACCAACAAACATTCAGCCTGTTCTGTGTCTCTTTCACACTTGCACATACACCTTGAAGCAGTTCAGCCTCCATATTCATGAGGCCTACTCCCTCAGCATACCTAAAGCCAGGGATTTTCAAGGGGTTTCAACTCAAAACTCAAATATGATTTTAGGTTATGGATCTGTAACCCGACCCGCGAGGCTAATGCATCGACTTCAAGCTATCTATTTTGGGTTCAATTAGCTTTAACCTCACCTATTATTGTTGTTACCAAACATGGTATTTACTATGATATCATGCGTGAAAAAAACATTCCCACACAAGCAATTACATGCACGCTCACACAGTGGGGTACTGCCGCTTTGCCACGGTAGCTTAATGAATAAATAAGTAATAAGGGCTTGGTTATTGGAGCTCATTAAAATGGGAGATGCTACCGTGACAATAAGACCTGAGGAGGGTCAGGGGAGGCGTCGGTGGCCCGAGCTACACGGCCGCCTCCCCTCATCCCTTCACAACCTGACCACGTGCCCCCAGCGCTCACCTCCAAATCAACTCTGTCGGCGATGCACGACAGAGTCCCCCCCACCCAAACCTTACCCTCTGCATCCCCACCTTTCCTGACACAGCAGCGCACGCATCCTCATGCACACACGGGCACACACACACACACACCTGCAAGCACAGGCTCAGACACACACACACACCTCTCTCATGGTTAATTACCACTTAGCTCAATCACATGGTGATCCGTCCAGAAGAGCCACCCCCACCCTCCTCCCCCGCAACACAAACAGCAGCGCACATGCCAATTATTGATGAATCTTTAATATGGCGTTTTACAAAGTCTCCATCTCATTTCCTACCACTGAGCAGGTGATTAGTCTTCCAATAGGACAAGTAATATGAAAAAAACAAAACAGCTTTAGCATCTAAAATGCAACATGCATAAGCTTGAGATGTAATTAATTAGCTTAATGTGATATCATTGCAGGGTTGAAATAAAGTGGCCTGAGCCATTTGGAGAAGACAGCTAACTTCATTTTTTTTTTTTCCCGCTCCTCCTGCCTTGCATCTCCAGCTAGCTCTGTCTAAAAACCCCCGCACAAAAATCCCACGCCGCGATAACATGTCAATAATGAGCTGAGGCCATCTATTGATCAGCTTAATTTTGCATCTATTAGCTAGGGAACGGCTTGCTCCGGGGGCGAGGGAAGCCAGGCGCTAACACGCACCGACAGGCTGGATGGAGATCATTACAACTGATGTTCACACACACGCTGTGATTGACATGGAGATAAGGCAGGGGAGAGCCCGGGCTCGCACGCCTCCCCGCACACTAAGCTAATGATACACCAAACGTGTGCTTGGTGTGTGTACGGCGGTGTGTGTGTGTGCGGGAGCATGGTAGAGAGCGTCTATCTAGAAAGAGAGTTGGAGCAGGGGAGAAAAAAGAGAAAAAAGAGGAGAAGAAAAGCAGGCCACACGCCTTTGCTAATTGGCTCAGTCAGACAGGGAAGTTCATAAAAGACGAAAAAGCATTTAGTGGAGCACCTCAGCTTTCTGGATCGCCTTATCAAGTCTGTGTCATTTAAATACCGTTGACTACACCACAGAGAAGCCCAGCTTTGACCTGGAATGCATGGCTCCATCTGATACTTCCTTAATTTAGAGAGTTTGCATAAGAAACTCAGTCGAGGCATTCATTATGAAAATCGTTTGTTTTTCCCCCGTGATCGTATGATTGCGAGCCTCATGTGCTCCGTGTCAACACGGCAACCAAAGTGGATGAAAATGAGAAAAAAAAGAGAGCAGAGAGACGGCCTTTCTTTTCCTCCGAGCTGTTTCCGACTCCCTTTTCTCACATTCTGAAGAGGCGCCGCGGCAAGGGGGGGATGGATCCATACAGAGAACAATATGGTGCGATGCCCTTTTTCCTCCCGCCAACCTCTCCACCACCAGCGCAGCGGCGGCAATAGGGCCCCGGCTTGGCATTGATGCAACCAGCTGCAATATAGGATGCTGCATGTCATCCACACAGAAATGGAGGGAGAGAGAGACAGAGAGGGAAGGGAAGGGAAGGGAAGGGTCAGGCCGCTGGAACTGCACCTTTTACCACGCCATCAAAAAGAAAACGGCTGAATCTTTGTGTACACCATCTGCACGTCTGAGTTTTTTTATGGGGAGGAGGTCTTGTTTTCGACACCAGATAGATAGACAGCTAGCTCTACGGCGGTGAGGTCAGAGGCACTAAAAAAAAAAAAAAAAAAAATACAAAAAAAAAAAAAACCTTTGGCTACAAACTGTGTGTTTTTGTCAGCTGAGGGATGCAGCGGAGGGATCGAGGGAGCAGTGGGAGGAGGGGAGGGATGGAGGGAGGTGAGGGGAAGGGTGGGGGGGAGGAGAGAGGGAAAAAAAAAAAAAAAAAAAAAAGCCCTCAGCCAAGCCATCAAGTTGAACATTGAACTTCACAGTAGTAGCTGCCTTTCTATGCCTCTCCTTTTGATGTTACCTCCAAAGCAAAGGATCAAAGGCTTGGAGTGTGGCGTGGGGAAGTCCCAAGCTCTTAGCCTGCCAGCCTGTGATATATGCAAAAGTCTACGCCAAAAGAGAGGGAGCGAGCGGGGCAGAGGGAGAGAGAGATGGAAACAGAGAGAGAGAGAGAGAGAGAGAGAGAGAGAGAGAGAGAGAGAGAGAGAGGGAGAGAGAGGGAGAGACAGAGGGTGCTGGGGAGAGAAAAGAGAGAGAAAGCTTGCATGGAATGTGGCTAAATAGTATGTTTTGTGTCTAATGAATGACAAGGGGGTGACGCAATCGGGCAGGAAGTCGCGGCGTGACGTAGAGCCAGAGCGAGGTGAGCGCGGAACAGAGAGGGGATGGAGATGGAGATGGGACGGGGTGAAGCTGGCACAACTACACCACCACCCTCCCCCAACCCTCAACCAGCAACGCAGGACTTCCCCCAACCCCCCCCCCACCGAACCCCCCACCAACCCCCAAACCCAGCGTCTCTCTCTCCGACATCAAGGGGGCGAGAGGCTGTGTCGTCTCGACATAAATATACAGTGTGCCGTTAAAGCAGGGACTACAGTAAACACACTGCACACGAAATCCTGGTTGTCTCTCGCCAGAGCACAAACACACAACACACACTTGCGCTGTGGGCTCAGCTGGGCCAAAGAGGGGAGCAGAGGTGTGCTAAACTTGACAAATCTCTACGAGACAAACACAATCCGCGCACACACACACACACGCTCGCACACACCCTTTCCCCAAGGCTGTAGGATTAAGAGGTCCAGCTGGCTGACAGCAAGCCCTTCCTTCCCACGTATCCCGTCGATCTCAAACCCCCCCCCCACCACCACCACACTCTTCACACACACCCAACCTCCGCAGCCCCTCCCACACCTCCACCCCCGGGTCTGCCAGCCCATCCAGCACGCCAGGAGGACACACCTGAATTTGACATCGATCGGCCCCCGAGTTTCTCCTCCCTCTGCCCCGTTCGCACTCACACAATAGGGAGAAAAACAGACTCTAGAGTGTTCAGGCAAACAAGAAATCCCCAAGAGAAATATAGATGTTGGGTGGAGAAGCACAAGAGGAGCCACCACGCCACGGCTACACATCATCAGCACCATCCGTGCTCTTGTCCATCCATCTTTCCCCCCGGCCTGAGCTACTGCTTGTATTCCTCAAGTTTCCTTGAAACTCGTGGCCTTGAGAGATGGAGGAAGGAGTAGGAGAAAATGAGAAGTGGAGGGGGGCAGTGTGAAGATAACATATAATGAGCCCTGTTGTTGGAGGAATAAGAGAACGTGAGACGGGAAGAGTGGTGAAAGAGAACGCTGGAGTAGGAGGAAGAATATAAACCTTAGCGGGATCTCAGCCCCCCCCCCTCCACTTCACAACAGCTGCCGGGTCACTTTACGAACGTCTGGGAGAAAATATGCAGCAGGGTGCTGTTTGAGTGTTACATGATTTTGTCGACAGGGAAGCATGTGGACGTGAATGTGCAAGAAAAGATTCAGTATTTGAATATGTGAGATGACGGAAAGTTGTCGGAGATGTTCCTATACAAATTGTACCTTTGCGATACTGACTCTGAATGCAGAGTGGTTCCGTAAAAAATGTGTCCAGAATATATATTAACATCATTGTTCAACAGCCGTGTACAACTAACCACTCATGGATGGACAATAGCTATTGTTGTATGATTGACTCAGGTTAAAACATGGAAAATAAAGGACTAGAACGGCACTCAGTAGAGTGCATAACTCCGCCAAGCCCCAAACAAGCCTAAACAAATAATCTTGATCCAGACTTTTATTGGGATCTACATCAAATTGTACTCAGTCACAGATACCAGCCACTTATTCCCTGTGAACTTAAAGAACATGTCTTACAAGTGAGGAAAAAATGCTGGATCCGTCTCTCTATCTGGATCCGCACCAAAGGTTTATTGGGTCTATTCTTGGTTGAGACACATCCTCCATCCAAGTTCATGGAAATCTGTTGAGTAGTTTTGGAAACCAACAGAGATGGTTAAAAACCCTTACCTCCTTGGTGGAGACAATAGCATACAGTGAAGGGAGGTCATATGTGACAAAGAACCCAAATATCAACATGTGCTTTAAGCTAAAGAGTTCAGTTTCAGGACCAATGAATTACATAGTACTGAATCACTGCATCACTTGTGTTCTTGCCAGTACCTGATAAATCATTTTAGGCAGAATATCAGTCATTTTGGAAGACTTTATTGGGTTCTGTTTAGCAACTCTTGCATGTCGGCCCTGGGGGGATCGAAGACGAATGAAAGAAGCGGTCAACACAAGAAGATAAACAGGAATCCGAACGATGCTGGATTTTTGAGTGTGATACCAATAATATTTGAGAGTTCAACATGCCTTAAACCACTCACTCCCAAAACCAAAGAGCAAAGAACTGGGATTTAAAAATTCATCAGAAGGTGAGATCTGTGAAGTCTCTGTTGATTCAGTGTTTTTTAAGGAAGCGAAACATGTAAATCGACTTCATGAAGCACCACAACAGGTTCTCTCAAATTCACCTTCAACAGCATGACCATTTCAAGCTCAATGGTAGGAGGTTGGGCTCATTAATATTGACTGGATAGTCCAAGGCTATGACAGCAAAACATATGAATTCTTCAACCTCCTTGTTACCTGGAGCCAGAGGTGAGTGACAGGCCTAATGTGGAAAAAAGACTGGGCATGATTTAGGTGAAGTTTGGGTGAAGACAAAACAAGAGCGTAGGCAGCGGGGTCTCATCTTGGTTGTGATCGCAACCAGAGGATGCTAAAAATGTGCTTAGGGCTGCCTCGCCCTGACGGAAAGCTAATGAGAACAGAGAAAAATCTATCCGGCAAATTCACCATGATGCCATCGACAGAGGCAGATCACTACTGTGGACTAGGGCTGGGTTGGGTGTAGAGAGAGAGAGAAAGAGAAAAATAAAATAAAAGCAGACAAGGCAGTGGTGTCAGGAAAGAATAAGAATTAGGGAGTGAGAAGTGGAGAAAGAGGAGAGCAAGAGATAGAAGGGAGGGAAAAAAAATTCACAATGATGACACGTAAGTGCAAAGAGCGATTAAGGATTTACTTTCAAAAGGACTCCCATTGATCTTTTTTGATAGACCTGCAATAAATCAAACCGGATTGACTCGCATGAGAACCAAGCCTAATCCTTTAGTCAGATCCAGGAGAACTCCAACCAAACCAGCTGTTAATTTAGGCTTTACAAGATAAAGCGGGAGAAATCCAACCTGATGTACCCTAGGGCAGAGGCTTACATCATCTCTGTAAAGCAATCAACTTATTGCCAGTTTGGAGAGGTAATCAGAGCACATACTGAGAGAGGAGAGGGAGAGAGGGGAGGGATTGCTGGGTGGAGAGAGGGCGGTGGTAAAAGAGAAAAGGGAGACGAGAGATGGTTGAAGAGATTAGAGAGGGAACAGAGGCTGAAGAATGTAAGAAAAAAAAAACAATCCGCTTTATGAATGTTATTTAAAAAAGAAGACTGAAAATTCAATTTTTTTTCTGCATGCTGGCCAAAAACACAAGTCCTCAAGACTGAAACAATGGAACTTAATTTCGAGAGAAAAAAAACATGTTTACACAGAGTACATCTCCAATTATCTCCAGAGGGCCGAGATGAAACAGAGAGGAGCTAGCTAGCTGCAAACAGTAGCTCTCCAGGCTGACAGCAGGGAGTGGAGGCAGGCTTCAGCTCTTCCCCCGCCGTCCTCCACACCACCCTGTAATTTCCCTGGAGGCCGGCCCAGACCTCGTCCCCATCCCCAGTGGCCGGTGCCACCTCAGCCGGGTCCTGCCAGCCGCGCTGTGGCTGCTCCATAGCACAACCATAGTAATTAAAATGGTTATTTTTGTTTGGGGGGAACAAGAGGGATTTTTTTTTTCCAAGCTCTGGGCGGAAGTATTGCAAGACACCATCCAGCCCACACTGAGTAAACCACACTGATGTCTTTTTCAGTTGCTCGTTCTGTGTTTCTGTGTACTGTATGTCATCAGGGTACTATGGGGGTTTTAGTTCCTCTTCTCAGCTGGGTGTGTGACACCGCAATGGAGGATGCAGGAGATAAAGCCTGAAAACCACACCAACGCCCCCCCCCTTGTGCGCACACTGGCACAAAGACTCATTAGCTCACCATCTCCCCTGTCTTTAATGTCCTGTTTACAACACTAAACAACCAGATCAGGACTGAAATCCAATCACAGAGCTTTGCAGGGCCCTTCACGTCGGCCTCGCAGGAGAGCTGAGGAGAAGCAGGCCTTGTAGTCTCTGGACTCTGTCCAAGGGAAACCAAACCTCGGGAGTCAAAACAAAACCACACATAAAATCAGAGTTAAAACAGCAGCCTCTATTCAGCCCGTCGTGACCCCACCGGCGCACACACACACACACACATAAAAAAACATACACACTATTCGGCCTGTGCTTCTCTACCGGCTCCTGGTTACACTGCATGCACACAGGGATCACTCCGACTTCAGCCGGGCTCCTCTCACATCGCCAAATTGACTGAGGCTTGGTGATTCGGGTTTTGACACGGGCTCGTTGGTGTGTGGGAATATACACAAACACACACACATACACATCCATGTAAAGGAGACTGCCACTTAAGCTAGACTCACATCAGCCAGCGCTATCTTTAGCAGCTGGGCTAAACTGTTAAAACCGCAAAACAACTCTCCCCCCACTCCCAGCCAGCCTCCCCCCCCAACTTCAAATAAGACGGCCTGGCTCTTTGGCAGTGGCTGCCCACTGGCACCTCCCTCCACAGCCGCAAGGTCACACGTTTAATTACACAGAAAGTAGTAATCTCACCAGACAGATGGCAAGCAGGCCGCCTCTCAATTAGTTTATGCCCAATTGAATCATTACTGATGTTATTTGCTAAATTATGGCACAGAGAAAAATACCACAAAAACTGGATTTGCGCGACAAGTGGGAGGGAGGGGGGAGGGTTACGGGGTCGTGGCAGTGTTAGGACAGGGAGGCAGATGTGTCTCTCGCCAAGCAACTGTGACAGAGATCAAAAAGGCGTGAACAACACAAGCGCATGACTGTGTTAGCTTTTGGGAAAAAATTGGAAGTTTAATACCACAGTGATCAGTGCCAGAAAAAACAGACCCTTATTTTTCTCGAAAACCAAAACTGGTACAGAACATTGGCCTATGTGGAAACAGTCGGCTCCCGGCAGCCCAGTTGAGGAAACCGCATGACAAGGCCAATTTAAAACGTGAAGAAAGTGTCTGTCTCTTAAAAGAGACCCAAGGAAAGAGAGTTTAGAGTTTTTTTTCCTTTTCTCTTTAAGACAACCAGTTTGTCGTTGGGGAGCATCCCAGTGGGCTCGACTTCTTTCCTTAACCCCCCCCCCCCCCCCTAAAAAAAAAAACGGCAAGTGTGATCGGTCTCGTCTCACAGTCCACCCCTGCTGATGCCTCACTCATCGTTTCTCAGCTCCTCCTGCCAATGGCTTCTGTGAACAATTAGAGGTTGACTTTCCCAGCGTCTCAGACCACAGCATCTCAATCTCTGGCCAGGGAGCTCCAACAGTCAAGCTAGCCAGCCAAGAAACAAGATTCTCCTCAAGTTCGGGCCTGAATTTTGCAATTTATTCAAACACTGACTGCGAGCGAGGCCTCTCTCAGACTGTTTATGATTTAACACTACCACAGAGCTAAATAACAGCAAATTAACGGCGCTGACTGGCCTCATTAATGTCAGGCATAAAGTGCTTCCAGCGAGATCTTTTCTGAATGTGCGAGGCCTACCACTAATGCTAACCCAATTACCAAAGCTTGGTTCTTGGGCATACCAAAAGAGATGAGGCTTTGGACGCATGTCATGACTGTAAATCTAGCTTCCTGTTGGAGTAGATATGGGTGTCCAGGGATGGGAATCGATAAGATGTGGTCAGATTCTTTACAGATTCCCTTATTGAATTCTGACCCATTTTAGTCAAAGTGGCTACGGCAACAGGATGTATCAACATCTAGAAAATGGGTCAAATGAGAGATTATTTGTACAGTTGTTGCTTTCATTCAGGTTTTCTTGGCCAAAGAGTCTGCCTGCATGACTCTGATGTTAATCTGAGTGTCAAATATATGTAATTCCTGGCATTTAAAGGTAGGGAACAGATAGAGATAGTTGATTGCTGAGTCTCGTTTCCAACAACACTTGTGCCTCAGTTCGACTATCAATGGTTTGCAATGCACAACTATCAGGAAAACACAATGGGCATCAATAAAAGGAAGCAAGAAGCTGAAAGGTACACAATGGATTCTACAATTAGGAACCAGTTCTCGATTCATGTCCGTATGTGTGCCAAAACTTTATGCGTCATACCAGCAGTAGCCAAATGTATGCCATGTTAAACAAAACTACATGGCCAGTGTTCACTTCTAAATTTACTACAGCATAAGAGGAATAAGATCAACATGTTGGTTTACCAGCTTGAATAACTTTTTAACCAAACCACATAGTATGAAGCTCAACACAGTGGTAGTAAAAAAGCATTTGTCCTACTGGTGATCGTAACAAGTCTGGCAGCTCGCCACTAACGGGGAACAGTTGTGTTGAGAGGCACGTATGTAAAATGATCTGTGGGAGCATATCGAAAACTTCCATGCGTTTTCCTGAGGAATAGCACTGGCCCACAGACAGCAGTTGTTCTCCCACGAGGGTGGGCAAGCATCTGGGAAGAAGCGAACAGGCAGGCGGAGCAGGAGAAGAGGATGACTAGATCTGCATATTTACAGGGTTTTCAGATTGTATTCAAAAAGCGATCCCAAAAGGCGAGCCGAGAAAATGAGAAGAAAAGGGTCCGTGGAACTTCCCCTAGAAGGCTCAGAGGGCTTACAGTAATGGCTCCCAGGCACTTCTACAACCCCGCTATCCTGAGAGGACGGGGGAGGTTTCCTGTTCAACTTTAGAGTTGTGACATTGCTCTCTGCCTGGGAGAGAAGCTGCACTGCTGTTACTGTAGGAAGTACTAGAGACAAGTTGAAGGGGCATTTTTACATGATGACATTGTAACCTGTTAGAGTGCCATAACTAATACTATGTTGGGTTATCAAAATTAAAATGAAAATAAAACTGAATTTAACGGTCACACATCAAAAAATACTATCAAACCAGAATCGAAAACAAATCTTTATGAAGCTTATTTTGCTCTTAATATTCTTCATTACGCACCAGATACTACATAGTGGACTATTTTTGACACTGAAAGCCATTACATGCCTCTTGTGGTTGCTGGTGCTCACAAGCACATGACAGTTCTCACGTCTGCAGTGATGTAATCATAGCATGAGTGCAGATCCTATCTGTCAAACTTCGAAACATTGCAGATCCAGTGCGTTAACCGCCCATTACACACCACTTGGTGTTGGATTCTCCGGTGTGACGATGAAATAATGAGACAACAGATAAACTGGACTTTGCAAGTTCAACTTTGCTTACTCAGATAGCATATAAAACATAGATAACAGTGGGTTAGGAGGGTTTTTTTTCAGATTACAATAACAGCTCTGACTGTAATATTATAAATACAAGAGGGCAGAAAGTATGTATCGAATACTGGGACGCTGCAGAAAGGTGCATGCACAGGCGCATTCGGCACACACACAGCACACACACAGCATTAAGCCGCATGACTGCAGTGAAGCCTGCTCATTTGATCCCTCAGTGGCAGGGAATTCTAGCTGATGCTGTATCCCAATGGCCCACGCTCGACTGTGGGTCCTGCAGTCTTTCCCCAGCTGCCGTACGGCAGGCATGGGCGGCAGCGCTGGCACCTGTCTTTGACAAGCCTCAGTATTCACACCGACTCTGGTTTCCTGAGGCCGGCTGCCTGACAGTCAGGTGACAAATGCTAACAAACACTGCCTTAGACACAGACTGCAATATGCATGCACACGGACAATCCGAAATCTACAGAAGCAAGAGGCACTTAAGTACGGCCCCAACCACTTAAAAAGCATCGGCATCATAGTGAGAAAGGTCCTGGCCTCTCATGTTTCTCTGTCTGATAGCAGACCCTGCCCTGATTCAGGCTGTGGCTTGGAGCTGTAAACCAAAGCTTACCTCAACGCCTCTCACCCGCCCGGCTATGCTCTAACCAGAGTTTTTGCATACCGCTCAGCTTGTGTAACTGTTGAGTGGTTTTGCTCCAGCGAGACAATGGCTGTGTAACAGACTAAGCAGAGCGAAGCCATCTAATGTCAATGAGTTGCAAAGAGTTGATTAACATAAATCTGTCCACACTACACAAGAAAAACAGCCAAAAATAACTAGACGCATTTAGCGGCTGAGGAGCTCTCATGCTCACAAACTGAAAGGAGCAGAGGTGTGACTGCCTGTGGGAGAGCCAAACACCGCTCCGGCTCAGGTGAGTCGGACATCATGCTGAGGGCTTAGAGTACCCACAGTAAACATCGTCATCCACACTGAAATTATAACTCAATTTGAAACTCGCCTGAGTTCAGAGAGAGTATCAAAGTCAATGTGGGTCAGAGTGAATTTTAACACCATCAACATTAACAGAAACCCCGCGGCAACATTAAGCTTGCACTTCAGGGGGGTCTTCAGTTGTCAGACGCTCAAATTCAGTGCTTTTTTAGACCATTTAAAGATAACTTTAACCACATTCAATACTGACTTTATGGAAAATTCTGCAGATAATTACTGTACAGAGGTAAGTGGTAATATGAGGTCCCATGCAGAGGTAGGTCTTGTGTAGGAATATGGTTATTAGAGTGAGTTAGGTTGATCTAAAATTTGCCAACAGGTAGGTGCAAGTATACAGTATAAAGACAGTATTTGGAAAGTTAAAAGATTTGTAACAGCAAAATGTGGACTTCGACGTCGAAGAGCTTGATTCATTTTGGACAAAAATAATTAAAAAGATGGATGAATGAAATTAGACAAAATGTTTGTGGCAATTTATACCTCATAAATACAACTTTAAGGCTATTAAAGAGCTGTATACACCTGTCTTCTATGCATCATCGCTCTGCACTCACTCCTCATTACATGAAAATCAAACTGTTTTTACAGACACTACTTGATAGATTGACTCGAGAACCAGAAATCGAGTTACAGGTCTGCTCTTTCAGGGCATTTAATTGCCATGAACGGTCACAGTGGAGCCACAACTGCTGCATATAGAGAAAAGCAGTCATTTAACTTGCAGGGAGTGGGGAAGACGACAGGACCTGATTGAGCTCTCGGCATGGCGAAGCATGCTGGTACTCACTCCGCCGCCCAGTGGACCACAGCCACGTTTCCCCACCTCATTTGCAAAGCAATCCCGCTTCCCTCCCACTCAGTGCATTCAGTGCATCTTTTTGTCATTTCCATGTCCAGGCTCCATTTGTTTTGTCCGCTGAGACGGCATGAGGGGGAGGAGGAGTGGAGGGAAGGAACCAGGTCTCAAGGAGACTGCTCTGCAACCAAAGAGCATCTTCACATGAGGACCCCCTCCAAAAAAAGAAAAAAAAAATACACATGCACCCAACCCACTGAGCCAACACACATTCACCTCTCCCCCGCCTGACTAATGTGCCCTGACACTCGTACATCACCGTAAATTGGCCAAATGAATTAACCACGGCCCCTGTTTAGCTTTACGGGCTTTAAATGGATTTTCTCCTCTCCAGGTCTGCCCAATAATTGCATTTATCCATCTTGTTGAAGCCAGGTTTACACACTCGCGAAGATCATGCCAATCCCCGGATACATTTTCCGCTCTGGTGGCAAGAGCGTGAGAGATTTGTCATCGGATCATCACAGGTAATTCAAACAACAATTAGCTCGACGACTACGCCGTATGTCAATGTCTGGCTCCTTGTTGGACAGGACCTTCTATCTCTTCATCTGTCCGTACATCTCTTCTTGTTGCCCTACCCTTATGTCTCAGTGTGATGAATTGAGCCTTGCAATACTTTTTTTTATCTCTCATCCAAGCCTCCAGGTTAAAGCAGCAAACACCCACAGTAGGGGGAAGAAAGTAACGGCTATCAGTCTTTCACTGTTTCATTGTTCACAAACACACATTCAGATGGAGAGCAGAGGCCGGGTGAAGGCATGGCTGTGAACACGGGCATCAGTGGGGGTCATCTGCACACTTGTGAATGTTTGAACAGAAGTGCATTAGACACTGGGGGGGCCCAAAGGACAATTCAGCTATGTAAACATGCAGCAACTTCCTTCCCTCAGCTCCTCCAGGCCTGCACTGAGACAAGCCACTGTTTAAACAGCACACACAGCATTCCTGTGCCTGGGCCCCGGCCAGCTGCTGCATCCTCACTGCAGGCCTGCCTGAGCAGAGACAGATACAGGCCCTGCAACAGCAAGGGTCATCCACAACGGACAAAGGGCTTTTATAGACATGCAAAACTGGACTCATCTAGTAGAAATGCTCTTGAGCTCTGCGCTCGCCGCTTAAATGCTGATTGCCAGAGTCCACGCTGACCTCCCACGGCGGAGAGATTAGCTGAGAACTAAAATCATCACGTCGCTAAAGGGGCCCATCCTGAAATCTTTGCCACTCGACACCACCTGTAATGACGAGGCTGGAAATTTATCTTTATTGATATTTCAAATATGCAAAGTGTGGTGGACAATAAAGATAGAGGAGGCAGTAAAGAGGAGATAAAGAGCGTCCTGGTTCTAAAGGGCACTGTGACGTGCATCACATGACACAAAGGCCACCCCTGCTCCGTGTTGCCACCATCCGCTTCTTAACTTTCATTATGACTGAACAGGTTTCGGATTCACGTATTGATATCTGAAATTGACCTTCGACTTGTCATGCCGGGAAGTAGTAAACAATTACTTTTATTATTTTCAGTAATCTGCCACTTGTTTTCACCATTAATCAAATAATATTTGTTTCATAAGGTGTCAAAACATTGTGATAAAAGCTGCGAATATTCACAATTAAGAAGCTGTAACCAGAAAATGTTTGGCATTATTGATTAAAAAACTAATGAAAAATAGTCGGCCACTAAATTCCTTTCGACTGACTGATCGATACATAACTGACTGCTTCAGCTCAATCTGAGAATATGTTCGTAACGCTCAGCAATTCACAGGTCAATCATGTTTGTTGCACAAATACACAGCATCACCTCGACAATTTCACTCCCACTCAAAGATAATATTATGTTAAGTGTTCAGCACACGCCAAGTCTGACCGTATGCTGTATATATAATCCAGACATCCGCGAAGTTAACAGTGCTGTATTGCCTTACTTGTTTATCCACGAAAGACAAACTTTGGAATTTTGTGGTGTTAATTTTGGACTTTGACAGCAGTCGCTCCACTTAAGTAACTTCCAAACCAAATAAGAAATTCAATCTCGCCCCTCATCGGTTTTGAAAATGGACTGGCCACAAGGGAACCTGACGGAATAATACTTGTGTGTCCAATTTAGGGTCAAGACCCATCATTAAAGAAACCAGGATGCAGTCGAGTATGTAAACGGGAGCATGTGCGGCACAAATCTGCATTAAAAAACATCAGCAGGTTTTATTCGGAAGCCTAAAATCAAAACTTCCTCCACTGCCAACGACGGTGAACTGCAGTTCATTGTTTCAATCTAACAGTAATGACAAGAGGTGACTGGATTGCATTGTTTTCTGTTTGTCTTCCAGTTCATTTGGTGCTTCTGTCTGTCCGTCAGCTCGTCCCTCCGGGGCTGGACGGCGAAGGCCACTCATCTCACCTCGGGACAGTTGTCCAAACAAGACACTCAATTCACTCTGACCCCCAGAGGGAGGGAGGCCATCGACAATTCACTCAGCGCCGTGAGTCAATTTGTTCACTTTTGGAATTGACCCTGAACACTGCTGACACACCGGCCTCTCACTGGAGAGGAAGGAATACGTGATGCTAAGGACGGCGGGGGAAGGGGGTGTGGTGGAAGGAGTTTTATTCAAGATGAAAACCTGCTAGAACAATGTCCACACATGTGTTTTCAGTTTCAGTGTTATTCATGTAGAATACAAATAGGTTTTTTTGTTTGTTAGAAATGTAATTTATTTAAAATATAAAGTCTGTTTACAGAACTACTTTTCAATCTATTTAAATTTGCACAGCCAATCGGATTGCATTTTTGCAGCAAAACAATAACTTGATACGCTCCATACACCTGCACAATGGTTTGGCAATTCGGTGCTCACATGCTAGGCGTAGGCCATGTGTGGATGTGACAAGCTGTTCACATGAAATGTTATCTAGTGCCGTACACAAGTTGACAGCTGTCTCTTTACAAGAGGCGTATTATTATTGTGTGTAAATAGGTTTCTAACAGCTGGTTTAAGAGCTAACACAGGAATTTACTCTTAATCTGTTTTCCACTGGAATTGGTTCATCAAGTAGGAAAAAAAAAGGGGAGAAAAAAAAGCAGGAATCTAAACGTTGCTCCGCACGGCACGCCAGCGCAAAGGGGTTACATTTTATTAGCCTTGTGCATTTTTAAGTAATCTCGCCAACATTTTTTTCCCCCCCAAATCCCACCATAATCCGCAGATTAGTAGATGAATTTATTTCTGCCTGCGCTCTAAAACCTCCCTCACCTTTCGCAGGCGGTTATGAATCCACCACCTTTTTTTTTTTTTAAACGACAAACAAGCAGACGATCGCCTCATTAGCGGACCGCCTCCCAAAACGCGCACGTAATCGCACGCGCTCCTTGGAGCTTATCCAGCTACAATTAAAAGTTTAATTAGTAGATTAAAAATACATTGACTGGAGTTTTATCACCTTAAACTCCTCCATTATGTGTTTAGCACACAAAGTGCCTGCTTCCAATCAGAGCCATTTTGAACAGATTATCTGCATACAGAAATTCCCTTGACTGCGTCGAGACTGGAGATACAAACTCGGTACAAAAACAAGACTGCTGAAAAGAGCCATCTGCATCTGCAAACTCTGATACTGCACATAGAGTTTGTCATTATTTATGTTTAACGTCACGTTATATGAGTTAAAATAGACAGATAAGCCGAGGTAACACAGGATCTGGTTTCTTTTTTATGTGGAAAAATTAAATTAGCTGATGAGGGCAATGCTAGTATTTCCTACCACTACTGTGTTGATTGTTCAGACAGCAGAGCAGAGAGGTAAAAAAAACAGTAAAGTATTTTCACAAAGATATGAGCCTGAGTGAGATTCTTCTTCTGTGGTGTGTTCCAGAGCATTCTACCACAGCCATAAAAGGCTGGTGTACCACAGGTGTTCAGTGCACACTGGCACGGCTAGTCATTATCTAGCCCGACATGATCATTAAGAGCTGTGATGGCAGTGTGGCACCTCCTCCCTGCATGCACACACACACTGACACACACAAGCTGTAAAAAAAAAAAAAAAAAAGGAAAAAAAAAAGTCTCCAGTCGAGCACTCCCTATCAGTCGTTGTAAAAAAGGGGTGAGAGGGGAAGCTCCTTTCTCAACGAAAAAGCATGTCAGCGCCGGTGCACTTTGACCCTTCCCATAGACACTCCACAATCCAAACAGAAGGCCAGCACCGCCAGAATTCCTCCGGCGTCACAGCGGCCCTCTCACCCCCGGAGCTTTTTAAGGGCTAATTTTTGGATGACGACGAGGGGTGGGAAGCGCGGAGAGCAAAACGTGGTGGAGGAGGAGGAGAGGGGGGTTCAGAGGCGCAAAACCACACACATGAACACATGCCTGAAAAAAAATGAAATTTGCCTGCTCCAATCTGTGTTCCTCTCCGCTCGGTCCCTGCTGGGTTTTTTCTTTTTTGTTGTTTTTTTTTTTTTAATGGGGAAGATAAATGTGAAGCCTTGGGGCACTATTGTTTGGACATCTAACCAGGAACTGTCGCTGCTCTCATTGCCCTGGCATTAACAGCAATTATGCGCTCCATTCAGACGGCTTTTGTGCGTCCCGACCCCCAGCCTCCCCCCCCCGCCGTCCCCCCTCTCCACTCACACACAGTCCCAAACACACATTTCCCGCTTTTCTCTGCCACCACCCCCCCTCCTCCCACCCCCTCCCGCACCGCTACTGGTGAACTCATTTGGCTACTGGAGCACCCTGGACCCATTATGAATGAACTTACAGAAATATGCACATTCAGGGGTGGAAAGGGGGGGGGGGGGAGAAAAGAAATGCACATACCAGAAGTGTTTCTGGAGCATTATCTGAGCTCTGCACAAAACAATCTGTGCATGTCTTCCACTCAATCCAAAGTGTGAAATGCACATTTACACATCTGTGCAGAAAAATATTTGAACGCTCAAAACTGTCTGGGGCTGGAGAAGTACTTCTGCAGTTGTTTTTGTAATTGTGAGACTGTGTGAAAAAATAGCAATTCTAGGTAATCACTTCTTGAAACGCGCTTATCCTAACCACAGCCCCTCATATCAAAAAGACGCGATCAATACTCATTTTAACCTTATCTCTTCAGCTGGATGCAGCGCAGCAACAACACCAATAAAAAATCTCCAAACTCGGAACGATCTTATCGCCGCTTTCAATAAGTCTTTATTTGAGGCGGGCTCCATGCAAGTTGGCCGGAGAGTGAGAGGAAGCCTTGCGTTCCCCCGACCAGCACTGTCAACACGTGTGTTTGTGCTGGGGGGCCACTTTAAGAGGGATGAATGGGCCGGCCTTTAAGAATTTTTGAATTCAGAAAGAGAAAAGAAAGTCGGAAAAAGACAAGTACTCTCAGGAAAGTTGATGTCGAAATGTTTCAAAACGCAGACTACTCCTTCGCGGAATGATAAAATCAGGCTCTGTGCTCTTTTGTTTTTGTTTTTTAAATTAAAGGTGAACTTGCCAACAATCCTAGGCAGCGCAAAATGTGCCGCCCATCGAAGGGAAACCAGTAAATAAAAATAAGGCAACGTGCTCTGCATTTAACTGCCGGCTACACACACGCACGCACACACAGAATAATTTAATTTCCATGTTTCAGGGAGCCCCAAGCCCTGTGGGCCCAGGAGCAGAGCTAGCCTATATTTAACAGATGACAAAAGTTGCATTCCAGATGTACAGTACTATCTTTGTGTTGGGCTCTATAGAAATGCATGGGAGAAAAGAGGGAGCGAGTAAGGGTGGGTGGGTGAGTGTGGGGTTGGGGGGGGGGTGCTGCTGGGAGATGAGGGGGGTTACACTGAGGGGGGGCTGTGGTGGTGGTGGTGGGGGGCACCAGTGCACAGCTGCTAAACTAATGCCTTTTTTTTTTTTTCTTTGCTCAGGCACAGAAGAGCAGAGTGTGGTGGCTCACTGACAGAAACAGGGAAGGATACAGGAGGTGAAAAAATGGATTAATCCATTCTGAGAATAATTTGTTTTAACTAAAAAAAAACACACACACACACACACAAAAATAAAACATCCAGGCTGTGCTGTGACTTAATGAGTAACAGGCATAATCTGTTACATTGAAGTCAAAATTAGGCATCAGATTAGCTGTTATTACATTAAAAACAATGAAGTCAATGATTTAATTAAAAAAAAAAAAAAAAAGGTTCAGCCCCAAACCAGACTTGACTGCAGCTGAACACTAGCTACACCCAGGCCCAGCTCGCTCTGCCACCGGGGAATCACTACTCCCTTTGCACTAGTTAAAAATCTGATTAGAAACACACTCACAAACTGACTGATTTTTTTTTTTCTCTCTCTCTCTCTCTTTTTTTTTTTTTTTGCCTCTGCGCTGTTTCAAGCGGAGTGACAGATCGACGAGCGCGTTAAGCTCTCACACGGCTCAGCCTGCCAACATCATCAGCATTAGACAATTAAGCCCCGCTAGCTGAGAAGAGAGAAAAAAATATATATATATCTCTCTCCTCGGTAAATATTTACTGCACAAATCTTTTCCATTCATTCACCAGGCAACTAACAAAACCTTACTGTACTCTCCCTCTCTTTTCTGAGTCCCCACCACCACCACCGCCCCCCACAACCCCTACATCTGCGATTCATTGACTTTACAATTTACCACATGTCGAGATGGGAGAGGTCGAGCCTCCATCTGAATCACGGCACAAATATGCGAGTGATTTATTGTTTTAAAAACCCTGGGCCGATTTAGTGCAACTCCACTTTTCATGAGCATTACTCCTATTGGCAGACCATGAACAATTACAGTTTGGACTAATTAAGCTCCGAGAATGTGCTGTGCACCGCTAATGTCTAGCAGGCCCCAATTTTAGTTTAATGGTGCCAAACTTTGCTTCCCGACCCCCACCACCACCACCCCACACCCTCCACTCCCCTCCCCTTTCTCTAACTTAACTCCCCAAATCCAAAGCAGATTGTGCTTTTTATGACTGTTTATTGAGTCGAAGAAAAATAAGGACCTTTTCTTTCCCCTCTCCTCGTACAGGATGAGAGACACAGCACAGAGAGAGGGAGAGAGAGAGAGAGAGGGAGAGAGAGAGAGGAAGAGAGGGAACACAGAAAGGAGTAGTGGGAGAGAGAGAGAGAGAGAGAGAGAGAGAGAGAGAGAGAGAGAGAGAGAGAGAGAGAGAGAGCGGGAGCCGCTTCCGCCATACTTTGTAAACAAAAGTGATTTGCAAGACAAAAGGAGCGCAACCTTCCAACTAAATTCAGAGTGCATTTTGCGGCTGGAGGCACCAAATGCGGCCGCGTCGCGCCACCGAACCCCCCGCGGACACCAATTAGGCCCCATTAACATGTAAAGCCAATTTGATAAGGTGTGGGCCCTATCCCTTTAAATCCGCATTAAAACTATCTTCCCCCTTGTCAAAGCCCCCCCAAAAAAATCCATTTACAGCAGCCGAACACACATAATCCATATGATATACCATTGTCATGCTTATGCTGCTGCCATGTTTAGGAAAGATACTGTCTGTCTGTGTCAATTAGAACAGATAAGGCCACAGCAATGTGCGCACGTGAGCACAAAAGGCGGGCGGTGTTGCATTCACTCCTGCGTGTTCATTTCAATAATCTGACCAGAAAATCCTCCATTATTTCTCCCTAAAATAAAATAAAGAACGATAAAGGAAGTAGTCGGGGCCTTGTGTGAAAGGGGATTTCTTTTTTTTTTCTCCTTTCAGAGAGGTGAATCTGCGGCAACGATCCTGGCACGACAACACAACCGAAACAAAGAGGGAAAAGGGGAGAAAAGCTATTGTTTCAACCACACAAAGCCTCTTCCACCGTAGAATCGCCACGGGTTCTGGGAGCGTCTTTTTTCACTCCAAACACAGCGGTGGATGCTCGGTGTTGCCCCCACCCTCCCCTTCTACTTTCTTGTTCTTTTTTAAACTAGTCGTAATTATACGTCGAAACTCAAAACCTCCGCCAAAAGTCTCCAGGCTTGGAGAATTATGGGGCCAGGGGTGGCGTCAAATATCTTAACATTCATAAGTCCGAGAGGCAGTAAATAAAGCCAGTGGATTTACGGCCCTGCAGCCCCGATGCAGGAGAGCTGGCCGCCCAGATCCCGCTTTCCCCTCCCTGAGCCTCTGCGTCTCCAGACCTGTTGAGGTGTGATGTTAGCCCACAGCACCGGAGTTAACCCGCCGCCTTTTTTCCACAAGACCTGCGTTAGCATCGGCAGGAAACAAAAGGTAGACGGAGGGAGGAAGGGAGATAGAGAGTGCAAAGGCAACAGCGAGAAGGAGATAGAAAACCGGGGGTGAAGCGGGGCAGGCCACTACTCCAATTCGACCTGCGCCAAGTGATCCAGCAGGCCTTTGTGTGAGGTTTAGGGAGGAGGGAGACGGCGAGGGGAGGAGAGGAGGACAGGAAGGCTTTTAAAAGCCCGGGCACAACGTCATGTCAAATTGCTAAATGATACTAAATCGTGAGCCTCCTTGGACTTAGGTGGTAGGAAAAACAAATTCTCGCTGATTATAGCTCCCAGAGGTCAAACAAATTATGGTAACCGCCACATGCGGGATATTTTTTCTCCCCCTCCTTGAGTCATGCAAAACAAAACAAAAAAATCACAGAAATCAGGTTAAAATTCCTGAAGCTGATGGAGCCAAAAATGAAAATTGGTTTGAATTTTGCTCTCGGAAAAATACCTGGCATTTTTTGGCCCCAAAATCTCAATTTAAATCATCCATGTTAAAAAAATCCAAAAATACAGATTTGAAGGCCTGGATATTAAAAAAAAAGCCACATCCTAAAAATAACACCACAGCATCGCCCAAAACCAGAGAGGAGAGGAAAAGGGGAAAAGCAGCGAGAATCAAAGCCCTTTTTTTTCCGTGACGAGACAGAAGAAAGTCTCATTCCAATAATACTAGCAGTCATATTCAGTGCCTCACATGACACACGTTAGGGAGCAAGACAGCTAATCAATGTCCAGGTGAATTATTTATGCCAGCTTTAAGTCTAATACAGTTATATTACAGCGACCGCTGACTTCAAAGCTCTAATGGCTGGACACACAGGGCGCTGCAGACAGTGGGGGCCGAGGCTGTACAGTAGGAAGATCACCGCGAGCCCAGAAAACCCATGTTCGTCTGCAGTCAGCGTTCAGGTAGACCTGCGAATTGAGCTGTGATAAATGAGGTCTCCTTGTTTCGGAAAACAAAAGCATCTGCTCTGTAATCAGTGGCATTTCGATATTCTGTTATGACAGAGAGGGAACCAAACAACAGGTAACAAATCAAGGAACGTGTATTTAAAAAGAAATCTCAAAACAAAACAAAAAAACAAACAAAAAAAAGCATCCTTTCCCTTTTTCTGGGGTTTGTCTGAAAATAGTATTTCAGGGGTGGAATTAGGGGAACAAAAGGTCACCGCCGTCTCGCCGCAGCATCCTCCAGCCACGCTGCACGATTTACTGCCTTTTCTAACTGCTGCCTAAGCACAATGAAACGAGCGCTCCACGGACTCGTACAGGACACAAAGACAAACCTCTGCCACTGAAACAAGGAAGTGCCTCAGTTCAAATCATGTGTGTTGTGCTGTGAATGTGTGTGTCTGTCTGTGTCAGCGCTGATGAGAATAATGAGTGACTAATTCCACATACCAGCCGGTAGCGTTAACAAGGCCCGGCCTGACTAAGTGGGGAAAGAATGGCAAAATGCTCTCTCATATGTGCATATGCCGGGAATGATAGAAATCATTTCAACTGTAAAAACAGAGACAGAGAAGGGGTGTGTGTGTGTGTGTGTGTGTGTGTGTGTAGTAAGCAGCACAAAATTATTTCCCTCCAAGCAGAAATGGTGTCAAACACAAAAGAAAAGGCGTTATGTGTCAGATGTGTGTTTATTTTCAAGGTGTGCACAACAACAACAAAAAATGGAGGTAAGAAAAATCAGTTTCATTAGCCAGAGCTGAGGCTGCGGTGGTGGTTGTGGTGGTGGTGGAGGTGGAGGTGGAGGTGGAGGGGGTGGAGGGGTCATATTTCCAAATGCCTGGTCTTTGCCTTAACCTTGTAAAATGAGATGACAGGTCCTAAAGTGCAGACTTGTAATTGCAACCGTTTAAAATAGGGGGGCAAAAAAAACACCCATGGTTGAGAAAATTATTCCGCTTAAGGATCGCCCATTGCCCAGTGGGACCAAGCGAGGTGCTGAGCAAATGAGTAAGTGTGCATAATTACAGCGTGGCTGATTGTGTCTAAATAACATGAATTTATTTATAAATACGGGTTTTTACACGGCACATGCCCCCTTTTTTTTCCTTTTCTTTTTTTTTTTTTAATTCCTCATTAGAAGCAAAGGTGGCGCACATGCAGAGCACCAAGCAGCCCAGTCTCACACAACCATTTAGATAAATCACACTTTTAAAAAGAAATCCAAAAAAACCAATAATCACCAATAAAAAAGAAAAATTAACGTTTTTAAGAAAAAGCTGTCACATTTCCACGCGTGCACCTTCCGTCTCTGTGACGTCTTTACACGTTTTGACACATGCAAATCACTGGGAAGCTCATTTGCATATTGATTTTATTTGTGTGTGTGTGTGTGTGTTTCTTTATTGTTGTTGTTGTTTCCATTTATCATTTTTCTGGCTGCATTGCTTCACACCGGCGTGCAAGCGTGTCAGAAAGCCCAGTGTAGAGGTCTGAATGCTCATGCAAGCTCGCCGTTAGAAAAAAGGGCATGTTTGATGAGGCTGTGCACAACGCCAGCCAAGTGCATTATTCAGTGGGGGCTGAAAACACATGCACTTGTGGCACACTAATAATAATAACAACAATACCACATAATAATAATTAGAAAGCAACTATACCAATGATATTAATGTCTTTTTTTTCATGTATTTATTTCTCGTGCATTAAATTTTTTTTAAAAAAGTTGCAAGGACATAAAATAAATTAAAAACAAAACATGTCATATGCACATGAGGCTGCCATGTAAGCATAATAACGCATTAGCACTTAGCAGAGTTAGCATGCTAGCTGCTGTCCATGACAAACAGAGGGGCGGGGGGTGGAGGTGGAGGTGGGGTGGGCATGCATGCCGCAGTACTGTACACTTCAGGGCGAGTTGTAAAACTTGGCTCTGCTTTTTTTTCTTTTTTTTTTCTTTTTACCGGCTGCACTTTCTGGGTGACAACACCCGGACAGTCCGAGTGTGTGTGAGTGTGTGTGTTTTTGAAGGGAAGACCAGCGTGTGTGTGTGTGTGAGGAGTGTGTGTGCACTAAAGAGTTGTAAAAATAAATGAACTTACTGTGCGTGCTGTTGGAGAAAGTGATCCATTGGGAAGGTAGGGGCTTGTGAGATCGGGGATCATTATAAACGGATAGCCCGGGTACGGTGGGCTCTTGAACAGCCCTCCATCTTGCCTTTTCGCAGCTAACATGGCGGGGGGGGGGGGAGAAAAGAAGACTTTTAATAAAGTGGCCTTGAAAGAATATTATATATGTATTGCATTTGACGAATTAAAAGCGGAGGGGAGGGAAAGGGGGAGGCAGGGACCCCCCCCTCCCCTTCCTCTCCGTCAGGCACATGTAATAATGTCATGGTGCAAAGGGGAAAAAAACGAGTGGAAACAATAAACCGTGAACTCACCCTCCTCTAAACTTTCTCTTGTTTTGTCTCTGAAAGTTTCAGATCTAGGCGCAGGCCGTCTTTCCGCCTTGAAATGCAATGAAACACAGGCGTTAAAGTTAACACGGTGAAGGCTGGTGGGTTCAGCTCAACATGTCACTAAAATACAAAATAATAAAACAGAACCGTAGGCCGCTAACTTTACTTTAACAGCGCCGGGGACGATCGATCCCCGATTTTTTTTTTTTTCAATCCTCCCCACGACCAAAAAAAAAAATCGGCAACTTACCTCTGAATCCGACGAGCTGTTTTGATTCGTTTCCGACTCGTTTACAAGCGAAGATTTGACATCGGCTAAATCCCTTTCTGCCGAGGAGTTCTCCGAAATTTTCTCTTCCTGCTCTCCTTCGTCTTTGAAGGAAATCATTTCATCGTTTGCACCCAGATCGTCCCCTCCACCGCCGTTGAGCTGCGGCATTTTTCCCGAGCGCAAGAATTTCGTCTTCTTCTTCTTCTTCTTTCTTTCTTTTTCTTTTTTAATCGTGGAGGGAGAGAGAGAGAGAGAGAGAAGAGGGGGGCGACCAAAAAAAAAACGCGAAGTTTCTTTTTCTCTTGTTTTGTTTTTAAAAAACCCTTGATCGCGGTGGATCTGGAGGAAGGAAAGTCCGAGTGTTTAAGTTTTTTTTTTTTTTAGAGGGTTTGCTCAGTGTTTGGCGTTTTCCAAAAAAGCCCTGGCTAAGGATTTTGGTTTAGAAAAACTCTTTTTAAAAAAAAAAGGAGAAAGAAGAGGGGGGAATCTTGGCAGAAAAAGGGAAGCCGGAGAAGGAGCCGAGCCGCTCGGATTGAGTGAGTTGAAGTTGGTCGGAGTGGTTTTCAGTTCAAAGGCGGCGCTGATTGACAGATAGAGAGGGATGGAAATAGAGAGAGTCTGGATTCGGGATTATTGACAGGGAGAAACACACAAGAAACTTAATGAGATTCAAACAGGGAGGGACTTGAAGTGACGTTTTCATAAATAGGAGGAAGGGAAAAAAAGGGAGAGAGAGAGAGCGAGGGGGGAGAGAGAGAGAGAGAGGGGGAGAGAGAGAGAGGAAGCCGACTGCAGAAGAGTAAAAGCGTGTGAGGAGGGAAAAAGGCAGTTTGGGAAGCAGGACAGTGATGGTAAAATAGAGGTGGAAGATAGGAAGGGGTTGCTAGCAAATGTGGATTAAACGCACATATGGGCGGTCTCCCGGTGGAAAGGGAGAGAGACACTCACAGAGAGAGAGAGAGAGAGAGAGAGAGAGCGAAAGAAGGTACTTCCTGAGGCTGTTTGCAACCAGTTTGACTCCACCAGTCTGTCACACTGGGGCCAAATTAAACTCACAGCTTAAATTAAACTTTCACATTCACATTCTCTGTAACCTACTTTTCTTTCTATCCGTCTGTCTGTCCTTTCTTTCTTTTTTCTTTTTTTTTAGTGCGTACTAAAATACAAGAGGCCCATCAAAAAAAAGCAGAATAAAAGCCATTACTCCGAGCTTGTTTTTTTTTTTCCTCCAATTTTATCTGCTTTGTCAGTTCCTTTTTTTCAGATCTATTTTTCATTATATTAGATAATGCTCCCTCAGATCTATTTTTTGGGACGGTTGGTTATTGCATCCTGTCTTTTTTTTTGTTCTTTTTTTTTCTTTTGACAGGTGTGATGTCCTCTGGGACTAACCTGAATTCCTCACCGGAGCACAGACTCTTTCTTTTTTTTATTTTATATTTATTTTTCTCTTTTCTCCCCCTCAGCAGACAGACTGGACACAAATAACCGATGCAGATTTTCGGATTGCTCCAGTTCTGTGTCGTGTTCTTGTATAAAAACAGCCTAGCCTGAAGAAAAAGAAAAAGAGGCATATGTGTGGGAGAATCTGACCGCATGAAATTATAAGATAGCCTTACTAAATCATTTATTTTTTTCGTCTTTTGTCCATTTTGCATGCGCACCAGTTGTTCTGTGAAGCCAAATGGGCTTTTTTTTTTTTAAATTCCCTATGTTCCTATTAATGAACAACTGAGATTAAATATGAAGAGAAAAGAATCTAAAATGTAAAATATTCAACAATTTCATCTGAGTAAGAAACAGATTAATTAGGGATAAAGACAAAATAACAAAATAAGAAACAACACCTGAAATGTATAAGAAAAGCAATAGCAGCTGTTTCCAGCTGAACAAGGCTCGTGCACGTGTGTGATTGTGTGTGTGTGTGTGTGTGTGTGTCTGTGATGAGCTCAGCACCGGTGATTCGCTAACCTTATCTCATCAGCTCAGGAAACGCAGCTTCCATTATAGCCGATATTTGATGGAGCAATCACAGAATCAACAATGAATTTCAAATGCAGCTGCGAGCGAATCGGAGCTCAAAACATACATCCAGGTGACACTTACACTCTGTTGCAACACGCGTTTGGCTCCTCTCAGGCAAAATAAATCACTATAAGATCAAAAGACGACATAGAATTGCTGATTAAAAAAAATATTGTTTCATGTCATCGTGCTGTTCGACGCGTAAAAAAAAAAAAACAACACAATATTATGACAGTAATTCCTCTGTATCTGTTCCTCAGCAGTGTTGTCAAACAGCAGTGATGAGGAATTATGTGCACAGTGTAGCACCAAAGTGTTGTGAAATCTGCCTACCAACGCACCTAGACCAGGCAGCACCATGAAAGCATACTATTCCGCTCAGTGATCACTGATGTGCTTTATCTGGATGAGGTGAAAAGCGGCGTTTGTGCTCGCTGGCTGCAGCCCAGCCTGCAGTTGCAGGGAGCAGGGAGGAAGGGTAAAGGGATCGCCGGCTCTGGTTCTCATCCAGCGTGTCTGTGTTTAGGCAGCCGGTGGAAGAAGAGGCACCCCGCCGCTCGGGGCCCTCCAAAACTGAGCCCACACAGACCAAACCAAAGCAGAGGAGCTCCAAGCTGGCCTCTCCCCGGATCGCCTCAGCAGGTACCTGAGAGTTTACCGGGGGCTGGCAGCGTGTTATCATGCCTGCCGTGGGGACACCTGCCTCTGATGCCGCCCTGGTGATTCTAATCTACAGGACCCTTTAATAAGATGATGATAGGCTGCATTGCAGCCGCTGCTCTGAATGATGGAGCAGGAGCATGCACGGCTTTCTGCTCGTGTTATTTATATTGCTATGGGCTTTGCATGCTCACCTCTGCTCCACGCGCAGACCGGGGTTTCAGTGCAACCAGGGATCGTCTCAGGCGCGCACGTCCACGTCCACGTCTCTGGAGGGTGGAGGGAGTCGGCGTCTGATCGCAACAGATCTATACTGACTTCATCAACCCCTGATGATAAAGACACTGTTAGGCACCATTAGATTTGAAGTCAGTGATAATAAAACCTGTGGCAGGATTTCATTATTATTCAGTCTCTAATTGGAGATATATGCAAAACACAAATACATTAAATAAAACATGATACTTTCATATTTTTTTTTTTTACATCTCATTGTTTACACTTATCACAAGCTCGGTTTGCCTCTTATGTCCATGTGCACGTTTGCTTTCATGCTACACATATGTAGGACACCCGCAAACATCATACATATCATGAGGACGACACACATACAATATGTACCAATTCATTTTCAAGACATTTTTTCTTTTGGGACATTTTTAAGACTGTGCTCGAACAGGTTGTCAGGCAGCTTTTAACATAATACACATTTTAGTTTTAATCATTTTCTTTCTTTTTTGGGGGGGGGGGTTGGTGTCACGTGACTCTGGGGACATCATAATAATCCTTTAATGTTAAATAATTAAACAGTAGATCCATAGTCAGAGAGAACTGAGAGAGAACAGAGCCTCAACAAAGAGGGGTGAGCATTTGATATCAAGAATCTCCTAAATCCTCTTAATACCACTGAACATATGTTTATGTTTGTAGATCTAGCTGCGTACAAGTAATGAAAATAAAAGAAATAGCAGCTGTATAATAAAGTTAAAGGGGCACTGGGTCAGCTTGGAGAAGAAATTAAAACTCAACATTTTTTATATTTACAATATTAATGAAGTAATAAAACAAACTCAGACATATTTATTTTTTCCATAACTGAATAAACACACCGTTCTCAGAGGACAATAAGGTCCCCAGAGCACTGTTTGAAGCTAGAAAGGTGGCAGGGTCCGCCACATAGTAACAAAACAGTGAAACTGTGCTGTCCTTTGAGGTCAGTGTGTTTATTCAGTTTGTTCACTCATGAAAACAAATTTGTTGTTTATCTCGGCATAAACAGTCAGTTAATGAAGAATCTTCTCTTCTGATTAAAATGTCTTCCCCAAAACTGCATATTGCACCATTAATATTTATGTAGTGTGTAATACCTGGTTCATACACAGTCTGCGTGAGAACGCTGACATTTAATATTTTACAGATCAGTGTTTATTTGTCATAAGAATTGTCCTCTGAAACCTTCACCGGCTGTTTTGTAATTTAGCACTTTTTTTACTCCATCTTTTTGCAACAACAGTAGAAAAACCTGGTGAAGTGAATTCTACGAGTGCTCGAAGAAGCAGTTTTTTTTTTTAACAAAAACTTTACGCAGAGCACCAAACTACTTTGAGAAATCACCTACTTTTTTCTGTGAACACCCCTCATTGTTTCATCTCGAGCAGGGGAAGGCAGCGGCGGTGGCACACAGTGCACATCCCCGTGCGTTCGCAAACAGTTAATTACCCATCATGCATCCATGTTGCCATACAGAGCTAAAAGGTCTCTCATTGCTGATTAACATATTACCGCTGGACATTTTCTGTTTTTTGTGTCCGCACACACACACACACACACAGATTAAAAAAAAAAAAAAAAAAAAACATGCTTGTTTTACGGCAACTGTGGTTTGATTTATTCCAGTAATGACGTTTGTTCGCTTGATAATAAGTGAGACTTAACATTAAACTTTAGTTGCATTTATTCAAGTGCAAATTCCCTCTATTGTTGGGAGGGATGCCGTTAAGTATTTTGGCATTTATTTTCGGCACAGCTCATATAAAATGCTATCACCGGGATAAATACTGTGGTTGGCCATAATTACATGTATACTAATGGTGCTTGTCATTTTTATTTATTTATTTTTTTTGGAATGGACAGAACGGAGGAATAGAAGTCTGATTCACCTGATTAGGAAAAGACTGTTTCATGCTGTATATTATTCATTAGAATTAAGCAAATCACGCAACAAATATATGTGTGTAAATGGTTAATTGTCTTCTCTTGAATGGTGTGCTTGTTAAAATCAGAATATGTCTGTGTGTACTTATTTTAATTACTAAGAAAAAAAAAGGGAAATGTTCACTCAGTCTCTGCTGAGTTGCTGTTTCTTGAAGAAAATGAATTATATATGTTCTTCCATATAGATATAAGGAGTTTTTCTCTCATTGTACTTGCAGAAAAGGAGCTTCTCTGCTCTCTTGCTCCCCGGCGCTCTAATCATTTGACACAATAGGACAAAACATTTGATAAACACAAATACAAGCTTTGTATCCAGGAACTCTTAAGGCCTTGAAATTGAAAAGCAAAACACTCTGAGTGTTATGTTGACCAAAGCTTGTAGGCTGAGGGGGAATATCTTTTTCACATATAGAAACTGTCGGGATTTGTGAATTGATGCTCATGTATAGAAATACATCTGAGGGAGCGGTTTTGCAAGCGCACATTAATCATTAAAAAACACCTTACGGACAATATGGACAGCACCTTAACGTCTATTTACAACACAAATCAAAGTGAAGAGAGCAGAGGATGGGAATAATAGTGTAATGAAGAGTGAGTCACATTGGCCTGTGACTGCACTGCACTCATCTAAAATCAATATCACCCCCCCAGAGATGTCTCAACTAATATAACAAACAGCTCAACAGGCATTTCATTAGGTTAAAAGTTTATGATCGATGATGAAAGTAGATCAGATTTCAGGATGCACAGCCTCATTTTTTATCCCAGGAGCCTGGACACTCATGATTAATGTAGGCCCGCTGCTTTTCATATCACTGTAGGACTCGAGCAGGAGGCCCGATGTCTCCAGAAAGACTCATCCGCACGGCATCGTGGGAACCGTATTAGTCCGTCTACGTGAGCTGTCTCCCGTCGCCTCCAAAGCAAACAGCCAAGCGTTTTTCAGAAATGGACGCGATAGTCATTAATCAAGGTCTGAGGCAGGTCCTGAACTCTCTAAACATGGAATCCACCTGAGAGACGAGGTAACCTACAGTATGTGCTCGGCGGCCACGGATTTTGGCAGCCGTCGCAAATGGCGTTCACCTGTCCGTCACGGCAGCATCTCGCAGGGAGAGGCGAGCCAAGCCCGGCTGCTGGCTGGTAAATGTTACTTAAAGGTCAATGGTATACACGCCAGCGGGTTAATGGTTTGAGTCATACTTTCACACCGGCTTTTTCAGTGAATGCATCAGCCATCAGGTGGCAAAAGGGATTTTTATTCGTTGATTTATGTCTTGATTGGGAGAGAAGATGGTGTGTGTTTGCCAGCGGACCTTCTCCGGACTGTGCGAAGTCTCGTTATACTCCCATGACTGCGCGTTGTGTTGATTTTATCACTAACAGACTGCATAATTAAAGCAGAAAAGGAATCGTAGATGGATGAACCCCGCGGGAGAGGGATATAAGCTCTTATCTCGGCGTCTCCAGTCATGTTGCGAGATCCTGATGAGTTTGGGATGTCTAGTTTGACGGCAAATTTAATCTCTGACCTTTGTGTTTTTCAAACCCTCGGCTACCAAAAGCAGATGGACAAACTCAGAGCCTCCTGTTGACCCCGGCTTTGTGCCCAAGGAGCACATAGGAACTCTCCCTTTCTCTTGTACGCAGGATGGTCTTGTATGCGGGACCCTCCACGTCTCTGGGCTTTTAATGGGGTAGAAACCCTTCTCTAAGGGTTGGTTAAGAGACTGGGAGTATCTCATAGAGGGCACTTCCCCAAACAGGAAGAAGAAGGCCTCATTGTGGGGGAAGAAAAAGAGGGAACAGTGTCTTCTTCATGTTCCTGACAATGGGGCCATAATTAAAATCACAGTGAGGGCAAGTTGACCTTTCGGGGGGCCTGAATGAAGGGTCATTATGTGTACGATCGAGGCAGGTTGTCTTTGTCCGACTGCGTGTGAGTTCTGAGCAATGTTTTTTCGCAGATTTGTGTCCGAACCGCCACAGTGCATTCAATTCCCAGCTCCGCCGAGGACTTATTATATTAATTTCAATTCACCCAACTTTGTATAGTCAATGAAATCGTATCATTTTGATACAAAAAAGGCGACATATTGTGCTGCTGTCAATCACAAGAGTGCTCCTTGAATTCCAGTGCACATTCACTGAGGTTCAGGGCTGGTTTCCAAGACATTCAAGGCACTTTAGTTTCGTTGAAGGACAAGCTTTGGTCACAAAGGTTCTGCACACAAGATCTTATCATCCTTATAGAAATAAAAATCAACTCAAACCACGGAGAAGATTTTAAGAAATTATAGCATACATAAAGAAAGCCCTACTTTTTTTTTGTTCCAATTGAACTTGACACTGTTGCTCATTTGCTGAGTTTCTTTCAGCTCTATAAATTACTGGAAAAGCTTTAGTACAGAGAAACAATTGCATCTTTAACGCTCTACATGCACACTTATTAATGAGCGACACAATGGAGACGTGACCTTGAGTCAAATGAGTTGCCTCTCAGAGCACCGGTGTGTTCGTTTGGCTCTGTTTTCATTAACAGGATGGAAGACGAGCCCATTAATGAGACATCAGTCTGCACTGTTTGTACAATACGAGTCAAAAAGAATGGTAAACATCATCCAAGGTTAAGTTGTGAGCAAGTTATGGTTGATGCAAAGGCATGTGCCTCTTTTGCCGCAGATTTCTGCCACTGTCACAAAGGACGATGGAAAACAGCATGTGGATCTGAGCTCGAATCTATTCATCAGTAAGAAGCAAACAGGTTTATAAAGTGATTTTTTTTTTTTGTGAAAAACATTGATGTTGTTTACATATGAGAATCATTCAGAGGTTGACGAGCATAAATTAGCTAAATCATTCCAACACGATTGTTTTGACAAGTTGGTGACACTTTGTGCTCCTTTTTGCCATCAACACAATGGAAACTTCAATTAGCATTTCAAGTCAGGTCACTACTATTCATATAGCCCAATATGAGCAATCACAAACTTGCCTTTACAATATGTACGGTGTACGATATCTTTGATTCGATGGAAGAATTCACCTCAAATAAAACTCTCGACATGAGCATTATTTATTCTTTTATACCTCACACTTTTGCACACTAGTACACTGTCAAAAATAGCGCTACAGTAGGAGTCCATTTCTGTCCCCCAAGGTACAATACACACTTACCTACCACCTAGGGCTACATATTGGACCTCGGGGTAACTATAAGTACCTTTTAGGAGCCAAACAGGTACATATATGTACCAATTTTTCTAAATATAATCTTTTTAAAAGGTCAGTTTTTGTCCCCTTGAATTAATGCACAAACCACAAGGGTACAAGTGACTATCCAAAGTCAAGGTTACAGCAGCTGTACCTTAGAGGGTAGTGTCCCACTGACAAGCTGGTGTATCCCTAAAGGTACAAGAATAAACCTTCTTTTCTGATAGTGAGTACATGGTGTTCATCTCAAACTAGTATGCTGTCGGGGACATCCTGGTCAGTCTTAGCATAAATTCAATGTGTTATAATGTCATAGGTATATGTTGGATTATAGTAACTGATGCACTGAGTTTGACTACTTTATATACTGTTGATAAGTCTGTAACAACGCATCATATTTTACCATCTATAATCTATAGCTTTCATATAAATGTTAAGGGATGAAAAGTCTATTATTTCCACATTATGTATTGTATTGCATGAAATGGGTATACTCAAGATAACTATACATGTCTCAAATGTGTATGTCTACAAGTGCAATATTTGAATTGATTAATCAAATTCCTTTCCACCACTGTTTACACCTTCTGTAACTGTTCTCTACGTGCAGTTGTAATCGTGGGGGTTAAAGCGGTGAGAAAGCTAAAGGACAAAATCAAGCACTCACGTTCAAAATCTACTGTTAATCAGTCAACCCCTCAAATTGTTAGCCTTTTCAAAAAAATCCCCAACCTCTACCATCAAGTTAACTGGCATTGCCGAAGACGCAATAAAACATTTGGCAGTTGTTATCTTTCAGGGAAAATAGTCACGAAGCAGAGGGTGAAGAGCAACAAAGACTAGAAAACACACCAAACTACATATTTAAGCGTTGTGATTTCTCCCTTTGTTGAGGTGCTTTTTTTTGTTGTCGATATGACGCACAACTGTACGCTCACAGCTGCTCTCAAAGGTCTGTCGGCCTTTTTTGTTTTTAATGTCTGACTCTGATGGAGGGATGTGAGCGTATGAAGTTTAAGGGCATAGTTGGTGCAAGTATTGATTACCTCTCAGGTATTCCTTTTTCCCGAAAATTGATCCCAAAATCGTTCATAATCATACAGATACTTCTGTGTTAGGTAGAGCAGATTGTTTGCTCTCTGTACACACACGCATAATCAAAGATACACACACACACACACACACACACCCACACACACACACACACACACACACCATTAAGGCCCCAAAGCTTCATGCTTCTACTGGAGTTTTTTTGGCTGCAGCCCTCGTGGTCTTCTACGAGGATCCTAATTGAGAAATTAATGCAGAAAAATCAATTGGCCTCAAGTTTTATGTCCAATAGACTCCTTAAGGCTTCAAGCGAGCAGCAATCAATTCTTTCCACATGGGTGGCTCCGCAGCCCCCTCACTCTTTTGTTTATGCGTTCATAGCTGGAGGATTTTGATATATGAATTTCAATGAAATAAACACTAATTTTCCACCTTTTTTTCGCGATACCCTCTGATGCACAATGTATATTCCGGGGCATGAAATGATGTCTTTGGTCACCACTTAAGTATCGTTTAAACGCACCACAAGATTTCTAAGAATTGGGATGCATTGTGCAGAAATTGTGCCCTTTCCGCCAACACTTTCGAGCTGGCCTTATTTACACTTCAAAATGAGGATCTTTTAACATTCTGTGATCATCCACGGCATTGTTGGCGGATGAATCGGCGCGTTTTGTGCATCCCTCTTGCCTAGAGGACATCAGCTTATTTAGGGCCATTTTAAAGCACTGCACATCATCATCAGGTCAATGAAAAAGCAACCTTGAATTCCCTTTGACGCAACCGTCTTTTTCCTGCACTCAAACGAGCGCGAGTGTGCATCACCTTGTTGCGGCTCAAGGCAAAGAGGCAAAACGGAGAAAAATGGCCATAAGAGGAACATGCGAGGCTAAAATCTTTAAGTATTTTAACAATTCTAACTGTATTTTTTTTTTTTTTTCCCCATTCTGCTCCAGTTTTTATGGTCAAAATCTCCACGAGAGGCGAACGGACATTTGCTTGTGCTCGTTGCACTGGGAGGAAAACGAGTGCCATGTTCTTCTTTGTGCTCGTTAACCACCTTCCAAATTCATCATAAGCACAGAGATCAGATCACAGTAATATTTGATCAATATTAATAAGGATAGGCAAACTCCTCCAGTAATTACCACAGTCTCCGGGCTTTGATTTCGACCATTACTAACGCCTCTGCATCTTTAGATTAAAAAAAGCGACCCCCTTTTATTTCATAACATTAAATCCCGACATGCATCTTCTAAAAGCTCTAATAAGACAAAGATAAGATTTGCATCCCCATACAAGTGTCTTTTTCAATTGATTATGAAGCCGCCATTGATGTGCGAGAAATTGATGTTTTCCTCTGTTCTTAAGGGCGGCTAATAGAAGGGGCGGGCTTCGAGGAGGAGACTTTGCCACTTTGATCTTCAATCAGTAAAAAATCCCACTTCTTCTTTGTCAGACTATATTTGGTAAATAACAGTGACAATCTGCAGGGCCCTGGAAATGGAGGGAAGGAGAGACGGAGAGGAAGAGAGATGTGTTGAATCGATAAAGAGGGGTCGGTGAGTGTGAGGAAGAGGGAGGACAGTCGGGAGAAAAGGGCAGAAAAAAAGAAGGGAAAACGTGTCGCTTATTAGATTTAGTGCGTTAAAGAGAGAGGGAGATGATATGTTAACGTCCAAAAAATACACCAAAATATTGTGCGATGCGGTCTCAAGATGCTAAATTAGCCCAAGCGCGATGATGGGAAATATTTCTCACCTCGTTTATTTTTTGGCAAATAAGATTTGAACACAAAACTCCCCTGTGTTTCTGTGAGTGACGTTACATTATGACACACACTGTGGGCTTCTAATTAGGCCCCATGAAAAAACAACAGGTGGATGTGAGCAAAGTAATAAATCATCTGGCCAATATGGCTGCCAACAGGCCCCTTTTTTTCGTCCTCTTTATGTGTCTGCAAAGAGGATGCACAAGATGCTGTGTGTATCCCACGCATATCCTACAACATTTCTGCGTTTGCTATTTTGTAATCAAATTCTCAGTGATGTTGCTCGTGTCTAAGCATGCAGACCCTTGGCATGAGAACACTGATCTGGCGTTCATACACTATGGGAAAGATGCCACCCTTTAAATTTGACAGGCAGGAAGAATGAGACAATGCCGGATGAACTTGTTGGTCTGAGTGGTTGTGTTCACAGTAATATAAAGGTTTCACATTGCCAAGAGTTAGATGAGAAGATCGATACCACTCTCATGTCTGTATGGTAAATATGTAGCTGCAGCCTTGAGCTTTTATAGCTCTGCATAAAGACTGGAAACCAGGGGAAACAACTCGCCTGGCGCTTTCCAAAGGTAACAAAATCAACCTACCCGTCGGACAATTCATAAAATTTAAACTATTCTTTGTGGTGGAGTGCTGACGATAAATTGAGGAGTCTCACAGTCTGAAGAAAGAAGCTGCTCTGTTGTCTGGTGGTACGACATAACACGTAATCATTTGTCCACAGGGGGCGCAAGAATCAAAAACATTGGTTCCTGGAGTAGCTTTAATATCTTGGCCGATAATATAACACTTTTAGTCGGCTTTGCTACTGAACTATATCTTGTTGTTGGACTATTATTATGAAGAAATTACACGACCACACACTAATAATGGTTCCTCAGAGCAATGGCATATAAGAACAATTTTCAGTTCCACAAAAAAGAGGTTCTTTGAAGAACCATATCTACTGACAGTTAGTTAAAGAGCCCCCAAAAGCAAAGTGAATGAACCTGTTGGCCCACCACAAACATAAAATCAAAGCTTTAGTATTAGCTCCAAAAATTATGTTTGCTGAGCAATCAAATCTGTTAGCTGCAGGATTAAATGTAACCTAGGAAGAATTTGATAAATTAATTCAAATATTGCACTTATAGACATACACATTTGAGATATGTATTATGAATTACTTGAGTATCCCCATTTTATGCATGCAACATAATACTTTTACCATCGTTTTTATATGGAAATAATATACTTTAAATTGCATTACATTTTACATTTTATTTGAAAGCTATAGATTAAAGTCACTTCACAGATCCAAGATTTTACAAACAAAATGGTTCATTCACTTTAAGAAAAAATACACGCACTAGCCAGATCATGATCTTTATGGGCGGATGCTGTGGTGCTCCTTTTGTCCACAGGGGGCAGCAGAATCAAAACAAAGAAAAAGAAAGAAAGTTCCTTGTAGATACTTTAAACAAACGAGGTATGTCATTTGAATAAGTAAGCTTTAGATGGTGTTAATATGGCCTTTTTCTTTTCTTTTTTTTTTTTACCTTCAGACAAATTCGGGCTACCTGTTTCCCCTTGCTTCAAGTCTTTATGCTAAGTTGAGCCAACCAGCTGCTAGCTCATAAAATTGAGAGTGGAATTGATCTTTTCATCTACCTCTGACATCAACTACTTTTAAGCTTGATTACACTTTCAGCCACATTAATCAGCACTACACATTTTTTGATCAGCCGCTCCATCATAGTGTCCAAATTATTCAGGTCCGAGCAGGACTCAACCTGCAAGGTCCCTATTGTTTTTCGAATGACCACTTTTTCGTCCCAAATGATCGCATTTTTCACTGCCTGAACATGCCCCAAAACTCACCAAACTTGGAATATCCGTCACACCTGCCGAAAAATTTCATAATGTATTGTCGTCCTCCATTTCCACCACTAGGTGGCCGTATAATCAAGGAAAGTGTGTTTTGGCTTATAACTCACATATACTTTGTCGCACATTCAAAAACCTTATATCCACGCGTTCACTGAATTGTGCTTGTGATATAGGCCACGCCCATTTCCGCCTACCATTTTTTTCCGTAAATTCGCGAAATGTCACAAACCTATTTTTTCGAACTCCTCCCAGGCGATTTCACCGATTTGCACGAAACTTTGCACAAAGCATCTATGGACTCTCCTGACAAGAAGTTATTAAACAAATTTTGATATTCCAAACAATACTCTAACCCTAAATAACAACTTCCTGTACATTTTGCTCAAAACACAAAGTGTAGCATATCTTCACATTGGTCTGTCCCAATGACATGAAACTCAGGTGAGTACTTCCCCATGAGCCACTAAGGCTCTGTGAAAAAATGATAAACTTACTTTTTCCAACTCCTCCTAGGCCATTTGACCGATTTGCACCAAACTTTGCAAGTAGCATCTGTGAAGACTTATCAAAAGCTTTCACCCACTTCACACCTGGTGGCGTGCTCCATTCTGATGCTTCACCATAAAACCATCAACTCAGTATAACTTCCACATACAATTTGCCATCTACTCCAAATTGCTCAAACATGTAGAGGGTCTTGCCCTGAATACATCTACGTGGAACACCCCGACGGCAGCATGCCCCGACGCGCGTGGACTGTGAGGGCCCGTTCATCGCTGCCTACAGCTTTAATTGCATTTTGAATTGTATTTGTGTAAGTTTGGGGTGATATTTCTCAAAAACAGGAAACACTGAATTTGCAATACTGCATGTCAATGCAGTTAACATAAAAGCTGTTCTATAGCTGTATACCAAGAGCAAAATCAAGCTCTGAGCATTTTGTTGTTTGTTTGAGGGAGACCCAGGCAGGTTAAGTGTACACGTGGGCAGAGTGAAGGTGGAAAACACTTGTGGGAGTCGTAAAGTTGGTGAGTTCTTGATGCGCGGTCAGCACAACAGTATATGTAGTATATGTAGTAAGTATATGTTTGATTAAAACACTTTCTCTGTAAAAAAATAAAAAAAATAAAAAAGAAGACACAATAAACCAAAGTCAAAGTAGGATGAAGAAAAAGCAAATAAGCTACATGAAAATAAGAAGCAACAGAGGGATGAATAACAAAGGCTTGAAGAGAACAGTGATATTAAAATATTTTTTTTTTAAAAAGGCCCACAGTTAAGTTAAAAGGGACATGAGACAGGAGGCGGGTGCTGCGATGGTGAGCTGGATAGACAGAGCTGGAGATGAAGCCAGAGACAGAGGGGAGCTCAGTGGGAGGTTGTGGAGAGGCTAGGGGCAGGCTCCAGGCAGAGGAGAGGGCAGGGAAGGATTCATGGCCCAGGATCAACAACAGCACACTCAATAAACCCCAACGGACACCAGGGAGAAAACCTAATATGCCTTCAACACATGCAAGCATTCATTTACAAATGTTTACAACCTTTAAGGAACAAAAAAAAGGTGATTTGATGCCGTTCGATATCAGCCCTGTAACGGGCCAAATAGCGAACTGGGGATAAACCTGAAACAGAGGGCAAACACAGCAGACATTCGTTTAGTTTTTAATATGAGTCTTTCAGACTTGCTCTTTTTTCACCCTTTTGTCGAACGCCGGAGAGCATAAGAACAATCAACACAGTACAGTCTAATACATCTTCAAAACATTACGTGAGCTAATGTTGGTCAAGCTACGACTGACACAGGCCCACCAACAGAAATGGCCGGAAACCCTGGAAAGATCCAGTGAGCATCTTCACTGTTATCAACATTGTCATCTTTCTCACAGGTTGTGGTGGCTCCCTCAGTGATATCAGCTAATGGTGCGTTCCATTTCAACTGGGAGGTGCACATTTCTCAGCCCCCAGTTGACAATTTGAGCTCGAGCCCCCCTGAAGCCGGATTTGCGAGACAGAAAATCGGATGCACTTCACTGGCCTTGATCTTAAAAGCCAAGATGTCTGCGGCCATGAAACTATAGACTATTGTAAAGCTGCTCATTCTTGCTTCAACATAATACGTTGGTGTACTTTCGGGCTGGTAACTGAACCCAAAGCAAGGTGTTACATCACTTCACAATCTCTTATATCATTCTGCCGATCTTTAAATCAACCAGTATTTCTAACAACAGCTAACCCAGCTAGAACTGCTTTTCCGATCAGCTTACTGCAACATGGTCAACTTTGGTATGACATCATTCCCGGCTCTGACTTCTGGTGAAATGACCGTAGCTCTTGGTTACTAGCATTAGCTGGAATGTTAGCCTAAGCCTCCTGGCTTTCATTAGCTTCCTCAGCCTTGCCGGAAAAAGCTTTCATAGCTGACTGAAAAAAGTTGGTGCTAACATTATTTGTTTTAGGTCCAAAGCCCTGACCAGCTCTCTCGTCCTCTTTTTCCTTCTTTCCTGGCACTCCAATTTATGTGCATGTCCTGGGATAGTCAGGAAATTCACTCCATTATTAGCTTGTAGTTAATTTTACTTAGTTTAGCCATGTTGTTTATGTTGCGGAGGGCTGGTTTTCACTACGAAACAGGCAACATTTTATTAAAGCAACAACAATTAATGATGTTTATTTTTTTATTTTTTTAATAATCAATGGTGAGTACTATTTTGGTTTTAAACAAAATTGTGGTATTATTTCTTATTTAGGATGATGCTCTGGCCTCCATGATCCAATCCCCAATCCTTCACATTCGGGTCGGGTTTTCTTTAGTTTTCCAATTATATCATGACTCTGCATCTGATAGACTTTATAAACATTTGAAAAACGCACATCTATTATTCTATAAAGTGACTTTGAGTTCACAACGCTTACATTAGGAGCTCCCCAACATTACGAGTAACAACTGTTAGTTTTTTTTTTGTTCTTTAACAGAGACTGACAGAGGATGCAATGAATATTCCAGTTTGTAATGATTTTGTATCATAATGCACTCATTACAATAATTTTGCGATGGTTTATTTATTTATTTATTTCGTGTACATGTGGATAGTTGCATGCATGATTTCCAAATAGTACGACCTCTTCACCTCACCCGAGTGTAATTGTAGCGCAATATTGATTTTCTAATTTTTGAGCGATTCATGAATATGGATTTAAAAGAAAAGGCAAACAAAAATATTGAATAGCATTTTTTTTTTTTTTTGACAGAACTGCACACCACTACTCACAAGTCTGACTACATTTCCTTTCCCGAAAAAGTGAGGGGATATAAGGTTGTGAATGTGGCGAGGCGCTGCTGCAGCTGAAGAGCCCCGGTGAGGACTGAGGGCTTCGTGTAGTGGTTACCGGCTCACTGAAGCCTCTGACCCAGCGACCACCAGCCTCTCAAAAGTAACTCAAGCCAAAAGCGAACATAAGAGGCTCTTTCTTCCAGCCCTGTTAGAGCTCGCATCCATAAAAAGCTCTGCTGGTTCACTCAGTCTAAAGATGGCAAACTCCTTCCAAACATCTCCGACCAAAACTATTAAAACTCTTGAGAAAAATCCACACAAGCACTCCCTGTCCCCAAGAATGATTTTGTGTATATATATATATAGAGAGAGAGAGTAATAAGGGCTAGATGAATCTGCACTCTGGCTTATATGGCAGGATATACGGTTTTAACACGATGAAAACAAAAGCGTTGGGAAGTGATCGTCTCGGGTCTGTTTTTTTTCCCAGACAAAGACGACGGAGAAGAAAACTTTTGCATCTTTCACGTGGAATGAAAATTGCAGAGGGGCTGTTGCTCTCCGATCCCTGCGGGTCCATGATTGGCCCCAGTAGCCCGCCACGACGGCGGAGGAAAACCTGTGTCAAAAAGTCTGTTTTCTAACGGAGCCTCATCTGCATATTTGAATAATACATAGTGCTTATAAGCATATTAAATGGAATGTGGCCACACGTCATTTGAAGGCAGAGATTAGACCTTCCCAGTTAATTATAAAGATGTCAAATGTCAGCGGGTGAACCCACGCCCCGGGGTCACCCCCTTTAGTTTGGTGATTATATGCACAAACTATAGATAAAGTGTCATCATACAGGCTATTAAGGTGCTGAGGCTTAAAGAGAGGCTTCCCCCGCGCCTTTATTACTATGCAGAATCTGTCGGGGGAAAGAAAACGAGACCACGCACTCTTAATGGTTTCTCAAACAGCTACTACACTCAGCCCCAGTCCCCTCACACACTTTGAAACAAAGATTAATAGCGAGGCTCAACTGATGTTAGCTTGCTAAATTAGCCGGCTTAGACCTTTAAGTTTCTTAAAAAAATCTTTTGAGATAACGCGCCCTTGCCTAAGACAATAGCCGGGCTCTGTGAGTGTGTGTGTGTGTGTGTGTGTGTGTTTGTGTTTGTGTGTGTGTGTGTGTGCGTGTGTGTTGTTTTGCTCATTACTGTACCATTAAGAGCCAATCAGCTCAGCAGGGGTAGCCTAGTGGAAAGCGGCTCGGGGCCTGAGAGAGCACCTTGGGTTCACCTTGACAGGACCGCCAGTCAAACGGGGCAGCCCTCTCTGTGTTCCTGTCAATCTGACTCGCCCCTCTGAAGTTCATTTAAAGGGAGGAGCGGCGGCTCACTAGCTCCTAACAGGTAAGAGGGGCCCATATTATCAGCCCTTAGAGAGAGCAGGGCAGAAGTCTGATGTGCTCTTTCAACTGTACTAAACTGTCTGTACTGTAGCTCAGCTCGCCGACTGACTAGACACACACACACACACGTGCACACACATACATACAGCAGCTCTGTCGGCTGATTGGAACACAGGGAGGAAGAGAAAGAGCAGAAAGTGAAGGAGAATAGGCAGGGAGATGAGAGGAGCTGATTTGCATGGGGAAATGGAGATGTAAAAAAACGAAAAGATTAAGGGTACGGGAATAAGGATGAGATTAAATCTAGGAGAGCCCCGCTGGTGTGTGTGTGTGTGTGTGTGTGTGTGTGTGTGTGTGTGCGTGTGCATGTGTAAAACAGGGAGGGCGAGAAAAACAAGAGAGAGAATGGTATATTTTCAATGGAAGGTATATTACAATCCACTTTTCTGATTTTAGGAGTACACCGGGGGGCTAAGGAGTTTGTTTTGGTTTGGGGGAGCTGACACAACATCCACCGCTTCCACCGTCAGGCAATCATCACACACACACACACACACACACACACACACACACACACACACACACACACACACACACACACACACACACACACACACACACACACACCTACATGAGGCCCCAGCCTAGCCCCTTCCAGCTTCCTCAATATTTCATGGGATGAGCCCATGCTGACTAACTCAAGGCCATGCAAGCAAGGCTCCTCTAACCAACCAAAGCGCTCGCAGTCTGCTGAGGTTGCTGGCTGCCAATATCATGGAAACAATAACATTTAGCTGTAGTTCCCATGAATCGGATAATGAGTCAAAGAGGAACATAGTGAATCCAAGATGGCTCCCATGAAATGTAGATTACGTTCGTGTTCCTGTTTGCTTGAAAAAGGCGTGAAAACGGCATCACAACGCATTTTTGAGCCTTTAAAAAAAAATTTTGGAAAGCCGAACCCAAACACAATCACACATCAGCTCATCTTTGATAGCACGCTGTGGGTCTCAAACAGGTAAAAGTTCTTCAGCTCAAACTTGTTTTTTTTTTTTCTGTTTTTTTGGACGGTTGCATGAAGTTACCTCATACCTCACCATTCTTTTCGTCTCCAGCTTGGCCCTGCTGGTCCTCCCTTTTACAATCCCAGCAGACTACATTTTTCTGTCCAGAAATGTGTGAAATAAAAAAACCTCCCTAACTGGTCACACGCTCCAATAAATTATTGAACACACTCAAACAAAAGCTGCTCTTACATTTTGTTTGATTCTGTGGGAGTGCTTGGGTAGAGGATAGGTGCTAACACGGGTGAGATTTGTAGTTAAATCCCAACTGGCGCTCACCAAATGGCATGTATTACTGTCAGAAAAAAGGCAGGGGATGGTCTGTATTTATTTTTTTGATTTTTTTGCAATTGTCAACAAATTTCTTAAAAAAGACCAAAACCAACAGCATGATAGTCCACCTCAAGTACTTTAAGGCCTTTTCCAGTAACATTGGTTCATACTGTTGACTTAAAATCTTTAACAGGTCAATAATATATAATAATATAATTTTTTTTTTCTTTAATGCTAAATGATTTCCTGTAGAACGATGGTATACTCAAAAGTGCCCATGCTCGTCATGATGAAGAAAATGTCACCCAGTCCAAACGGGTCTTTTCACGTGTCTTTCAAACGTCTGACACGTTTAAAGGAAACTTATCATGCTTTTTCGTTGTGTTTTTTCCTTCAGTGTTTTATACAGGTACTTGTACTTGAGCTCTGCTCTCCCACAGAAATCGCTGCTCCTGAAACGCCTCGTCAGTAGTCCTGCCTTTCATTCCGTGACCTTGTGACATCACACAATGTCACCTTGTCACATACATTTACATAATATATGCCTAGTGGCTAGTTTGGCACGTAGAAATCTCTTTAGAACAGCTGCTCTGTTGTTGTTAGCGGTTCTGGTTCAGGCGTGTGTGAGCTGACGAATCAGAGGAGACGATTCAGAAGGGAGGGGGACTCAAAGAGACAGGATTTAAAACAGAGCGTTTCAGACAGAGAGGGAATACAATGCTGCAGCTCTGGAAAGTATAAGAAAACAAATGTGTATTATGAGAATTAAAGCATGTGAAGCTATTCTAGTAGTATTCAAAAATAAAATTATGAACCTGAAAATAAGCATAATGTCTCCTTACATGAAGTGTTTTGGGTAATACAGATGATGCAGGTGCATTTCATAGACGTCCAGTGAGCCACAGCGTCTTCCATGTCTCTCCACCAAATTAAGGCTCAGGGCCATCTAGCAAACCAGCCTGCATTTCCAACCAGTTATGAGCAGAAACACTGTCATCAAGGATGCTTCATCAATGGAAGATGATGCATAAAACTGTAGACCCAGACGCCATGAATTACCTGCAAGCTTTTGTGAGGCTGTTACAGATATTTGGTTCTATCTCCCTCACTGTAGAGGACTACAACATGTGAGCCCACCCTCTCTTTCCAACCTGTAGAATATGACATGACCACTGATGTCATCACGGTTCAGGTCAGGAAAAAACCTGCAATTTATTTTTATTTGGCGAGCGACTGAAAAATTTGATGATTGCTGGAATAAGGGGGAAAGCCTTGACGAAACTCCGGTGGTCGACCGAGGATAAAGATCATCGCGTGCGTGTGTTTTTCTATGATTTTAATGAAAAACCTGTACACAGTTTTTGGCCTGATCTTTGTTTTCCAGTCTATTCAGCGAGAATATCGAAACCATCAAACGCTCCAATTTTTGCCACTCTGCCTTGTTTTGTCTAGATTTTCTTCAAGCCGGGTGTCATTGGAGAGTAAACTATGTGTATGCTTTCAGTCCTTTGTATTTTTTTCCCCCCGCCTCCCTTTTTTCTCTCTCGCCGGATGTGTGCGAGAGAGCCGATGCGCGCTTGTGTGTGTGTGTGTGTGTGTGTGTGTGTGTGTGTGTGTGTGTGTGTTTGCAAACGAACGTGTGCAGGCTTTGTTTTTCTTTTGAACATCCCTTTGATGTTGCTGTTTATTTATTTATTTCCCTGCCTGCGAAGGCCCTTTCTCGGCGGTTAGGGCTACAGCGGATTGGGCGCGCGTTGCTCTGAGTGCCATCCATCAGCGAGGAGCCTCTCTGACGGATGAACCGGTGACCTCGGCTCCCTATAGCACATCAGCTCGGAGCTGGAGCCGCGCCGGGGGATTTTTTGTTTTTTAAGGAGACGTAGTGTAACCAGGAGGGCCTCTGCTTCATCACCACCCTGTCTGGCTGAGTATCAGTGTGCGTCACATGTAAAACAACTATTTCATCTCTGGCCAGGAGGTATTGCTTTACTTTTTGTTTTCCAGTGATAATGGGAGCTCTTGAAGTAGGTGTACTTTTCCATGGCTGATTTGATACCCATGTGTTCTCCTCTCAAGTCTATGGTGGTGTTACGGCTGAGGCCAAGTCCAATGATCATGCGAGATCATTAACCTTTCACACTCAAAGTTAGATGGTAAAGACTCGGCCTGAGCGTAATCCTTACTCGTAAAGTTCAAAGGTCCAGTCGGCAACCGGAATCAGAGCAGGAGGGAAATTTCGGACTCAAGAAAAAAACTCCAATTTGCACCAAAAATACTGCTGATGAAACTCAGTTGTGCGTCAAAGGTTGGACTAAACATTAGTGCAACTTCTCTCTGACTGTTGTTGAATCTGTCCATGGTGCTGAAACAACCTGGCTGGTTACAAATGGGGGTGGATATCCCAGAATGCAATGGATGTTGGCATAGTAGTGATAGAGATAATGGTAGAATTTAAATCATTATGCTGATGGCTTCATCTTATTCTGCTTTTGGTTGCTGGGTTCAGTATCTTGCACAGGGACACGATGACATGCGGAGAGAAGCATGTGGTGGGCGAACTGCCGACCCTGTGATCAGTGGCTATTGTCAATAACATCATTGATAATGCCTGCCGGTCGGCTGCCCTGTGGTCTGGTGGTACGGCAGTAGATTCTTCTGTATTGCTGGACAGCAGCAAAAACCTGGCTTTTAAAAAAATATACTTTTATCAAGAAACCAAATCTGTCAGCTGAGGAATTCTAAAAATTGTAAACCAGTAGAGTTTACTGGTCACCATCATCATATTATTAATCTTAGCCACAAGTAGATACATTGTTGTGCATCCTGCAATTTGTGTTTGAAATAAAATGAAAAAGTACCACAAATATGTTACGTCTTTCTGTCACTTGCTTCCGAAACTAATGCAAGATTGATAGGAAGCTAGTGGTGAAGGTCTTACCGCTTCTGTCCACAGGGGCCGCCAGAATTTAAAAAAAAAAAAAGAAAAAAAGAAAACTCCTTGCAGCTGCTTTAAGTGAGTTCAAAAGTACAACAATGAAAGGCGTCTCGGTGTCAAAAAGTAATTGGATGGCCTTCACAGATAACTGACCCTCATTATTGCTATTCGTGGATATACTAACTACTCTACAACCACAATTCAAGTACATCTATAAAGTACAAGCATTTAAATGAAAAACATGTCCATCTCACACAAAAGTTGACCGTCTTCCTCCTGCAAGTTCAGACCCTTCCTTCCTTCCTTCTATGTTGATTTCTTGCTCCTTGAAGCAAATCTCTCAGTCCATGGCCTCCAGGTCCATGTCCAGCTTGTCTTCGACCACATGTCTGGCGTTCCTTGGATGTTGTCTTCTCTGGTGGATAGCCATCATCCATCAGTCTGTATGTCTTAACCTGTGGAGTTGAACCTCTGACAGACACCTACTGAGACTTCCTGACAGCTGAAATAAACCCGGGCCCTTGTGTCCTTTTGTCTCTGCTGACTCACAGAACTGTGTCGACTGACATGCATCACTCATTATTCAGGAACAAAATAAAGTATACCTCTGCAGATATTCGCGGCTGCAATGACATTTCTTGTATCAAAAGAAATTTGAATGTGAACCTGAAGCTGTTTTTTTAGCAGATTATTTTGTCACTAGCTCCGTCTGCACAACAGGTAAGGCGCATATATAGAGAACTACTTATCGTTAGATCACAGAAACTTGAACTCACATTCCTGCCAGAGCGCTGCATTATTATCAGTGGCTGCTTCCATTCTGATGCCTTCTAAGCTTTCCCTTTTCTGAATTCCAGTGGCCCCTCGAACTTGACAGACAGAGGAAGGACCTATGATGCTGTGTGTTTCCTCGGTGCTGCTACCTTCAGGTGCTGTTAGAATATAAAAAATTATGTTGAGGTCAGTGAAGTTTTGGTAAACACAACCGTAAAAGTCAAAGTTTTCTTTGATGCCTGAGTCCGTTTCCTTTAGTAAATTCTGAAGGAACACAGTTCTGGCATCTTTTAATATCACGGCTGCAGCAGGCAGTGATGAAAGCTGATTAGATTTTAAAGAGCCAAAGAAACTAAGACATTAAGTTGCTGGAAAACGGACACAACAGTGGACGAGTAAAGGAGGCGGGTTTCCACAAGTGGAAATAAAATAAACAAAAGTTATCTAAATGCCAAAATGGTGATTTTTAATATGTCAAAAAAATAAAAAATACAAATGACAGTTTGTAATGCATTGATGTATTTTTACAATTTAATATAACAATTTTAGTTCACTTGTGAAAATAGCCAATCATAAGTGAACATGCATGAAAAGCATGTTTTTTTTTCAATTACATCACATATGAATGTGTGTAATTCACATGTGGAAATATTCACTTGTATGTGAAAAAAACAAGTGAATTTGTGAAAATGTCAAGTTCACATGTTCAAATTTTAGTTCACATGTGAAAACAGCCACAACATCAAATCTGAAAAAATTCAATTTCACATGAGACGAGGCAAAATTTCATGTGATATTAAACAAGGGAAAACAATTACACGAGTAAAAAGGAACAACCACATCTTCAAACGACTCTGTGCATATTCAGCCGTGTGCAGCCAGCAGAAGCGCGTTTCACTGAGCCGACTGCTGAGATGAGATGGAGCGTTTACTGAGTCGTATAAAACAATGAGACGATCCAGCGCAAACACGAGGATGGAAGAAAAAAACAAAAGTGAAACTGTAACATCATAACTCCAGTTTACAGGCTGACCTCCTGTGTCAGTGCTGACCTTTTGTACAGTGCGCACAGTTTTACTGCACCATGAGGGATGATCACTGACATTTTGTGTAGCACATGCTTTCGCTTTTTTACCTGCAAATAACGTGGTTTGGATAATCTGGCTAAACTGTCGCCTGTTTACAACCTCTTTGTGTGACTGCTCGTGTCTGTGGCACTGTCGGACTTCACTGTAGTGATGTTCCTGGATTTCAGTAAACGCTTTGGTGAGTGCAACTCTATCATAACTAGTTACAAGCTTAGCCAAGTTGTTATAATCTAGATATTTATCCTTTTTAGAGAGAAAGATTTTCATTTTTAATGGGGCCACATATAATCAACTTTTTAGGTTGCAAAAGCAGGGTCATGGTCTCAGATTTTCTACATTGTGACACGGTTACAAATATAATTAACGAAAACCTTGGTGAGATCCAAACTGCACCAGTCCAGTCTAATGTCAACTGTGTGTCAACTTCTGTGACGGCAAATAAGCAAATAAAATCAATCGGGCCCTCGTGACAAGGTCTTACCACACACAAATGATGAATGTTGAATTGTTGGGAGCGTATTCAGACACGAGATAAACAAATCCAGAACAGGTATTTAAATGAAAATTCTTCTTCGCTGTCGCATTACCAACATAACAGAAGCCCTACTCCTCTCTGTACACCTCAGCCACTGACTACATTTACATGCATAAAATATGCAGGTTTTTGCCCCTCATTCCGAAATAGACAATAGTCCTACCAAGCTGTTTACATGACTAATAAAATGAATATTCCACAAATGCCCCTGTTCACGTCCTGCCGTGCACGCTCCGATAATGACCAGTGCGCTATGGAGAGACTTACCTCCTTTCCAAACTGCAGTCATTCTGGTGAGCCCACAGCGTCACCCTTCTGCAAGTTTGGCAAAACTGTACTGTACGACTAGTCCTAAGAAGAGACTCAGATACAACTCGTGCGGCACTTGGCCCACTCAGTTATGTTGATCAGCGAGCGCCCATGAGTGCCACTACGGACCACGCAGAGATTTCGTGATGAGAGTATGCAGCAAGGAATGGTGGGAGAGCGTGGTCCTCAAAAAGATCAGTGAGGGAGAATGGAGAAAAAAAACTTCCCCAGTGTCCCTCAGGTTTTTCACAAAGTTGCGTTCAATATCAGAAGGAACCGCGCATCCCCATGATGCCGCTGTTCGTGCACTTGTGCTAGTGGAGACGCGAGGAGCCAGTTGGCTAGCGTGGCAAGTATTCCATCATCGCGAACAAAGTTGAGCTGATGGGCAAAAGAAAAGAAGCTGTTGCTGCTGGTTAAGAGTCCACATCCCGTTTACTATTCTTATAAAACCTGCCAAGTGACGCAAACCCATGATGCTCGATTACATTCGCGGCGACATCGTTTCTTCCTTTGCGCGCCACTGACAGCTGTGTTTCTCTCAGTCAAGCTGTTGTAAACTGCACTATTGTTTTCTTAGCTTAGCTTAGCTTAGCTATCTCGGCTGACAACTTTTCTTGGTGTGGTGAGACAGCAGGATGATGCTAGATACTGTCAAGGATGGATTTTTGTCATGGTCCATCGTGATTTGGCTATTATTATATGCTAATTTAACAATCATCGCAAACCAGTTTTAGGATGTTTGCTCACCTTTTTTGGAAAGGCATGACTTCAGTCATCGCACATGATATCATCACAATGGCCGCACTGGAAGAAAACGTGCTGTCGCCCACAACTCTGATACAACGGACCACCACAGAGAAAGGATGGCCATCATACATTCTGTGAGCAGTTGTGGATGAGAAATATTAGGCATTAGTCATTTCTGTATGTCAAAACTGCAGGAGAAGTCTTAGTCGAGATGCAGATTATGAATGTGCAGTTTACATATACAAAGAATGCTCCTTAAACCCAAACTGTATTGGCGTATCCGACGTCTTACTGAAATGCTAACTCTGTAATAAGAGAATATCCAAGTGAAATATGATGTTGGCATGACCCGTGTCAAATCTGTAATTAGTCATTTTCTGAATAATAGTGTGAAAGCTGTGAACATAGTCATTGTCTCCTCTCAAATAACTTACAAAGATACGCCTTCAGGGCAATCAACTCATGCAGTTCATCTGGGCAGCGACAATATCCCTGACTGCCCTCCCGACTCCCGACTGTTGTTTCCACCACCGCTAAGGTAACGCATCAACTCTACGACACTACAATATAAAGAAACGCGGAGCGAGGGACTTTGGCTGAAAGTGGGTCGCACATAATGAACACGATTGTGCAGACGTCCACTCCACACCAGTAGGAAACCCAAGGCCACAGCACAATCACACAGCCCTGCACAGGCGATGGAGACTAGTGCTCCACTCACTGACCTCCCTGCATACTTCATGAAACGGCAGGTACGCACAATAATAAAAAAAGTTCTTGGTTAAGCAATCTTCTGCTTTTACTTACTTTTTCCATCTCATTGTGCCGTTTCGGAGAATAACCACCAAATGAGACGCATTTTACACTTTAATGAGTGCTACAAGTGTCCATTGAAAGGCACTGGATGTGTGCGACTGTCAGATCATTTCCTCTCTAAATGGTCCGTCCTTCAACCACTGCCATCGGCTCAGGATACAAGATTACATTTGATTTCAATGACGGCAAACTGTGGCTGAGTTGAATAAGGAGCTTGAATTATTAAACTCATGAAAGAGTTTTGTGTCCATTGGCATCATTTCTATGGGCTGAAAATACTGAAGTGCTTTTGCAATGACCACAGCCGCCCTCCGTGCTATTGTGTCCACCCAGGGGTAAATACTCCTGCCGCCCTTTGTCTCCCCTACAGCGACAAAAACCTCCAGAAAGATCCAAGGTTGAAAGATTTTTAAGCTATAGTGTATGTAAACTTGCACTTGAATGCTTTGCTACCTCCAGATGGGAAACAGAAAATTGGTCCTACAGCCCAAACCCATTAGAAATCAACAGTCAGCTATTTAGCCACAAAGTCTTTTGTCTGCCAAAGGGGTGTTTGACATTTGAATCGGTTTTGTTCCTGCAACGGTTCACTCTGACTGCACAATATTGTTACACAAACAGAGAAACAAAGGGTAAATCCTAAATAAATGCATGTGGTTTCAGAGTCTGGTCAAATATTTGATCGGTCTTAAAGGCAAGAATGACAAACAGAACCTCCACCACTGATAGGATGTTATTTTATATCTGCAACTTTTAAGACTCACAAGTATTTTCCCAAAAACAAAGTCGGGAAAACGACTACACTTCACGGGAAAAAACGGAGAAAGGATCAACTCATGTGTTTCAATTGAGTGTTTGACTGTGTTTTTTTTTTGGAAACACAGACATTTCTGTTTATTCTTGAGGCAGGGCATCAATCTGAACTTCAGACACGCTACTTTTTCCTCTCGCGCTGACCTAATATTTTCATATTTCTATAAAAGGGAAAGATGAAAGCAGTGGCTATATGGGAAGTGATGCATTTGAAGAGAATTATAAGTGGGGAAATGCCAATCAAATACACAAACTTTGAAAGATATCATGTAGTCACAGTAAACAACAGTCAGCGGATTGACACAAGTTTAAAGTGTTAAATTGGTGAATACTTTTTGAAATAACTGTCATGAATTAAAACCACAACTCGTGTCAGGAAGCTTTCAACCAAGCTGAAATCAAATCATAACTAAAACACCCCTGACTATCGGAGCTAGGATTGGTAAGTTATTTTAGAGGCACTTTTTTCAGAAGCCTTAACATCTGATGCGCTAGCGAGATCAAAAAGGAGGTGTTGCTGCTGTAGCTGCTTTAAAGCTAGGGTTGGTAAGTTACTTTTGAAGCACTTTTTGTTGAAAGTAAAAAATCTACTAGCATCCCAAAATAAATCAATAAATCAAATGCCCTGACAAATACAATACAAAAATCCAGTATGTGTGGCTTTTGCAGGTTTTATTCAGCCGCTGCCTGCTTGCACGCACACTGCCAATCAACAGAGTCTTTCACAGCGTTAGGCAGATTTTTGCTCATGTTATCAGCAAGCTAGTAGCGGAAAAATGGTAGAGAAAGTGCAGCTGGAATTTCCCACTGCCAGCGTTTGCGCTCAGTACATCACCACATACGTCAGACCAAAAAGGCTTCCCAGTGCAGCAGTAACCGCAAACTGCTGTGGCTGTGTGCTTTGTGCTAATAATTCGGTTAGCTTCCGAATGAGGTATGTGTTTCACCTATTCTTACCGATAATGTTAATTGTTTTCTTACATTTGAGTGAGATATGAGGTAGTTGGATACGGTTAGCGATGACAACGATCGGCAATGCTCACAGTACACAGTCTCTGTGCCCCTTGTTCAGCAGGTAACTAACTCGGTAGCACTAAGCACGCAGTAAGAAAGAAATAAGCGAGTGGCAGTGATAGACCGTCATTCAGGAGCTAACTTAGTAGCACAAAGCACACAGCGTTGAGGCGAAGAACAGACCCACTGCAGCAGCGACACGCTCATTCAGGTGCTAACCCAGTAACGTTAGCACAAAGCACACACCCACTGCATTGTCATGCCAGGAGGCCTTTTCAGACTAATGAACATTTGTGATGCTAGTTTGCTTCTGTTTATGAGATGGTGGCATTTAGCCATTATGGGTTTTTTTTCACCAAAAAGAAAAAAACCCAAACAGATTTCGATGGATTTAGCGACCTAGTTGCTAACACATATCTCTCAGGTAGCCAGCAAAAGCTATGTTAGTGAAAGTGTAGTCAGGCATTGCACGTTCATGTGTTTTGGGGGAGTAGCTCTGCAGGAAGGCGTGAAGGGAGGGGGTGGGAGTTTTTTGGTTTCTTCCTGGTTTCTCCAGTCCTACAAACCTCAGCTTTTAATAGTCACAATACTTTTTTTAGAGATGTATTTGTCAGTTTTGTGCACAGTGCCTGCATTTGCATTTTACAGTGAGGATGTAGCTGAAGGAAGCTGATTGCTGTCAATCTCGTGTCCAGAAAAACAAGCGGTTTGATCAGTTTGCTTGCATTTACTATAAACATTTTTTAAAAAACAGACTGGGGTTTACTAGGAAGCAGACGAGGAAGTGTTCACATACTGTTATCGCTGTAAACACAATGGTGGTTTGAGGAAGGTAGATGTTCATTTACATTTGTTTTAGCTGCAGTGAACAGGACCAACTGGTGAATGCATTATTTGGCTGCCAAAGACAAAGCACATTGTCCTGAGAACCAGACTGCTGGGTGGTGTGCAGAATTTGCCTGCTGAAGGTCTCTGGACATTTTTTTTTCTCACTCTCTGGAGGGTGAGTGTGTGAATTCAGCATTTTGATCCCTGAGTGTAATCGAGCCTCTCCTTGCCTGGAGAACCGCTGAGGGATTGAAGCGCGATCAATCACTCCTCTCCGGACTGTCCGGCCCGGTTTTTTTTTTTTTTTTACATGTGGCTGAGTCCGAGCTGCTCAGTGGCGGGAACGATGAAGAGAGAAGGTGTGGAAAGTTTTCAGAACAAACTCGTGACACGCTTGCGTACGAGGCAGGTTGATGATTTTCTGATCACATCAATCTTACACTTGAAGGAATATTCATTTTGGCACTTGTGTGCTTGTGTTCATGTGTCGTTGGAGCTGCTTGTGTTGGGTTTGCACCGGCCATAAATATATCTTCTCTCTATGGAAAAAAAAATACCATAAAATCTGATAATCTGAAGCAGCGTTGTCCCACAAACGATCCTCAGTTGGGTCAACCTTTGTGGTTCACTGTAACAAGCATGCCAACAGAATAATTAGTATGTTTTGACCCCCTCCTACGCCGGTCAAACGAAGGCCTATGGGGCAAAAGTGTTGTTGGCCTGTTTAGCATAAAATGAGTGCATTAATACCCGGAGACTCAATTATTTTGCAAATAGTTTGGTTGACACTGCAGGTTACGACAGCCTACCGACTTTGAAGACCTTTAGCTGGAGGTAATGGTGGTATTGGCTCTAATTATAGAAAACAGAACATCATGGGTTTACTTGAAACTATGTGTTTTTTTTAAAAAAAAAACGTCTTTGTGATGATATAAAACACAGAATTTATATTGCCTGTGTGGATGTTTCATGAATCATAAAGGGATTCAAAGAACTGCATTTCGGGTAATTGTATTGAAATTTCTCTTGTCGTCTTGGAGAGGGAATTCTGAGGCATCATTTTTATATTTACAACGTGAATGAGGTAAGAATACAAGCTCATATTTATTTTTGTTCTCAGAGGAAAATATGGTCTGCAGAATACAGTTTGAAGCTGGAAAGGTGGCAAGGTCCGCCACATATAAACAAAGTAGAACAGTACAAAGTTGTGTGTTGTGTCCTTTAAAGTCTTATTTTTTTTTATTCAGTCACGAAAACAAAGACAGTTTGTTTATTTAGTTTGTTCAATCAATTAAGATATTTCTCTTCTGTTTAAAATGTCTTCCCCAAATCTACATAGTGGCCCTTTAAATTAAGCGTTCAAGTAAATATACAATAATGACACCAGCTCCTGCGTTTCTTCCACCCACATGACACAGACTTATGATTGCTATGATTTGGTTCAATCCCACCTCTATGTCGGCTCTTCACTCCTGCACGGGAAGATCCAGACGATTCTCTTTACCCATAATCCCTCTGCTGACTCCTTTCCCCTTTTCTCTCACCTGATTAGAATTTCTGCCGTGGCCTCTGGGATTGGACGATTTCAACATATTTTATTTAACTGCTTTTGTAAGCCCTAATATTCAGCAGCTGTGATCTATGGCTGAATTACAATTTTCAGGGTCAAGGAGGGACCTGGCTGTGGAAACGGGGTGGGTATACGACTGCTGTACTGGTGAGGGGGAATGTGTATAAATGTGTGTGTTGGAGGGGAGGCAAGCGGGGGGCGGGGGTGGGGTGGGGGTGGGGGGGTGTTGATGGAAAAAGGAAAAAACAGAGAGAAAAGGGGAAGGAGGAATCTCACGAGTTGTCTTTAAAAATGAATGAGAAAATGGGTAATCCCAGAGTCACAGCATGAAAAGAGGGAAAATCAATATGGCCTCTCAGTTCACTGGGGCCCTCACAAGTCCTTGAGATGAACAAAAAGTTGTGCATTTTGTTGCCACATCCATACGTCTCAATAGAGAAGCGAGTGTGTGTTTTGTGTGTGTGTGTGTGTGTGTGTGTGTGTGTGTGTGTGTGTGTACAGTAAGCCTGTCTGTTTTCAGGGGTTGCAGTTTTCTGTTTGCGAGGCGGCGGACAGGATGTGTGCGCGGCATTCGAGGGAAAGTTTGCCTCATAATTCAGACCTTGAGTGAATTACGTGACTAAACGCGATTCATGTCAGCTCGCTCCAACTTTTCTAAACGACTTTAACTTTTAATGAGAAACATAAGAAACCCGGAGTGTTTCATGTGCGGTGCTGAGAGCTTCGAGTGCGTCACTATTTTTATTTTCAGAGAGGGGCGGAGGGACACGAGAGGACATCATACAGGTTCTGTGACCTTTGGGCTCCTGATTCAATTGACCCTGCGCGCCAGCCTGAAACAGACCCCCCCCCTCGTAAGAATCCAATTCCACTTCCTGGCCTATGTGGAGAAAACCGTCCGCCGAGCTCTGGGATTGGATGCCCTCTCATGAATGTTTAATTGCCACCAACCATCTGAGGCGGAGGTTTCGTAGAGGGGGGGAGTAGGTAACAGGCTGGAGGGGGTGCCCTTTTTACCAGACAATGCAAACCCCCCCTCATCCGCCTGCGTGTCTACGAGGCGAGGTTGCTTCATGGCGAACACACCTTCGCCATCCATCCATCTGTCCATCCACCCACCCATCCATCCATCCCCCACTCAACTACCACACCACCACCCTTCTCCTCTGTGCTGTCATGCTAAGCGATGCCGCCTCCCCCCACCACTACCCCACTCCTCTTCTTCTCCCCTCCCCAGTTGATTAGCGAGCTCTTCAGTAGCCTGTCATGGCGGATGTGCTCCATCAAAGCTGATCGACTCCTCGTTTTTCCAGAAAGATGTCGCGGGTTATCAGTGCGCGCTCAGATCTCCGGCTACGGGAGGAGCGTGACTGGCAGGCCGTCTTTTGAAGACAGTGATTCCTCCACTGATGCCTCCCAGTTGGAAATTTAGAATCGTGTCTGCTAAGACACCATATGCAAAGTAAATTACTGTACAGGGGCGAACCCGATTAAACCTTCCTCACTCTGAACGTCCAGGACACTCAGTGCCTCAGAGGCAACCTGGCCTCCTTCGCGCTCACTTTTCTACTCATTTGTCTCTTACTATCTACCGTCCACCTTTGACTTTTCACCGTTTTTCTGCTGAAGTACTAGGGTAATCCATTCAACACAAACATTTTAGTAAATTAATTTAATCTCCAACACCTATGAACGCACTGCATTGATTGATGTGCAGTGAGAAATTTAACTGAAAGGGCAAAGGGCACACAAACCCCGACAAATAAATAAACGGAAGCAAAAAGCTTCAGCTCCAGTTTTCTCCAGCTCCTCATTATCATGCAAATGACATCCCTGGTTACAACTGTACGTCTTTGTAGTGGTAAAGTGTTAATTTCAGTTCAAAGGCTGTGGCAGTATTCTACAGGGAGAGAGATGGAAGGTGAGATGGAGATGAAGATGGAGGGTAGCGGAGGAGGAGGAGGGGTGCCGAATGGTTTAGCCTGGCTCAGCCTAGCTCTGACCCGGCTCTTTGTGTGTTTCGTTTGTCTCCATGACACGAACAGTATCGGAGATAGGTGAGCCTTTAAAATAAAAAATTGAAAAACAGGCAGGCGGCGCTGCTTTAAGTTTGAAAGTGTCAGCTGCTGGCTTCACCTTTCCTCTTCTAAGTGCTTTTTGTGTGTGTGCAATGACAGCGCGACGGTGCTAAAGGAGGGAAACACAAGCTATGACACGGCATCTCGGTCACTTGGATTCAGAAACTGCTTTAATGACAGATGTCACGACACCGACAGAGATCACAAAGTCTTTCAGGGGCAGCTCAGATTCTGATTGGAACAAGATAAACTGTAGATCCCGCCCGGCGGGAAAAAATGAGTCTCACGGACATTACAGAAGGACACAAACGGATATTTGTGGACACAGATGATTCAACGTAGCCGTTTACACAAAGCACTCCAGCTCCATCTCAACCACAGCGGGACACCTCCTGCTCATGCATGCACACAAGCATCCATGTATGCATGTATGTATGTATGACTGCAGCCCTGTGACTTCCTCCGATAAATGGGGGGCATTGTCATTTCTTTGTGAGCACAAACGCCATTAAAAAAAAAAAATGGTCGACGGCGCTGATGGGTGTGAAAGAAAAAACAGATAAAGGGCCGGGGAGAGAAAGAAAGCCATTCTGCTCGGGCTGGTGGCGTGTACAAACGGAGAACATGGCTCCTCTTCTAACAGCCGTACACTAGAGCGTGTGTGTGGCTTTTTATCGGGGGGGCGTCCACCATACGTGCGACGGCGCAAGCGGACTTTGTGTGTGTGCTGAATCAAACTGTGGAAGAGTCAGTGTAGTTCTCTAACAGTGCCATTGTGGGTTTTTCTTGGGTAGCTGTTGTCGCAGGGCCTCCTTTTAATTTATGTGTGTGTGTGTGTGTGTGTGTGTGTGTGTGTGTGGCAGCATCATGGACACTCCTGGAGATGAAGCGCCCACCCTCCCGTCGTGATCCCACTACTGGGGCTGTTTATCCCGTATAAGGCCCGCCCTTCGCCAGGGGACAGACAGCTCAAACGACGCTTGTCACAATCCCTCGTCGTCTTAAATGGCTGACAAACATCAGGCTTTTTGTAACGGTGGTGCGTCACAGAGGTTCCTTGGTGAGGAACCTTCTTTTTTCTTTTACTTTTATGTAAACCCCTTCGCAGGAATGAGAGAGAGCAGGGTTCAAGGGACGCTACTGAGACAGATTGATGCTAAATAATTTTCTCTGATGAAAAAAAAAAAAAAACCAGACCAAAACCATTACTGTTATACGATCACTCGTATTATCATTACCGGATCAAGCGAGGATCTAAATGTGGTTCAGGTGGAAATGCTTCAGCTCTCAGGCTCGGGACGTGGTCGGCGTGGCAAATGAACGGGGACACCCAAAGACTGGATCCTCTCTCTGGCAAACAGGAGAAGGCAGGGACAGCCTCAAAATCACTTTTCAGACATCAAATAATTAACTGCTCCCCCCTCTTGCTTGCTCCCCCCCCTCCCGTCCCCAGTTTCGCTCCCTGTGTCTGTATGGAAGACACAGCTCCAGTCACTTAAGGAGGGTTAACACCCGTCTAAATTAAATATTAAAAGGTGTCTGTACTTGCTGCTATTGTTGCCCCTTGGAATAAGATATAACCTATTTTTGACAAGTTTTCATCCTCAGCCTTCTGCGGCGAGACGCTTGTCGAAAACCAAATCAGCGAGGAGGGGGGGGTGCATTGATGAATAATCTAGTTCATATTCCAACGACACCCGCCGCTCAGAGAGAGGGAAAGAAAGGGATGAAGAGATGGGCAGGTGGAGGAAGAGGGAGATGGACGGAGGAGGGGAAGATAAAAGCCGGAGGGGTGGGGGGGAGAGCGAGGGATGAGCGATGAGGGGAGAGAAAAAGGGGAGAAAAAGAAGGGAAAAAAGGGAGGAGTAGCAGATGATAGGCGACGTCTGCCAAGGTATCACATGACAGTGCTCCTGTTTAAATAATAAAACAGGACGGGGGCTCTAAACAAATCGTTATCTTCCCACCTCCATGCATCCTGCCTTCCCTCTGCCCCTCCCTCCCTTTCCCCCGCTTTTAAAAACTTGTTTTAATGCCATTTCTTAATGAACATAATAGCTCGGCGCTAATAATGAAAAGAAAATAAAAACATCTAAAAACGCGGAGGGGCCCCTGAGTTGTCGCCGGCGCTCAATTATTTCCTTGTCAAGTGGGTCTGTTTTTAATGAGGCCCTGTGGGACTGACGTCTGTCAGTCAGCCCTGACTTTTTGACACCATTACAACTTCAAATAGAAGCCGCCGCCACGCTGCCTTCCACCGCTCGCTTGCTAGCTACTGCTCCGCTCATCTGACAGGCTGGGAGGGAGGGAGGGAGGGAGGGGAGGAGGAGGAAAGGTGGCAGGAGAGGTAGAGAGAAAGAGGGGGGTAGCAGGAGGGATGGGGAGGGAGAGAAAGACGGGAGAGATAGAAAGGGGAGAGGAAGAGAAGAGAGCTCATCGGCACGTAGGTAGGCTGCGCACACACACATGCTGTGCACTGGGTGAAAAAACAATCACTGAGGGTCATTACCAGATGAGGTTTGTCAAACTGCCAGGGATTTCACTCCCCCCTTCCTCACCCCACGCCTCCTTGCTTCCTTGTTCACTTCCTTCCTTCTCCCTTCCCCTTTTTCTTCCTTCCTTTTTTCATTATTCCCTCACTTTAATGATAAGTCTTGGTGGGTCGGGCCCCGTGTGGGACGGTCAGAGGCACACTATTTTGTTGGCCATTAATTTGAGGCTTTGAAGCAGACGGCGGCGGCGCTGCGGCTGGTGAGGGCCTGTGAAATGGTGGTCTGCGGAGGGGGGGGGGCCTCACCACCTCGACACCCCTGCATCTTCGAAAAAACGAAGAGCGTGGCCCTGAAACAGAATAGCAAATGTCCTCGCCGGGAACCACCACGCCGACCACAGGAGACACATGCACATGACTACTCCCCACTCCTGTGTGTGTGTGTTTGTGTGTGTGTGTGTGTGTGTGTGTGTGTGACACATCCATGTGTCTCAACTTCTGAAAATTCTCCAAATGTTCTCTTTAAATTTAGATTTTCCAAGACCCCCCTGAAGAATGGCTTTCCCCAGAAGAATTAAAACAGCAGAAAACTCACGCACACGTCTTTTCAAACACCTGCAAATGTATCACATCGTCAGTCGGCGTACAGATAAACACAGACACGAGGACTGCATCACAACCTTCAGAACTTGACAAGATAATAATAGAAGAAAAAAAGTACAAGTTCTAAAACGAGTTAGATCCATTTATAAGAACAGAAAAAAAACAAAACCTGTAAGACACAAAACTTGAAATCCACTCATTTCAGTTGGTCCTGGTGTCTGCTGCATCTTAGTCTTATCATTTAACACCAAAAATAATCAAGAAAAGAAAAGTTGCTAATTCTGAATACCTTTAAAACTTCATAAAACATACAGTTCTAGCACAGAAACTTTAATTGAAAACTCATTTATGCATTTATAAATAAATAGTAACAGAATCACTTGCATTGAGAGAAAAAAACAAAAACAAAAAAACACTATACATGACGTAGATTTAAATGTTAGTACATACAGTTCCATGTCTATAATTTCTCCACAATGATAGCTATGTTTTAAAAAGTCCACGGGAATGATAGGTGCGAGGGAGGTGCGAGGGAGATTGTACCAAATGCGGATATTTAAGCATGTAGTAATGAAGAAGAAACCTTTTCTCTGTATTCTGTGTGCCAAGGTTGAAGTCAGGTCCCGTTTTGCATTAAAAGATTTTATTTTTTCAATCTCCCAACTCCCAAATGTTCACATATCCTTTCAGATAATTGAAAATAAACAATTTTTGTCCCAGTAAAACAAAACAACGTCTTGTTGGACTGAACCGAAGTGGAACCGACCTCAACCTTTTTATGTGCATCCTCTCTTTTCAAGGCAGCGCTACTCGTCTATTTTGGGCTCCGCTGAGCGTTTTTTTTAAAGAAGGAGTATGAACAGCATATCTCATCCGAAGGCACTGTCCTCTGTGCTGTGTGTAAGGGCTACATGACGAACGGGCTGAATCGTTTACTTACAGGAAAACTCATATAGTGTGTGCGTCTACTTTTGGTGCTAATAACAAAAGAACACAGTGCGGGCCCCCACGATCCATGTCTGTCACTCATGCACGTGCGTGCTACACTCTTATACCGTCTCTTATGCATGCACACACCAATCTTGAATAGCACTTGACCCACCTCCAAAGCACATTTTTTTTTAAAAATCTACGTATCTGAATCTGCAAAAGAAAAAAAAAAAATCCCCAGGCCTTGTTCACCTGGGGGACAGGATGGGCTGCAGAACCGCACCGAGGACGACGCCATGAAAAAACAAAACATCATAAAAACATTTTGTCCCTGGAGATGTGAGAGAGAGCCTGACAGTGAGAGGACAAAACTAAGACGAGAGAAGAAGGAGAAGAAGAAGGAAAGAGAAGGTAGAGAGGGATCGGAAGAGAGAAAGAAACAGCAAACAGGAAAGGAGAAAGGAGATGGGGGGGGAAAAAAAGCTCCCTGTCAGGCTTTGGAAACAGTGATTCATGGGGACCATTTGTCCTAATTACAGCAGAACAACGCTTTTGTCGCTATTAATCACGGCTATGTGTGTTTGTATTTGTGTCAGGGGGGCTAGCGAGGGTGCGCGTGTGCGTTTATGTGTGCAGAGGGGGGAGATCAGTGGCCCCGCAGATTGAAATAGATGGCCAGGATGATGGTGAGAAGGATGATGGCTCCGAGGATGAAGACCAGGACGCGATTCTGGATGATCCTGCAGAGAAACAGAGAGAGGGAGAGAGAGAGAGAGAGAGAGATATCAGGGAGGGTTCACAGAAGTCATATTGTGTCTACAGAGAAAAGTTAAACACGTAAAACAGTCACATGTTTATGTGCAAACTAAATGACCAGCCATCAACTGGAGGCTTATCATGTTTAATAGCTACCATGAGGTCTGCGTAAATGGTATTTACTGGTATACAACCACTGGCAGGGGAGCGTTAAACACACACACGCAATATTTCCAAAAACGGGCGACACTTGGGTCTAAAATTTCTGACAAATTATTTCTGACTTGCACGCACACACACACGCACACACAGGCTCGGTAAAAAAAATGTTCATACTGACGTGTGTACACAATCCGAACATACAAAACACTTTTATAAACAAGCACGACACACAAACAGACACACGCACACGAGCTCTAAAACTTTATTTGCACAATAAAGTGGAAAAAGTGGCTCAGTAGTTTCCTGGAGGTAATAAAATCAGTGAATTACTGATGGAATTTGCCATAAAACGACTCACTCTTTTGCACATTTAAATGTTCCCACTGTGACCTAAGTAAACTTGACAAGAGGGGGGCTTTGAACCCAAAAAAAAAAAAATAAAAAATTCACAAAGCTGCAGAGGAGAGGGAGTGGGTGCCGGTCTGCAGAGGGGTTACGAGCAACTCATCTTGTGTGTGTGTGTGAGTGTGTGTGTTTTCCCAAAAAATCCTCCAGAGTTTCCGCACACACACACACACACACACACACACACACACACACACACACACACACACACACACACACACACACACACACACACACACACACACACACACACACACACACACACACACACACACACACACACACGAACTCCGAACCCTCCGCTGCTCCTGACAAATGAGAGAATTATCACATTTGCTGACATGTGGGGGGGGGGGGGTGTAGGAGAGGCCGAGGAGGGGTCTGTCCACTATTCTGTCCACTTCTCTAAGCAGGAGATGAATAGCCCATGCTGTGGCCATTTATCACTGGGGAGGGAGGGGGGGAAGCCAGCCGGTTGCTCAGTCACCCTGCTACCCTCTAAAGACCGAGACACACCAGTCGAGCTCGCGGCCCTCCTCCGGCTCGGACCTCGACCGGCCACTCGGTTTGAAACCCACGGCTATGGAAGAAAGGGCAACAGAAATGTAACACCGCAGTGTTGTCATGTATCACAGCGGTGCTTTTATGCTTACGTCTTTGTATTTCCTTTGTGTACTCTTTTTGCAGGAGGAGCGTCTTTTTTTTGTCTAGTTTGCAACACCAAGGACTCTCCGGCCGCTCTGGAACACATATTCATACCAACATCAGTTGCGTATGATACTTTCTAAGCCCATAAACCGATCACTTGTGACGCACCATGAATGTCTTTTCAGGAACAAGACGCTTTGTCTTTTGCTCTCACTGGACAACACCAGAGAGCTCATTACAACTACTGTTTGTAAGCAGCTCTGCTTTATAAGTAGACAGTTTACCCTTGAATAAACGCATACATTACCATGACAGTGTCAAACTGTATGTAGTAAACCACACTTATGATATATTTTTCATGAACTGCTGCGACAGATTCTGCAGAGGAACATTAAAAAAGCAGCAAAATAATGAAAGAAGAAAAAAAAATCATCATGCCGCTTATGTCATACACCCACATGTCTATGTATCAGGATGCTATGATTGGCTGGAGCCAGCTGGGGAGGAGATCCCACTGAAACACTAATCAGAGCATGCTTAGCAAGGCCACGTCTCCCCCTATTAATTGACATTCATTATTTATGATGATTATTTATCCCATCCAAATACCCAGAGGAGGCGCATGTGTGTGTGCGTGTGTGTCTGTGTGTGTGTGTGTGTGCGCGGGTGTGTTGGGAGAATCCGGCTCGCTTTTGTGTTGTTTGTTACTCTTTCAGCTGGGGAAAAGAAGGAGGAGGGTGACTCGTGGCCTGGGGGTGGAAAACCGAAAAGGAAGTTAGTTTTAGCCTCGCGGATGACGAGGCCTGGGTGCTACAAGAGAGGGAGAGAAAGGAGGGGGGTTCGATTCTGTATAAAAAAATTGCATTCATTAAAAGGAGTCTGATTTGGTAGCAAACAAGGCTGAATAACTTCAAACGCCTAAATGTTCAAAGCAGGAGAGGAATATGACAGTGCTGCGTTTTAACAACTTCTTCTCAGGGGACAGATATTTTAGAAAATACTTGCTTTGACCTAAACTGATTTCTCTGTACACCAATCTAACAAAACATGTCTTGAAGTCTAACGTAAAGTAGCTGATCTTATTTGTGGCAACTGGAACGCTTAAACAGAAGCTTGATACAAATTTAGCACTGCCCAGTCAGAAAACTTTGAGCTGCTTGTGGCAGAAATAATAGTGAGGGCTAAATTCAATCTCGCTTCAACTCAAAACTCTCGAGTGTGCCTTTTCATTTCTCTCGCTGTGTGCTCAAATCCACTGTGAGCCACAAACGCATCTCTTTTCTAACGCTCGCCGTAATTCAAGCAAGATCGTGTGAGGGTTGTGAACCGAGGGTTACCTTTGACCAGAAGACCTGTAAGCTCGCAAATACACACACACACACACACACATGCACGCACATAAAGATCCAGCCAGGCAGACTGGGAGGAGTTACATGTTGTGCAGTTTGGCTGTTCAGTCATAATACACTTGAGCAATGTTAAAAAATTGAAAAGAAATAGTGCCCGTGACACTGTAAAGAGCAACAGTCTTTTCCCTCTGACAGCTTGAGGAGTGAGGATATTAATGTCATCACTCTTCTTTAACCACCACAGAGGTGAGAAGCATGAAAAAAAATCCCTACTTATGTTACGTTACAGCCTGGGCAGGGGGAATTATGTTTTTTCTACTACAAACTACGCGATACAAATCAAGAAACCAAAATAAAAAGGAAGATATTTTGCTCGTCATCCACTCAATCTTTTTTCCACCGGTGTGAAAAGGACAAGGCGACAGATTGTTTTCATAATCCTTTCTCATCTGCATGCTGTCAGATTGTAGATGTAATCTACAGATTTATATTCTTTATCCACTTTTACTCTGAGCTCACTAGTCAAATCAGTGCCAGCAGTTAACATTTCAATTCCTCCGGCAACAGAGGCAGCTAAAATAAAAGTTACCCAACAAATATAGAACACATGATCCTGCCCCCCCCCCCCCCCAAAAAAAAGAAATGAAAAAAATCCCCAAAATTGGGAGGTAGAGGAGTGAAGAACATGGTTTTCCTCTGCCGTATGGTTGATCCCGTCCTGACACGTGGCCAGACAGAACAGAACTTATCAAACCGGATCCATCCTCCAGCTTTGACACTTGACATAGAGTTGGAGGGGTGTGTGTGTGTGTGTGTGGAGGGGAAGGTTTGGGAATGTGTGAGTGATGCAGACAGCACACGTACAAGTGTGCAGACCTACATGCTGACCCACAAATACACAGCCTTATGCTCACACTCACACACACACACACACACACACACACACATACACACAACTTTGCCATGCCCACTACTACGATACTATGATCCTCAAGCATTTTCATCTTCCCTCCTCACCTCCAAAACAAAAGGACAAATAATCAACAAGGGACCAACAGTCATTGCAATGGTAGAATGTAATTGAGTACATTTACTCAAGTTCTATATAAGTGTAATTTTGAGGTAATTGTACTTTAATTCAACATTTAATGCTAATGTCTACTTCTACTCCACTATAATGACAACATTAGTTACTGGGCCTTTTGCATAATGAGTACTTTTACTTTTGGTATTTCAAAGGGCAACTCCACCAATTTTCTACAATCAAAATGTGCTTACAGGTCTTGGTAGGCACGACTGTATATGTAGGAAAAGTAGTATATAGCATTTTGTGGGTCCAGAGGAAGCTGCATGTAATCAGATAAATTGCCTCCAGTTATGTCACTCTGTGGTTAAGTTGCATTCTGGGTAATGTAGGTACATGCAGCTTCCCCTGGAGCCACACAAGGCTTTATACTACTTTTTCACATACATAGTAGTACTCCCCAAGACATGTCAACACAATTTAATTTGTATAATTAGTGTAGTTACCCTTTAAGTATATCTTGATGCTGAAATTAGATTACACTCAAGTTATATTTTGAATGCCGGACTGAGTATATCTACACTCTGATACTGCTGCTTGTACCTCAATAAAACATTTGAGTACTTCTTCCACCTGTGAGTAATAGTAACTGAGACACCAGCCAATAACAGCACATAATACTGGTCGTTCTATTGGCTCCCGGTATTCCGTCATTGTGGGCAGCCACTCAGCGAACGCCTTACTAGAATACACAGATATACAGTACTAATGTTGGAGAGAGACAGAGAGACAGAAGGTGAGGGAGAAAGAGTCAATGTGACGAGTGGAAAGAGGAGCAAAAAATAAAGCACACCGGAAGGACGGAAATGGACAATAAAGCAGCTGAGAGTGAAAAAGAAGAAGAGGAGGAGGAGTGTGGCGAGTCAGGAATAGAGAGGTGAAATGAAACAGGAAGAGTGAAGAAAGAGAGAGATAGAGAGAGAGAGAGAGAGAGAGAGAGGAAGAGAGAGAGGAAGGAGAGGAAGGGAGAGAGAGAAGTCCGTTTACCCGGGGAGGCAGAGCTAGAGGAGAAGCTCCTCGGAGACAGATGAAAATAATGAGGACTTTTCTGTCAGGAAAGATTTACAAAATCGTACCAGTGTTATTAAAATTTAAAATCTCCCCTTTTTTTTTTTCCTTTTTCTCCCTTTCCACCCTCTTTTCCTTTCCCTGTTTTTTTCCCTCCTCTTCCAGCAGCACAGCCTTATTACCAGCTCTAATGAGCACCGGGATACACCTCAGCTGTGTGTGTGTGTGTGTGTTTGGGTCCAGGTCCCCAGTGCCAGCTCCATCAGCGCCCCAGATTCCCCAGTCCCTTCAACGACACACACACACACACACACACACACACACACACACACACACACACACACACACACACACACACACACACACACACACACACATACACACTACACACATCTGTGTGCGCCCACACAAAACGCACAAAGGTGGGCACACGGATACATGCTGACACACATGTACACACACGCGTGCGCACCCCTTTTGATGGCTCTCTGAGGTGGCTGGACATGCAAACACACACACACACACGCACACGCCGCACACACACCACGCACACACACACACCTTTCAGACAGACAGATAACACCCCCCACCCCAAAACAAAAACAGTCTCAGTCAGACAGACATAAGCAGAGTGGCCCAACCCACCTTGAAACACACACACACACACACACACACACACACACACACACACCCACACACACACACACACACACACACACACACACACACCACACACACTGTCTCCACTAAGAACAAACTTAGCTGCAGAGTTGCATCTCTCAGGCCCTCCCCTATCCCTCCTTTTTCTACTAGTAGACCAATAAAATAAAAATCAATGGCTGTCTGAGCCATTCTGGCTCTCCTCCCTCCAAACCCTGGGAATATACAGCATGGGAGAAGGGAAAGGGGGGGAATGGAGGAGAAGGGGGGGGAGGGAAGGATCAATGTGTTCACAAATGGTTTGAGTGATGGACATGGAGGTGGAACGCTGGTGGGGGTAAGTCCTAACTAATGCATCAACTTGTTATCACAAACTAATACAAATACATGTTTCATTGCAGAAGCACATGTGCACGTGCACACACACACACACACACACACACACACACACACACACACACACACACACACACACACACACACACACACACACACACACACACACACACACACACACACACACACACACACACACACAGTGGTATTGGTCTGGGGCTCAGATGCATACCCATGACACAACAAAAGGTGGAGATGGGTCTGCTATCAATCCAGTTTTGACTGAAGAAAGGTGAGAAACGTGCGACACTTCAATCAGGCGACTGAAACAAGGCAGACCAAGGCAGAACAATCCAGAACAATCAGATCGGGTTCATGTTGCTCTGCAGAGATAATGACTTGACCTGTTTGTCGCAGAGATGTGATCCCACCACGCATGTTCTGCCTATTGTCCCCAAGGGGGTGTTCAAGATAAATGATGATTTTAGAAACACACATAAACACACCCACACACACACAGCTGGAGAAGGTCTTTAATTGAAACATGTTTACTGTAATTATTCAAAGAAGTCCCCCAACATCATGTAATTCCCCAAAGAAAAACAATGTTTAGGAAGGCGCCCACACCTGAACACTCACACGCTCACTGTACAGTAAACATAAGATCTGTTACCATGTACAATAATGTCATACTGTATACATAAATGTCTACGTACATAAAATTGGATTCATGTTTTCCTTGCATGTTGCCTATTTTGCATAAACTCTGTGATCTAAATGTAGAGTAAAAAGACGAAAAACAAGCACAAAACTGGAACCTTCGATCACTGAAACAACTCTAAATCTTTATTACTGGTTTCTTTACAGTTTGAGCTTATGTTTGAGTTCCAACTTACAATTATTTGTATTTTTGATTTATAAATCCATTTTACTCTTTATTTATAAATTAATAGTTATTTCTACAAAAAACATTAAGAAATGTCAATCACCATTTACAACAGATGTCTTCTTTTGTCCAACCAAGTATCAAAAGTCATACTCAAGTAAAAGTTAAGATATTGTGTTGAAATTAGGGGTGCACCGATCCGATATTAAGATCGGATATCGGCTCCGATATTGACAAAACGGCTGGATCGGGGATCGGTAAAATGAAACAGATCCACCGGCCGATCCAATTTTTTTTTTTCGCCGTCGCAGCACATCCTACGTCATTCGTCAGCGTCAGTGTGTTGCATGCTGGAAGAGCACAAGTTGTTGTTTGACCAACTCTTTATTAGTTTATTCTCAGGTTCAGCTGCTATGTTTTTTTTTTTTTGTATTCCTGTTTGCAGGTCGTTACACTTACTCACGTCACATTTCTCCGCTGATTAGCACCGCCATCAGTTGTTAGCCTCACTGGTCAGCTGTTAGCCTAGCAACGCTAACTTTCAAACCGACGTACTCAATACTCTGTGGGCTGTCCATCGTTGCTCCGTTGGTCCTCCCTCCACCAAGACCTCGGGGTTATTCACCGCCGGGCTGCTTTGTCTCCTCCTCTGCTGCTGCGGTCTCCCCGGCTCGCAGCGATGCTGGATGGTCGCCCCCGCTGTGTGCACAGAGCCTCCAGACGCTAGTTTGTTTACAGACGGTGCTACTGACTTCGGTGCTAGTGTTCCCTCCGTGCTGACTGACAGGCGCCCCATTCATTCATTCTTTGTGTTGTTTGTTCCACTTTGTTACGTGTGTCCTTGGGTACCCTCACAGGCGTCGTATAAATTAAATGTATTATTATTATTATTATTATTATTATTATTATTATTATTATTATTATTAATGTTACACATGTTTACAATTTCCGGTAACTGTTTGATTATTTTGTCTTAGTTAGGAAAGTCTGGTGCCTTTAGTCCCTTTCACATGGTGGAAGGTATACAGTTTATTATTAATTCAACAACGGTATCGGATCGGTATCGGGTATCGGCCGATACGCTCAGTCCAGGTATCGGTATCGGATTGGATCGGAAAAAACTGGATCGGTGCATCTCTAGTTGAAATATGACTTTGTTTGAAGTGTTCCTGAATAAAATTATTGAAGTTTCTGATATTGACTTAACTTTTTCAGTATCAAAAATAAAACTACAAGTAAATTATACTTAGATTTACATGTATGTATATACTGTATACCATGGGTCGACTCATTCAACATTTTCCTGATTATCAAAGTCAATTTTTTTTTATCTGACTGCTGATAGAAAAATTAAAAAATCTGCTACTGTGGCTCTGATATAGCATGTGATCTGCAAAGGAACCAGCAATTCAAGTAATCGATTAAATGTAGTGGGGGTAAAAAGTGCAGTGTTTGCCTCCAAAATGTAGCGGCGTGGATGTTCAAAGTAGCAGAAAATGGAAATACTTAAGTCAAGAACAAGTACCTCTAAATTATACTTAGGTACTAGAGTAAATGTACTTAGTTACTTTCAATCTTTCAACCATCTTTTAAACTGACTCCTGTTAGTAGACAAGATTTTATTTTTTAACTGCATGAAAATGTACTCATTATAATATCTTGATGTTCCTATATGTACTGTATTATATGCCCATTGCCTGTATTAATGGACAATAAGCTTAAGACAGAAGAATAAGAATAAGACACAGCTTAAAATTATTTTAAAAAATAGGGGAAAGAGCGGCAAATTGTCACATTTGAATAGCTGGAACAAGCAACATTTCCTGAGAATATTGCTTGAATGATTAATTGGTTATCGAAATGTACTTACAGTATATTGACTAATCGATTTCTAATTGTTGCAGCTCTTTTACACGAACTTCAAACTTTTCATTAAACACCTCCAATTATACCCGTTAGTTACTTGGTTATTTGGTGACTGTGGCTTTAAATCTGTTCCATTTTGAAGCCACTGAAACGTACTGTACTGTTTTGACAAGTAACATATGAACAATAATGGACGGATTTGATTGTTTTCTCAAAATAAAGAACCAATTTCCAAACTTAAAGAGGCTTTCCATGTATCTAGTAATCCAACAAGCTTGGTATTATATTAGTGTTGAAATTATTGATCCGTAAAGAAAAAGACCTTTTTTTGACCTGTATTGATTAAAAAAAAAGAAAAGAAAGAAGAAAAAAACACACACAACTGAGAAAACTCACATAAAATATGGACAGGTTTTTATTTGGAGGACGTGGTCTGAGCAGCGTATTTCATGTCAGCCTGATTCTCTCACTCCTTCTCTATCTCTCTATCTTTCTCCCACTTTACTCCCTCTCTTTCTACCAACTCGATGCAGGAGAAACAGCATCGGGGCTCTACAAGTTCATCCATTTTTTATTTGGCGGCTAACAACCCCGGCCAGCAGCAGCCTAGACTGGGACCCAGTTCTCTCCCAGAAAAAAAAAAAAAGAAAAAGTGTTGCAACGAGGAAGAGAGAAGGGGTGGGGGGGGGAGCAGAAGGAGACTTAGAGATGGAGGTAGAAAAGTAGGAGGAAATTCAAGCGTGGGAGGAGAGTGTGTATATGCAAGTGTATGTCGGAGAGTGAAAAGGGAGATGGAGAGGGAAATGGAAAATAGACGGAGTAGGTGAAGGAGAAAGAGAAAGAGAGAATACATTGCAACTGTGTCCGGAAATTTTTTTGGTGAACTTTTTGTTTGCCGGCAGTGATTTTGTTTAGCTGTGGCAGCTTCAGGTGGCTTTCTGCGGCTGCCTGCTTACCTGCCGAGCCCCCGCCCCCCTCCGTCCTCCCGGTGTACCACATCCTGTGTGTCTTCTTTTTTTGTCTCCTCACACATTCGGTCGCTTCATTCGGCTGAGTTATAGTTATTCTACTTTTTCTCATGCTACTTATTTCAGTATTGTTGAAAGGGGCGTGGGGATGTTTACTATTTTTGTTTGTCCTAAGTGATTGTCACGGTCTATATTTGAACACGACCTCATTCAAGGCTTCTGTAATCATATCAGTTCCTGCATTGTTTCGATACATTCCTATGCAATGTCAACAAAAGACAGTTAAGGGAATATAGTCTGAATATTTGACTTGTAGCCTTATAATCATCTGATCATCTTTACTAGTTTTTCAAGAAACAAATACATAATGTGCCATAATATTCTTTTTTACACTTTTTAATTTTTGTGTGTTTTGCTAATGATGCTAGTTTGTTTTATGAGGCATGTCTGTGACATTGTGCTTTATTAAACTTTGACATGACTTAATACATAGTTATATTAATATATAAACATGAACAGGAAAACAACAACTAATAAATAAAGATAAAATAGAATTAAAATACAAAATCAAGTAAGGTGAAGCAACCTGCTGATCTGTGGAACAAGCTTCAAGACCACCTCAGGTCTGCTAAAACTGTTAGCTTATTCAAATCAGGGCTTAAAACATGTTAACACTGTTTACTGCGGCTTTCCAGTAAGTTTGACATAACTTTTCTTAATTTTGACTTTTTATTTGCTTGCTTCTTTTTAAAGTATTATCACCAGTAACTATTTTTGCTTTTAGGTTTTATTGTCCTTTAAATGCAATTTTAACCTTTTCTTAATGTATAAGTGTCTCATTTTAATGCATATTTATGTCTCTGTAAAGCACTTTGAATTGCCTTGTGTCTGAATAGTGCTGTACAAATAAACTTGCCTTGCCTAGATATACATTTTACATAATAAAAACATTATGAAAACCCCACCATAGTCATTTCCATTCTGTATGTTCAATTGTATGTTAAATGTAAGGAGCCCATATTTTTTTAAATAGCTTTTGTTTTCCCTTAATGTATTTGGTATATTTTTAAGATATACAAGCAGACAGTTCTTAAAGCCATTAATCAGCACTGATCTTTGTTTGCTTAGAGAAATATAGAAATATAGATATAACTGACACCCTGTCTGACTTGGGAATTACAGAATACGCAGATGTGATATTCCCACACCCTGATAACATGACATTCCTCACCATTTCTCCTGTCTGCGAACACAAAATCCTCCTTGTATACATTCTGCGAGGGCCAGGGGCCAGCTGCAGATCCGATTACTGGCCCCAGTGAAAAAGGGCGTAACATTAGCCATTAGAGCTGAAGGCCTCCAAAGCTGTGATGTCCATAAATTTTTATTGTTTGTTCAGTATTGAAATCTCATTAAAGCACATAAATCATTTGTGCTAACTTTTCGCTAAAGGAGAAAAGGAAACGGAGGAGGAAAGAAGGAAGGAGAAGTGGCGCTGGGGTGGTTGGGGAGCGTAGGACACCTGAGGCAATGGTTAAAGGCATCTGCATGCTTTGTCACTGATACAACACAGTGACACAGATTGGGAGGAAGACACACAGCGTCTATTAATCTAATTACTGCAAGGCTTTTTCTTAACAGAACTTTTTCAAAGTGTGTTTTTATTGTTATTACTTTTATGGAGAAGAAACTGAAATATTTTTGTCTGTCAGTGTTCGTGCCAGGGAAGCGCATCCGCAGTCCGACACCTAACCTCAACTCTACTGTTGTGATATTTGACCTGACTGCTTCAAGCTTACTGATGAAATGTTTGGACTCACAGTGTAAAAATAGGTATAACACAAAAACATCTCACAAAGTTTCTTTGACTGTTTAAACATATAATTTAAAGATGTGATAATTGGGGAAAGACAGCACATCTATTTCCTTATCGTGTCTGCTCTCCCATAGTTATTAGTGAAAATGTTTTACACACGCTGGAATCAAAGCACGAAATCTTCACAAGAACTCGTCCCGACAGTTTCATTTTGTGAGGTCTGCTCAAAACAAAACCATTCATCAGATAAACGCTTGAAACTCTTTGGGCCCGAAACGACGTCTGTTTAGGATTCCGCGACAAAGAAGCAATGAGGATATTAGTGTTTATGTCTGAGTCTCTTTTATTAACTGGTAAGGAAGCTCCTCCGCATGGTGTTTGTTTGCCATTTTAAATCAACTCTCCAAATATTTGCTTCAAGTCCCGTGTGGTTTTAACTCTGCATCCTGTGTGTCTCCAGATACACATGATGTTGCAAGATTGCCCACCAGCATGCAAACAAACACATATACGCACTGAACACACGCGTACACACGTGTACACACACACACACACACACACACACACACACACACACACACACACACACACACACACACACACACACACACACACACACACACACACACACACACACACACACAAGCTGACCCACTTCTTATACAAATGTGCAAAGAGCCTGCACTGGCCGATCCTGGCCACATTTTGCCTGCAAACATTCCTATACATGCGAGTTGAAAAATAAAACATTTTCCCTCTATAATTCTTCTACTTTGTATGACAAAATTTGTATCTTTGCTTGGCCCTACTAAGTGTGAATGAAAAAAAAACACTGGTTTACAGATCCATTACATATGATCAGAATATTTACAAGATTTTAAAGGATTGTAGGTTTGTAACAGTTTGCATCGTCAGATGTTCTTTTTCATGGATGTTAATCCCTTCAGTGAAGCAGAAACATAACAAGTCCTGTTTTACATCCTGTTTTTTCATCTTTCATGCTGATTCTCTGGATTTGAAATGATGCTGATGCATATTACAAAAAGTTTGAAAAGAGAAATTTTGACTGATTTTTGATGTCCAGTCTAAACAGGCTTTATTTTGGGTTACTACTGGAATCGCTACAGCACCCTCAATCTGAAACGCACTGTTTTAGTTCTTGTCTCTATAAGCCACCTCCTTCCAGAATACCCAGTCTGCTCTGAGTGGTCAGCTCACACATGCCTGAACCAGTGCCACGAATAAAAACAGAGCAGCTGTGCTGAATCAATTCTTGCGTGCCAAACTAGCAGCTAGACTTAGATTATGCAAATGTGTGACACATAGTGTGATGTAAACCAGGTCCCAGAACGAAAGACAAAACTATTGACGAGGCATTTCAGGAGCAGTCCATTCTGTGGGAGAGAGGTGCTTCTGTTTGTGTGGACTGAGACAGAAGATGGAGTAACTAGCTAGATACTTAGCTACTACCACTGCGAGTGGCTATACTGTCGGAGATGACAGATAAAAGTGAGACAGTCTACCTGCAACGAGCTCACCAGTGTAAGAGCTTTTTAGACAGCATTTATGAAATATGATTTTAAATTATAACAGTGAAGTAAAAATATGATTTTGTGATAACCCTAAAAACAGACTTTCATTTAATATAGATGTTATTCATTCATCACAATAAGGACATGACAGAAGAAAGTAGGATTAATTCTCAATTTCTGCTATGTTTTTAAATGCGATTGTTTTTAAATGGGCCAACTTTAAGAGCCAGAGGAAGGATTCCTGTTATCAACTATGCAAATAAAGTTCATTGTATCATAAGGTTTAGTGTCATAATTGTGCTTGATTTGAATATATTTTTGAAATTTGGACAAAATATCTTCAAACCATTTTTCCTCATTCTAGCAAGTAACTTTCCCCTAACTGTTCATGTTCTAGATAAATCATTGTGATACATATATTGTAATACGGCTTGAGAAAAAAATCAACAGCATGAAGCTCTGTAGCCCATGGAGAATTGTGCAAGTTACTCCAAAGAAAAACCTTCTGATTGACCCCGTTTTTCACCATATTATGCAAACAGTTCCGCAGTGTTATCAGTTTGAATTATCACCATGTTGATCCAAGAATCTAACCAACATCAACCTGAACAGCAAAAAGTAGTAGCAAATTTATGACAAAATTTTCAATGATGAGTTGTGTAAAATACTTTTTGGAGAACTAAATGTTCTTTTGGGTCAAAATAAGGTCACTGAAAACACTTCAGCTGTTCAGATGGTAGGGGCACCATAATGTCTTCTTGTGCTCTCTTTGAGAAACAGAGCTGGAGCTATAGAGACTTCCAAAACCAGTGAAATGGGGAATGAAGTGGAAGGCTAACTTCTCCTCATTTGATGTTGTCAACATGGTTTCAGTCTTCCAGAGATCAGATATCTAGGACAGCCTGAAGTCTACCAGTACAGAATATGACTAAAACCAGTTTCCTCTGTCGGTATCCAGAGGTTAAAAATCACAATGGTGGACAGACTGCAGACTAACTGAGCTTGGATTTCATGTCAGGGCCACAGGTGAGCAAGAGAAGAAACCATTTCTTGAACTTGACCTCATGACCGTCAGGCCACTCTTGGCCCTTGCTCTGTCCTGCGGGTATGAAAGGACTAAGCCAGCCAAAGGTCACAGTGTCAGACTGTACTTGCATGTGTGTAAAAGATTGCGTAAGGGCAACTTTGCACGTGTGTGTGTCCGCAGTGAGCGAGTGTTCGGTAAAACGTGTGAAAACTACAGGAGCGCGTCTGACAATCTGGTGAGAAATAACACAGAACAATTAAGGATTATGTGAACCGTCGGGTAAATCTTGTTTGGACACGCAGGTACAGATCACTTTATCCAGCAGGTAAGCAGAGCAGAAAGAGAGGGGGAGAGCGAGAGAGGGGGAGACTGGGAGAGAGAGAATGTAGGGGTATAATGTCATCCCACAACCCCCCATTTGACACTACAAGGGAGGCTTTAGTCAGTCTAAATAATCCATGCTGTTCCATTAAATTTGCAGACTAGCTTCCCTAGTCCATGTGTCTAAGCCGAGAGAGCCTGAGAGAGAGGTAAGAGGGGAGGGGTCGAGCTGAGAGAGACGAGAAAGGGAAGTTAGATAATGGCTCAGAATAAACTCACGCAGCGACCTTTTACATGGAAGAAATAGCCAGTTAAACCAGAGAATTAGATGTCCAGAATGAAGATAAGATGTGGTTTATAAAAGAGAATAAGACAGATAGAGAGACGGAGCAAGTGTGCACACCCAGCCCTTTGAGTGACCTTGATTTGCTCATGATTGCCTGCCTCATCGCCAAATCTCTCCCCCTTCCCTAACCCGTGAAAAACAACCACTCGCACTGTGTGGGGGAAGCCACCAGTGTGACGGGGATTGTTGCAGTAACAGCGTTATTGACTTGTTGCTCCAGCTACATTTGCTTAGTGCTCTGGAGGCCCGATCAATAGACTCTGGGCTCTGAAGCCCCGCTAATCAGGGCCTGCAGCCATGCAGGGTCAAGCCTTCCGCAAAAAAAAAAGTCCGAAAGAGAAATGAGGAGAAAGAAAAGGAGGACTACAGTGAAGAAGCCAATAAATGGGGGGAAAATAAGGGGGCAACAGAAAGAGAGGAAGAACTTTGAGGGCTGATAATGACTGAGTTAATCGACCAAGAATTCTCCTTTAACTCATTTTCTCTCTCTTCCACTGCGAGAGGTAAACTGATGTGGCAGTCTCTCCTTCTCTTCCTCGGCAGCAGTGTGGGCGTCAGGCACCATGAGAGATGCAGATTGCAGCTTCACCTCTGCTTTCCTGTGAACCACAGTTCAAAAGTCAAGGGGCATCCAGGCTGCTCTGGGACTTTTGGAAATGCAAGAGCCAATCCATATTTGCAGATTCCAGTTGTGAGCTCTCAAGAGGATCCGCACTGCTTAACACTGATATAGAGGGAGTTAATCTGAAGCATGTTAACATGATTATGCACATGCTCAGTGTTGTGAACATCAAAAGGCACGATATTCCCTCTGACTTTTGGACATTTGCATCGAGACAAATGACTACATTCTTTTTGTTTGTGGTCGAGTTGATGCACCTGGTCACAGCGGTCCCCGCACTGCGCATGAAGTCCCTCGAATGGCCTCCATCTGTACCCTCACGTTCTGCACATCACAAGCCCACCATAGAATGCTATGGGAAATTCATGGGGGAACTGCCCATCAAATATTAACGATCAAGCCGAGCGATGTGGGTTTTCATTCTGTTTTTTTCCCCCTGGTATCTGTGGTCACTGCCGCTCTAAGAGACTTTCCACAAGAAACGAACCAAAGGGAAAAGGAGAGGATAGCAAGAGAAAAAGGGCAAAGAAGGGTAAAGAAAAGGCTACAATGGTGTGTAGGTGTTCAATATTTTCTTTGGAGGGGCCAGAGCCTGGTTAGCTCCAGCGCAAACAGGGTCTTGATACACAGGTCCCAAGGTGTAAACACAAACTTGTACACTGTTTGTGTCATTGTTTTTTCGCTTTTTCTCAATACTTCTTTCTGTTGTGTTGTCAGCTGTCGAAGTGGGATTCTGACACAGATGTAAAGCCGAGGGTGTTTTTCTCTGACACTGGGCCTTTACAGTTATCTTCATCCAGTCTTTGTGACAGACTAAAACCAAGAACTCAAGTGTGTATTGAATTTATGCTGGATCTGAAAGGCAACATCTAAATTTCTCTGCAAAACTTTGTGAGAAAGAAAATGAACAAAACTTTCGCTGAGAATAAAGACAAAGCCCTCGCGGCTCATGGCTGCCGTGATAAGTCCATTTGAGAGGATGCAAATCAGATAGCAGGACGAAAAACAATACAGAAAAAGAAAAGAGGGAAACCACAGAAGAAGGACTCAAACAAAGCTCTACACCCTATTAAAAAGCACTCTGTGATGGAAATATTGAAACTGCTCATCAATGGAGCCCTGTTCTCGGTCTTTGCCACAACTCTCTCCCAACGCCCCCGTGGAATACCAACACCCACCATCACAGCATAAGTGGAAGTGCAGGGTCAGCAGCGTCTCCTCTGGCCTTGCTGACCAACAGATATTCTAATAATCACCTTCCTTCTGTACTGTCAGGCCTGCAACCAATGCATCCCTCGTCCTGCCTTTCGCCCTCCATCTCCACTTATACCAGGGGCTTTACGGAGCGGCGCTGCTTCGATACATTAAAACTGCTGCCCCATGATCAAACGAGCAAATACCTCCCGGGTCAGCAAAGGGCTACCCCACGTCAGTTAACAATGCAGCATTTAAACATCAGTCGTATGCAAAGCGGCTGGTACACAGGGGAGGAGATGGGCGGCAGGAGAAGGCAGAGAAGCAAGGCCTGGACCGGAGAGATAATGAGCGCAGGAGTACACAGGAGAACATCGGCGGCTATTTAACGCTAGCGTGTCAGCTCCTACACAGCTTTATGATGAAAATATAAGATGCGAGGCTCCATCAGATTCACAACAAGGATGAGCTTATCGCTGAGCGCACATCTATCTTGGTCCGAATGGCGACTCCATGTATGACATTGTGGGCTGCACTCAAATACTTCTGTGTGTTCTGCAAGTCACCAGAGACGCAACGATTAATCGATTGATGGATTAGTTGTCAACCATTAAATTGCTCTCAAACTATTTTGACAATCGATTAATCGTATTAAGGTTTGTTTTTTTTAAGAAAAAAAGTAATAACTATCAGGTTTCAGCTTCTATAACATAGTATGTTGAATATCTTTGGGTCGTGAACAGAACTAGACATTTGAGGACATCATTTTAAGCTTTAGGAAACGTTGCTCACCATTTTCTGACATTTTATCAACTAAACAACTAATCAATAATCAAAAGAATAATCAACGGACTGATCAACTCTAAAAGTTATCAACAGTTGCAGCCTTACAATCACAACTGATGCAATATCCATCAATTCTGGCAGAAACGGTGAAAAATACTGCCATAGAAGTTAAAGTTACAGTTTTAAAAAAGAAACCATTACAACCTTTAATGACCCATTAATTAATGCAGGCAAGACTTTTAACAGTCTTAATAGATCATTATTTTACATACTTAAGGCATGCTTTTGTCAGCATTAGATGTCACACAAGGCCCCAATGAGGTAGGCCAACACACAAAACAAACACACAAGCATAGGTCATATTTACCCATTAATCCCTTACACACACTGTGACCCATGTCTGCCCAAGTGTGGCAGGAATACAGTCGTGCAACAGAGAGCTGAAGGCCTACAGAGCCACAAATGGGTTCCCAAAAAAACAAATAACTGAAAATATGAGTTTTTACATTTTTTTTTTTTTCAGAAGGGTGCATGTTTTTTTAGTTTGATGAACCCTTTAATGAAGCTTAAGGGTGAAGAGGTGAAGAGGAGTTTTTTTTCTGGCTTATCCCTCTCTCCCTCTGCCTACTGCTTGGTTAACCGACTGACCTGCTGTCAAAGGAGCCTTTGTGAGTGCGCTTTGGCGGAAGGCCAATCAGATCCTCCGGCTTGTCTGTCTCAGAGAGGAAAATGGCGCCCCTGGTATGCCATCAGCGGCAGAAATGTGCAGACAGTCTGACTGCTGAGGTAGGCTTGGCTTGCTGTGGCCCTTCCAAAACTATGCCGGAGGAATTACCTGTTTGGCACCTGGCCATGAGGGACTCGTTCTACAAGGGCCGTTGGTTATTTATCTATTTATTCACTTAAACCTCATGCACACGGGCACTCTCAGAAACATTTCAACTCCTTAACACCCACTTCCACAGGTTCTGACAACATTCTCCTTTGAACTGCACAGGTAGAGCGAACAACAATGAGTTATCTGACAAAAGGGATCCTGTTCCAAAGCATACCTGAATGAAAACATTTACTGAATGAAAACTACAGTATGTTAACACTTACTGCATCATCTGCTGTAGTAAAGACAGGTTAACCTTTATTTCATCCACACCATATTAATCTTCCAACTCTTACTGTATCTGATTGTACTTTCTTCCTGTATGCCTGTATTTTGGCAACACTGCGAATGATACTGCAAAATCTAAGTGTTTGTTTTTTGCAGATTCAAAAGTGTTTTTGGATCACTAAGAGCATCAACGACTACTTGGTTAATCAATTAGTTGGTTGAAAAACAATTAATTGCCAGCTATCTTGATAATTAATTAATCAATTCAGTTGTTTTTCCAAGCAAAAAAGCCAAACATTGTCTGGTTGCTGCTTTTCTTTGACATTCATGATAGATATAGGAGACAGATAAATGAAGAATATTCAGGTTTTAGACTGTGAGTTAAGATGTGATTTTTGAGCTTCTGTTGGTGCTCACTTTGGTTTTTTTTTTGGTTTTTTATTTTAGTTTAAATATTTTTTTTTAACATGCACAAGAAACTATATGAAACACTGAATCAAAAGAAATATGTAAAAAAGCACAATCGGCCTCTTTTAAGGGTGACGATTAAACAAGACATATGACATATGTATATAGTAGTTGAGACTACCCTGAAACTAAATAAAAGGGAATATACATTTTTCTGTCAAGTTCATTGTTGTCTGGGAGACTGTTTGAACTCCAAAACCTGAAGAAAAAAAAATCAAACACTGAAACAAACACAAACACTACAACAACGAGAATACAAGTTCTACAAGGCCCCGGTTTACACTAAACAGAGATCACAACTCGCTCACTGCACAATCCCTGTTCATTTCCGCTATGTAAAACCTGCCAGAGACGAATACAACTGCCACTTGTGACACATCATCCGAGGAAGCAAGTGTTTAGGCTCTTGCTTCAGAAACAAACTTCTGACAGCGGGAGATGATGAAACACAGCGCATCCAAAATTATTCTCACACTCCTCAGAACCTGCTAAACCTGCTGCAGCCTGGAGCATGCCCCTCACCCTCCCCCTGGGAGAAAGAGAGACATAAAGTAAGAAAAGGGCCATGGAAACTAGTTAAAAGACGGTAGAAAAGGGGTTGGAAGGTGATGCTAGACTATTCATTATTTGAGATTGTAAATTTCCACTGAGCAAACATGAGGCCCCTCTATTGTTTACCTGCTAACGTAAATGCAACGTCAGCAGTCGATCTCTCTTAAGAAAAGTCCTAAACACACACTTGAATCTACACACACAAACATTTATTCAAGCACTATCACATACTGCACGGCCGCATTTCGAATGACAAACTCAGCAGATCATAAACTTCCACATGTTTAGACCCAAACAGACACACTGTTCTTGGCAGCGCTCACGTGTGTCTGCGAGCTCGTCGGGTGGGGTGAGGAGGATCGTCGAGACTTGCTCATTTCACACTGTGAGGTGAGCCAGGGAGCAGTAACAGAATCCAGCCATAAAACATGGACGGAGTGGAAAAGTGGGGGAGGAGGGGTGGCTATAGCCCATGGTATACTACGCGTCCGAATGCCACCTCTTCTAGACCCCCTCCCTTGTTGTTTTCTCAGCAGAAAAGAGTGGCAGCTCTTCGATTACAGGATTGGTTCCACGTGAATTATTCTCCTGTCTTAATATGTGAAGATGAGGGATCTAAGGATTCTCCAAATCCACGTATTGTTGCAGACATCGGTTTTTGAGCCACAGTTTAGTTCATACCGTAATTGTTTTGTTTTGTGAGGGAGAGGGCTGAATATGGAAAAACAGGAAAAAAAATTAGAATGGCACATACCTCCGCCAAGGCCCAACAATAATTTAAATAATTTTTAATTCAATGAAGCTTAATCTAATATCTAATAAGAGATATTCCGATCCATTGGTTTTTGATTTTTATTTGGATCTGCATCCAATTATACTCGCTCAGAGATGCTAGCCACCCCAACAATACACCTGATTTTCTTTGTCAAAATCTATGCATTATTCCCTGAGAAAAAACGAAAATGTCTTGAAATGTTGAGGGAAGTTAGAAACATTTCTACCTTTATTGGGTCCACTCCAAAAGTTAATTGGCTCTATTCTTGACCGGGATCCATCCTCCACTCAAGTCTCAGGGAAATCTGTTCAGTAGTTATTTGCAAGGATTGGCCCACATATCAATTAAGTGACAACAAGTTTTCAAATGTTTACCAGCAGCCCCTGAAGGCGCCATAAAGAGTGCAGTCAGTTGACAAAAGCAGGCAGCTGTAGGTCCAACAGTCTGACAAAAATGTTGATTCGCGTTGATTTCTGATGCGCCAACGCGAGGTCGAAAGTGGGAGTAAAAGGTAAGTTACGGTCAAGACCCTGGGTTGGTTGGGGGGGGTCGCGGTTCTGGAGGACGGGACTGCGACTCGAGACCATGTATGCTTGGATGCTTGCATGGTTGCTTCGGTCTCAGTATCAGAATCTTTACAACCCTAATAAAGATAATTATCTTGATCTTTAATGGCCATCATTGTTGTCACTTTAAAGTCACTGGTCAACTTTGCTTGGTCAGCTTGTCAAAGGTCACTTGACAACTTGAAAGTGTAAAAACCAAACAGCTCAATAAGGCAGCACAAAAACTGAAAATGCTAACATTCAGTGAAAATGGCTTGTTGGTTTAAACCTGCCAGCCCGGATCGCTTCATATTTCTCCTTCAGAAGTCGAGGCCTTTTGGGTTTTAACCCTTTCAGTTCTGCAGCATTATCAAAGTCTGAAGTTCTCAGGAGGGGGTCCAGACCTCAAACGATGCCACTGTCGACAAAAATAACTCTTATCCCGAGCTTCCCCTTCATTTGGGTTAAGTGCATCAGCTCAGGCAGCCCACGCAAGGAGAGGGAATTTGATGGAGGCGGGAAAAGGAGGAGTGGGATTTGACATGAGAGCTAAAGTGTGAGAGTAAGGGGGAAAAGTTTTAAATAGCTGGACTATCCTATAAGTGATAGCAAATCCACATAAGCTGGGCAGTCTCACAACATAGAACATAACTAAGTAAATCAGGTAAGATCTTTTTAACCGAAGAAAATAGGGTGATCAGATAAATCCAGAGGGCACTCGTTGTTCAAGTGTTCCACTGACTGCACCATTCTGAATCTGAAGCGGATTTCACGGGTTATTCTATTCTCGTCTGCAGGCCACAGTGGTGTGTAAAATGAGAGGGAATGCAATGTTTTGGGAAATCTAATTTGAGGCCCGTGTTTGTTTTCCCGGCCTTATTTTGCAACCAGGAGGCTGGCTCCAAGGCAGCACAACTCTCTCTTTTCCCCTAGTTTCACAACAACAATGTCCAACACCAACATCCAACCAGAACCTTCATTTCCAATTGAGGCAAGGACGTTAAACTGACACAGGTCTCTTTTGCTCTTCTCTTCTCCCAGGTCTCTCTCAGATATACCACAGACTTCAGCAGACAGTTATAATTGGGAGGTTATTCACGGTGTCACATGAACATATGCACATGTACGTACATATAGATGTATTTAAAAAACCACAAATATTAGTAGCCATCTTTTGGCAGCTAATTGCGACATGCTCCCTGTGGGAGGAGAGACGGGTCCTCGGTCGATAATTAATCCTCGTTTGGAAAAGTAAATGACATTCATTAGTGGGGAATCGAGCCAAGTGCCATTATTTACATGGCAATAATCTGGAAGCGTGCTGGTGGTGCTCTTTTAATGTTACACAAATAACTCTGGGACAGGGGACGAGTGTAGTTGCTTTTCCTCCCTTTTTTTCCTGTGTCTTCGCACCCAGGAACAATTAGGCCCAGGCGAACAGATGGGGACGCCTCTGAGTGAGAAAGCTTCTCTGAACGACTCTTCATCTCCTTCTTATCTCACTCCCTCATTCACATTCACTCAGGCATGTGCATACACACGCACAAAGCAGAAAATAGAGACAAATACACAAACCCAGGCATGCACACACAAATACACTTCAGAAATATGCACGCACACGTTCGGGCACAGAAAAGAGCAGACCAAGTACTGAGCATACTGAGCTAACTTTTAACATTAACTGTCGAAACAGGAGCCTCTGACAAGAGGCTAAACAAGAGCTTAGAATATGTGGGCACATTGAAAACACTGAGCTGTGATGGTAAAAACACAACAGCTGACCTAGTGCAGATATTCTCAGAGAAAAGGACACTAGCTTTCGATGGAGAAAAAACAAAAAACATGCTCTACATGTTAGAAAATGTCAGCTGTTTTCTGCCAAGATGTCTTTGTTTTTCTTTCAACTGTATTATCTATGAGTGTCAGTTTTTGTATATCATTATTATTATGATTATGCTGATTATTATTATTATTATTGTTACTATTATCATTATTATCATCATTATCATTATTATTATCATTATCATTATCATTATCATTATCATTATCATTATTATTAATAATAATAATAATAATAATAATAATAATAATAATACAATAATTATCATCATTTTATGAATAATCCAAGTTTGCAGAGTAACCAGTAACTTAAGTTATCAAATAAAAGCACTTACTGCAAATCTATATTGGTTCTGATTCCCCTTGACTACTAATAATGTGTATCACTACTGGCCCTGAACATGACATTAGCTGTTGAGATTGCAGAAGCTGGTGTAACGATCGAAATGTTGCACAATGGGTCATTTGTTGTGCAATCTTGAGGTTTTCCACAATGGTACATGCTTATGCACATTGTGTTGTATGTATACAAGAATGAAAAAACTATGACTGTAAAAACAAAGCGGATCAGTGATGAATAACAGTGAGTCAATAACTGCAGACTTGTATCTTAAAAATGAAAACAACAATATGAGAGGATGTGCAGAAGAAAAGACTATCATCTACTCTTCTTTACGATGTTTGTGTGTCTTTCACATGGGTCTAATTTTCTTAGTCTTTCCTAGACTACTGTGCTATTTACTACATGTAGGCGTGTAAAAACATCACGCTGAAATTATAGTATACCTATAATATAGACCCCAGGAAGAATAGTTAAAGCCAAGAGCTTTTGTTGACAAGGCAACAAGTAATGGGTCCAAATAAACAATAAACATATTAAACCCAAAATGTGATTAAAACACATCCTTTCCAACACAGCTGTTCTTAATACAATTAGACATGTTGGTATGTTATTTCTGATTATGCAATGAATAAACAAAGAGGAGCTTTTGTTGCTCTCTTTTATGTGTTCACATGCAATTGTCAGTGCTTGCAACTGTAAAGCACTTTGAGCTACATTCTTTTTGCACAAAAAGGTGCAACATAAAAAGAAAGATTTGTTTGAACAACTGATTGGTGGACTTTTTATTTGAATAACACAATGTCACACAAAAGCAGTTCAAACCCATTACTCCCTCTCACAACTCCTCATTTAATCTCTTTTCAGGATCGTTATCCCCGCTGACCTGGTTCCTGCCAGGTCTCTCACTTTGTCCAATATCAGGCAGCAGGTCACAGCCACGAAAGCTAAGACACCTGTTATTGTGCGACCTGCTACCTATCTTTGTCTCGCTAAGTACAATGATTAAGGTATCAGTCCCTGGGGAAGCAAGTGACAAAAAAAAGAGGAGACAGAATTGAGCGTCACAGCCTCACAGTTTCAGCATGCCCTTAGCCTCCATGGACATGGGAGGTAGTCCCTGCCCCCTCTGGTCACGCTGCTAGACAGGGAGTGTTCCATCAGACAGTCTAACCCCCTGCTTTAACCCGTGAGATTAGGTAACATCATCTTGTGTTTGCTGACACTAAGGAAGCAGACCCGAGCCCCGTAGGGCCTCCTGCCTGGTCATATTCTGTTACGGCTCCCAAACAATGGACAAACACTAAATATCTCTTCATCCCTCCTCCCTCTCACAGCTAAATCTAAATCCATCCCAAAACAAGTTAGATTCATGGACAAAACTAAACCATGTGAACTTAGAAAAACGCCTAAACAAGGGCATCGGCCATAGATATTTTGGAACTTTGTTTTGCTCTTTGAGTAACTCCAGAATTTATGAATAAATAATGTTGTCCATTTGTGACCAAACTTGAAATTAAGCCCACTTGCCCTCCTTCCTCCCTTGACACTGACCAGTTGTATAGCTGTTATTTTAGCTATAGGGAGGACTGAGGCCTAGCACAACCTTTCCCGAGCTGAAGGAAAACTTGCGAGAGAAATCCGATAAAATCCAGGATGCGGGCCTCACTAATTCGTTCGTCCAGCTCGCCACACTTCCGCGACCTCTTTCCTTCAGCCACCCCCCACCAACCCCCAATCGATCTGCTTACCTCCTGAGATCAAAGGCTCACACCGCCGTTGTACATTTAGCCTCGGCTGGGTCCTCCCACATCATGTCTAAATATTAATGATAATAAAGTCTCACACCCATCCCTGTGTCAGGCAATTACAGCCAACATTGATCCTTGGCTCTCTGCTCCAATTAGAACTCACCGCTCGTAATGCGTCCAAGCACATCAAAGGATAACAGCCATTGATCCACTCCTGGATCTTAACGTTTACCGTTAGGAGAGAGGGAGGGGGGTGTGGCGTGGCGGTAGGGGGAAGCAATATTCTGACTAGAGCAGAAGAGGGGAGAAAAGAAATCATTTTATCCAGCCAGTCAGGTGAGGAAGTACTGAAACTCAGAGGGTAAGGCATGGCAGAATGGGCTCAATAGTAACAGACATGCTGACAGTTCAGAAGAAAACTAGCATCCGGGCCGACTATTTCACAACAGCATGGCTTCACTGGAAACTCTTCTATCTTTGCATGTAACAGAGGTCTTATGCTTCTCTTACGGCCATGAAATCATAAGATCACATGAGATCACTGAGAAGTGACTTGTAAGATCAGCTTGGGGACAATATATTCTACATTGTTGCCCATCAGCTAACTCTTACTGCCAGACTTTCAGGATTATTCTATACATTATTAACTGAATGACAACCAAACTTAATAAGAAGGAGGAAAAAAACTTTGGGAATTTCTGATTAGGCTTACACAGTCTCAGTGGGAGGCAAGAGTAGCTTCAGTAAAGCATGAGCTATCATGTCACCTCCCACATCTATGTCTTTAGGGCAACAACTGACCTTTCTGACATCTCAAAGTTTGAGGAAAAGGGAAATATATTAAATCAACATATAGAATACACTACAATACAACATTCTATAGCAAAACATGCTCAGAGATAGAAACAGAATCAACAACAACATTGTAAAATCTGACCCATTGAGGGTCAATAGACAGCGGCACGTCACCATTAAACCAGGGACATTCCTTGCACAAATGAAGCTAAACAATCCCACTGTTGACACCATTATTTGACAGGGCTTGTTGTTATGCTCTTTCTCTGCTGTACTGATAGCTCTGATAGTCCTGGCTTCGGGCATGAACTAACAGCCGCCTTTGTCACAGAGCTGGAGGAAGGCTTCACCATCGCTCAGGGTTACAATGATACTCTTCAGGGCACCATAATACACTGAAACACTGTGCAACTGGAATGCAACCCATCGGTTTGTTAACCTATGATTAATTGACTGACCGTGGCTGGCTTCTCAAGGCTAAGTTGAAATATGTTAAGCGATAAGGTAGCATGAAAAAAGAAATGAAAGACAAGCACAAAACAACTGCACCAATTTAATTAGTGACAACGCTATGATCGTGCAGGCACCATGCATGAACCCTGAAATATACAGTGAATGACAATTAATATGTGGATGGGGAATGTGGACTGCTGTCCTGATGTGTTAAGGTTCATTCAAGGGTCAAGGCAGAGGAACTGTGTTAACTTCCTCTATTTTTGTAGTAACATTTAGTTCTTTTTGCGCAATTAACTGAATGAACACCATTTTTCACATTAAAACATGTGTACAGGTCTACTGCATATGTGAAAAAGTAGAATAAAGCCTTTTGCCAGTGAGTGCAACGGTGTTATACGAGTGCAGTGATAGACCAGCGGACTGCTTTTCACATATGTAGTAGTGCTCCTCAAGACGTGTAAATACTATATGATGTGTTTAATTGGTGGAATTACCCTTAAAGGTGTAGTGTGTGGAATTTAATGTCATGTGTTTGCAAAAGGACACCAACTAAACCCTTGTAACACCCTTCACCACAGTCGGCGGTAAATACACCAAAAAAGCAAAGGCCATCTCTTGAGCCAGTGTCTGGTTTGTCCATTTTGGGCTGCTGTAGAAACATAGAAGAGGACCCGCTCCCTCTGATTCTAAGGTAACGTAAACACAACAATTCTTAGTTTTAGGTAGTTATACATAAATACTAAACTATAAAATTAAATCATTAATATAATATAATATAATATAATATTTCTGCCAATTAAATATTCGATTTCTGCCCCTAAATCCTATACAATTGACCTTAAGGATACTCTGAAATGCCTCAACTTGTCACTTATATCATCACAAACCAGGCACTCCATCATAAATGACTTCTAAAATGATAAAAGTCAACCCAGCCATTTTCTGGGCCATAAGAAATGTATGAAAAATAATATTTCTAAGTTTGTAAACCTTTAACACCTTAAACTTTCTTTCAGTGTTTGTTTGTGTGCGATATTTTTCCCTCTTCTCGACCCACCGTCCTCTGGCTGTGGTATCCCTCACTATTATACGCTCTGCAAACATGGTGCTTTGCTTCAACTCTGTACCTCGGTCTCTACCAAACGATGTAATTAAAGATTGGTGAAATGAAACCAGTGTTTAGAAATGGTTTATGTCAAGTCTGCTCTGAAATGCCATACCACAGGGAAACTTTTAGATGAGATGGGTGTGCATCGACGTCTTGTTAAATAAAATAAGAGTCTTGGCCTGAAGAGTCAGGCAAAAACATCTAACCAACGGAGACTGAGCCAGGTCAAAGGACGAAGGCTGTGTGTACCAGTAATGCAATGGTAACGGTAGGAAAACATTTGTTGCTGGCTGGGATATCAGGCTCCTCACATGTGTGTGATACTCAGTGATGCATTCAGGTCAGCTGAGGAGAATGAGGGGACTGGCGGGCTCCACAAACAGGCTGGGAAAGTGACACTAGGATGCTAGGCCAAGACATCAATGTCCTCACAACTTCCCTTTAACACTGAAGCGATGTTAGCCCTGGCGCCATCAGTATATGGGGTGGGGTTTAAAGTTTACATGATGGCTGACAGGATGCACCCATGTGACCCAGGCAAACACTCAGAAAATAAACAAAGTGAGAGGCAACAGCTTCCAGGGCTTTAAGTGATGGTTCAGAAAGGATTGGATATTTATGTAGGAATGTATCTTTGTGGCTAACAGGCTATGACACAGGCTTTGTACAGTAGTGGTGATGCTTCAGTTAGACTTCGTACATTGTGTCCAAAGTGCTGTCTATACAGGTGTACAGAGGCCAAGGGTTGAGAGTTCATGGCTTCTTGTTGAACCCAGCTGCATATACTGTATAATCAAAGAAAATGATTACCATATGAATACAAGTGTTATGACTTTCTGCAAATATCATTTAGATCAACTCAGTTAGTGTTTATTATTTCTGATTCTGATTAGCATTTCTTTTTTTGCTGTTGGATCATAGGAAATAATCCAGAATATAACATTCAAAAGAGTGATAGGAATGGCTTCATAGGTCACATTTTTTCATTCTTAAAGCCCTGCAAGAACTATGGCAGATGCAAGATGGGGAACTGAATTTTTGGGCCGTCCGTGCAGGCAAAGTGTATGGGTGTATGTAAATAAATAGTTTCTATTATATTGCACTACGGGGAGAACTCTGAAATACAATAAAAAAAACAGAGCAAAATAAAAACAAAAGTGGTCAGTTGTCTTAAATCCTGGCTCGTGTTACTGTGCACACAAAAGTGTTGGCTGCTGAACGGAATGGCCATGAATGAAAAACCCTAAAAATATATATTTGCAAAGTTTTCAGAGGTGTTCTGTGAGCATGGTTGTTGAGACAGATCACGATGGGATGATGTTGACTCTTGAGGTTCAAACTAAGATCCCTGTCGCCACAGAGACGTGAAGATCGTGGTATGAGCAGGGAAGTCTTCTCTCCAGTTGGCAGCAGGCCTGGCCTAGCACCAGGGTGCTCAGCCAACAGCTCCTCTCCTCTGTCAGACCCCCACCTCCTCCACCTCTTCCTCCACAGCCTCCTGGATGCCAGTCTGCCTGGCTGGTGTGGGCCAAACAAGCCCCAGCCATCGGGCCAAAGGGGCAATGGAACTGCTGCCAGCTGGGCCAGCACTTCACGGCCGAGCACCACTCTCCAAACAAACAGTGCAGTGGGCCACAAGCCACGGGCAACATGGAACCTGTCATTACCAGCCGTGCATGGCTGGTTCACTCCCCAAAACCCGAGCCAGGCCAAGGACTTGAACGTGTACTGCACTTGACTCAAATTTCTCAGCCAGGGTATGTCATAAGAGAATCCCTTAAAGAATTATTAGATCATCAGCATATGGAGGTATATATGTGTCTATTTTACCACTTACAAAAAAATGTTGAGGGTAATATCAACTTCTTGAGGCCATCAGAAGACTTGAAAGATTTTCAAACCATTGCAGACAAGTCCAAGACGGTTACATACAAGTGCAAAACTTGAGAGTGGAAAGACGGTGCCTGCCAAACAGTCTCTTAGGATTAACTGCATACCGTCTAATTATACAACATCTAGAAAACTTCCTATGGTCCCTTAGCTAAAAATGGACTCTATGGGCATTGGACTTCACTGGGGTTTTCTCCACTGATCAAGGTTCTAAAGGCTTTTGTGGCATAACTCTTCTTTGTCCTTACGATTTTGGCTACAACATATGATCGTTTGAGGCATCCATCATGAAAAAAAGGTCTTTTCAACATCACTAAATATGAATCAGTCAGAGGGAAGACCGTTACGATTCAATGTCCATCCACGCGTTTACTGGAATGCACCACTGGGATAAAGGCATCTACGGAGTGACTTGGAGTCACAAACAAAACAACCTGTGTCACAAACTGACTCTGCCAATCCACATATACAGAGAAATAGTGTTTTAGTTTGTTAGGAGCCATAATTCAACCGTCTACATCCACACAAAAGGATACAACACATCTCAGTGGTCATGCCCGAGTCATTGTCAGAGCCTACTAATTAAAAAAAACTATGGATCTCTCTCTCCGTCTGTGTTCTTTATTTGCAACATGCACGAATACCAACGTCCCAACAAAGACAAGAAAGACAAAAAAAAAAAAACATTTGACCAAAGTCCTCCAGAGTCCCAAACATGAATAAATTCAGTGAAAGCAAAATGAAGATCAATTATATATGTTTTTGATCTTGTTGCATTTAATATGTAACATGAGACAAGAAACACTTAACTTTATTTTACAAACAGTTTCACCCAGAAATGATCAGTTTGACTAAATCTAGTCAGAAGGTGCTTAAGTGCACACTGTAGGTGTATACAGTGTTGCAGGGCTGACATTTATCATATAGGTTGCCACAGTTGCCTCTTTGTATAATGTATGAACATCAGGAAAAAGTGAGAAGGAATTCTATTATTTTTTTTTGATCTGACTGTGTGAAAAAAAACACACGGAAAAACGCCATTTTACATTGTAATGTCTGCTTTTGTTATATTTATTCCCTACTAGAGGGTTATGTTTTCACCTGTGTCCAGCAGGATTACACAAAAACTACTGAACGGATTTCCACCAAACTTTGATGGAGGATGGATCTCAACCCAGACTAGACCCCATTTAATTTTGGTGCAGATCCAGATTAAGGGTGGATCTAGGAATTTTTTCTCTTACTTTACCATTGCAAGCTTTGTTCAATGTTTTCATTAATATCGCAGGGAGTAATGCATGGCACTTGATGACTGAGTACAATTTGATGTGGATGTTGAGCTTTAGTTATGGTTAAGCAGTTATAGGTGGTTTAAAATTTGGAGTGATACAAGGCCATCAAGTTATGTTAAACAAGTCAAACACACTGGACTGGGCCTTGGCAGAGGTCTAAGTGCCATTCTAGTTTTGTCTGTGACACTTGTTTCCCCTAAGCAAAGAATAACAACACAAATGTTCGTGTTTTTCAGGGTAATTCAATTTTTAAAAAATTTTGTGTCATAGAAGTGTTAGTGTTAGATTGGAAATTACACTTTCTTTCAAAACTGTTGACATGATGGAGCGGTGTCTGTCCTTTTGCCATTCAGCCTTCGCCATATAAAAAATCGATTTTTACATTTTGTATAAAAGTACTCAAGGTCAGAGGTGTTTTGCTTATAAAAGAGACCAATGCACTGTTTAAGTATTTTGACTCTTTTTAAATACTGGTGTCTACAAATGTCTTTCCTGACAACCTTTGCACTTACTTGAAGAAAAAAAACAAAAAAAAAGTGGCCCTCTTTTTATTGTTTTGCCCACTGTGATGAAGGAGATCTTTTATGCCATCAACAACACGGCAACAATGTACTGTCTTTGTTTCATTGCAGCATCCTGGGGGTCTGCCAGGATGAGATATACAGAGGCGCAGTAAATGATTGATGGGTTAGAAGAAAATATTAAAAAGAAACAAAAAAAGCAAGTCAAAATTCAGCATTTGTAAATATTTCAAGCTCTTGCACCCTGCCAAAGAGAGATCTGAGGGGCAACAACAATACCAGCAAAAACTATACTTAACCATCCATCCTGACGCAAACACCACTTCAACAGCTGACTTATTTTGTTCAGACTATCGCTGTTTTAAAAAGCTACGACGTCTAAAAGTAGACACAGTAGCAATCTAGAACCTTACATGCTTTCCCATTTGGTTATGATGTGTCATAATTTGGATTAATGCAGTACAAGAGTTTATGAGGCAAGGATCTTTCCTCTTCACGGTTGTTTATCACTGTATGTTTTAGCCAGTGGACTCTACTGTACTGGCAAGGAGAAGAATTAAATGAGAGCTGACTGAAAGTGTGTAGAAGGTATGTACAGTGCAAGTGTTTGGGCAGGAGCCACTTTATCCTGCCAAGCGATGCAGCCCAAGAGCACCTTATCATGGCAAAGGGATCCCATGTCCTGGCATGGCTAGAGATGGAATCAAGCCTGACATGCGCATATGGGTACATATTGTATATTGTCTATTGTAAAGATATTGGGAACAAAATAACCTTTTTTCTCTTCTTGACACAAATACTGGCATCCAGTAATGCTGTGGCATTCCACAGTATTCCAGGCAGCTGTTGCATAGTAAGCCCAGAAGTATGCACAATGGCTTGCTGGGAGGGAACAACAGTCAGATAAGAGACAATGTGATAGGTTCTAATTGCTTCAAAATGTCCTGAAGAAGACCCCCTATTATCTATTTAAATCGGCTGATAATGGGAGGCTAGGAGGAGGAGGAGATGGAGCAGGGGGAGGAGGAGTAGGAGTAGGAAGAAGAGGGAAGGGGGGGGCGACCTAGGCAGAGGGAGAAAGCTATCCTCTGCGCTGCTGTCGCCTCATTATTTTCCGTCTTGACGGACGCCCGCGCTCAACCCCTGGATGAATGGCCCTGTGCTGAATAAGTTATCGCCAGACACACAAAGGGAAGAGTGCCACAAACAACACAGCAGTACTGCAAAGCATGAATCTCTTTTTCCTCTCCTTCTCAGTCTTTCCTCCCTCCCTCAACTCCCCCCCCCACCCCACCGCCCCCACCCTTTCCCCTGCTCCCTCTAGACGAAAGGCAGGCCCTGCCACAGACTGAGATCTCACCTGTAATTTCTACAGAAGCTCACAGTAGGTGGGGGGGGAAAAACGTAACGGATATAATAAAATGAAAGGGAGGAAGGATACAGGCATCTATGCTTGCTGAAAAGATATATACCTCCATTCCTCCATTTTGTTTCATCTGTCCCTTTTGTTTGTGCAGCTCCTCAGTGAAGACAGGGACCTCCTTTGGACAGCATCTGAAGATGTTTGAGAGGATGTTTTTTTTCCCTTTTTCTTAAAACAAGGCCCACAGCATGATCAGTGAAAATGGTTTGGTTTCATCTGATGTTTATTTTGTTTCCTTCTCTGTTGTTTGGACTGCTGGGGCCTGGCATATCAAATCAAGATCACCTCTATACAATGTTCCCCTGAGGGGAGGGTGTAAGAGGGTTTCCGATAGCTGCTAAACGTGAGCTAGGGAATAATGACAACAGGAAACAGTCCATTCCCAAACAGTTAAGGCTACGGGTTTGCCCCATGGACACCAATCCCTCTCCCGTGCTGTCACTCAAAAGTAGCAGTGGAACTTTTGGACAGGAGAGCCTGTTTCCCCTCTGACCGGGAAATCAGAGGGTGCCGCGGCCCGACAGGCGCTCGACGGCAGATCAAACAGGGCGGGTACCCTTGGAGTGACACCTGGAGCCACTTCAAGGGATGAGAGCGCCACTGATCTCCAGTCATCTCGTCAGAACGACAGTCTGTCAGGGTTAAAGGAGGGGGAAAAAAAGAAGCTCCATCAACTAGGATGGTATGAGTGAGGTCGAACGAAGCATCACCTCAATGTCGTGGCTGGCTGACCCCAGAGCATTTGGAGAAGTCATGGTGCAAAGAGTGTTTTTTTGTTGAAATGCTCAAGTTCAGCCTTGATGCCCAGTTCAGGGACTAGGTGACAGCTAGATGTGCTTACATCGCAGTTTTACTAAAAATAGGAGTGAAAACAGTTTTTACTCGTGCTTTGATTGCGAATGCCATCTACCTCGAAAGGAATTACCATTTCCAAAGCCAGCTGTCTCCAACTCTGACATCATTTTACAAGATTTGGGTTTTTAAAAAAATCTTAAGAATTTCGTCACTATCACATTTGAAATAATTAGAATTCGACTATGTCCTGACCTGTGAAGAAACAGAAGCCCGCTGTGGGCTGGATAATAGAGAGAGGGAGATATGTAGGGAGAAAAAGGGGGCTTTGGCAGCCAGTTAAGCGAGTCAATCCTCAACAGACAAATGCATCCCTTATATAAAACAACAACACATCTTTGCCCTTGTCAACAACCCCTTCCTCTACAGCCCAGGCTTGTGTGTGTGTGTGTGTCTGTTCCTTTCTGCAGAAAACGTCCCATCAGCACTCTCTAATGGGCGAGGTGGAGGAAAAGAGAAAAAGACAGAGATAAAGCAGGAGGGAGAGTGAGAGAGAGAGAGAGAGAGGTGGCAGTGGTGCTTGTTTGGCTCAGGAGCAGTGAGTAATGAGGCTCAGGCGCACCCTGTCATTGTCCCAGCAGCAGCCTGTAGCCACAGACACACACGCACACAGACACACAGGAACATTAAAAAGTATCTCCCAAGTCTAAACAAGACACTTATCTGACATTCAAAAGCAAAAAAAAAAGTGAAATATAATACCGTAGTTTGATATCAGGATGTTTTTTTATCATATTTTTTTCTCTTCAAAAAGAAGATTCATCAATATAGAAAATTGAGATACTTACATCTCAAATACTGGACATGGTGTCAAATCTCAAATGACATTCATTATCTCTAGGTGATTCTGGAGAATGATCATATGGTATTCCCTCTACATGAGAGACTGAAGGTAAGAGTCCTGGCATACTCCATCATGTCCTTGTCCACAGATACGGACACAGCATGCATAGCTAACATGCTAATATCTGCTAATGCGGCAAGGGACAGGATACTGTACAGTCTGCATGGTTAGAAATTTGAGTGCTTTGTCTGATCACATGTCCGTGTGGACACATGCAGCTATTAATTTTTTTAAATTGTGTTTTTTTGAGTGTCTTTACTGTACAAGATTGAAATGTTTGACATGCAAGAAGGGGGAGCAGAAGGGATGACATACAAGGCAATGACACAGCCTCTGTACATGGGTGCATGCTCTACTACAAAATTTATTTTATTTCAGGGATTCTTACCTATGTGGATGAAGAAAGCATAAATTTACCTTTAGAAACCTATATTTGCTTTCATTCAAAGCAAGTTGGCCTCAAACATTAGCCAGGATGTGCAGAACTACTTGCTAGTCTGCCAACTGTAGGAACCGCCACTACAAACACCAAATATCCTCCTACAGTAAGATAACATGCTATTCATAATCCGCTGAACAAACCCATCATGTGCAAGCATGCACATGCACACAACAGCTGCGATCATCTTGATATGTTTAAAGTTTAGCTAGAGGTTGCAGTGGGCGATTCATGCTTTGGCACTTTGCTCTCCTGCCAGAATGAAATCAGACCGGACATAAAAAAGCACAGAATGCTACTCTGGAGGGGGCAGAAAAGGCCAGGGATAGGACCGACCCAGAGGGACGCAGCAATATGGGGTTGGGGAGCGAGGGGGTTGAGTCGTGTGGTAATGATGCCAGGCTGAACAAATTGCAAAGCAAAGGGAATGTGTTTAAATGTAGTACATGGAATTATCGTGGCAGCAACATGGAGAGGAGATCAGAGAGAGGGGGATCCACTGGGAGTGATCTGCCACTCTCGGGACAGAAAACATGAAGCTCGGGCTATGGCTACTGTGAGTTCAGCTGTAGTAAAAAGTAAAATAAAATGTAAAATAGGGCGAGCATGTCTTACACAATATTATAAACATGGAGTATACTCCAGCATTCTGATGAAACACGGAATAAAAGGAAATATGTGTGTGTGTAGGGTTATAGATGCATGCTGCACATGATGGTAGGTGCAACAGCAGATCGTAGTGTCAGAAAGCCAGCCAATATTCCACTGTGTTGACTCTCCTGACCCCACCACACTGTTTTGAAGTGTTTCCTCTGCTCTTCTCACCCTAAAAGAGGGCAACACAAATAAATAAATTAAAAGAAAAAAAGAAAAAAAAACAAGAAAAGGAGAGGAAGGAAAAACATCTGAACTACAATCTGCCCCATCTTTCAGCTTCAATTAAAAATATCTAATCTTTTTGTTCAACTACATAACAAGACTTCAAGAGGGCCCCAAGACTCCGATCCCAACACAGCTCACTGGTAGAGTTGAATTCCATTAATTATGTGACCTACATATCCCAGTAGTTAATATTCCAGACAGACGGATAGCGCGAGAGAGTAGATATTTGCCAATAATACAGGAGAGAGGCAAAACTTACAGATCTTAGGGAATCAAAAGTTCTCCAGATGCTTTTCTGAGGCCATGCACTTTAGTCTCCTGGCTCATGACATTGATCGTATTTGGGTTTATTGGGCCAAGCAAACAAGGAAGAAACTGTTTCCTGTGAATAACGCAAGCAGGAAACTTTTGATTTTCCGACAGGCAGGATGAGTTATACATATTCTTCTTATGCCAATTAATCATACGGATAGGCTGACTTTCCGTTTCAGTGATAGATTAAGAGTATAACAGGACTCAGTGGGTTGTTTTTAAACCGTACCATATTTTAGAGTAGGAGGAAAATCTCTTCCTACATGCATTGCAAATCTTCGTGACATTATGATCACCTGAAAAGATTTATGACCGGGCCGCATAGTCGTAACTGCTGAACCAGTTTGGATAGTGGTGCGCAACGGAGGTAAAAATGTGCGTTGTGTTAAGCTTAGCTACACTTATTGAGTTTTGGGGAGGATAGCTGAGCTTGAGAAAATATGATGATAAATACCTGTCATCTGTTTATTTCAATTATGGATCACTACAAATGAGCAACGTTTTAAAAACAGAAAGTAGTCATACAGTGAGAGACAAAAATCAATATGCACCAAGACGCGTTGATAATAGTTTTAAAATCGCATTGTAGTCTTCTGAATCAGAATAGAATTGTGAGGCGCCTAGAGATCACCACTCTTGCTAGATGTGATAATGCCATGTGACCAGTTTTAAATTAGACAAACAAACTTGGCCACACATTAAGACAGCTTGTCAAGACATGTCGCAAGAAAGGAAGTTGGTAACAGTGCGTCTTGTGAGCTACTGCATCATCCTCGCCCCAGCTTATGTGCTGATCTCTTAATCAGTGTCCAGAGTGTGCATGAGTCCTCTTCTGAAGGCTGAGGCTCTGTCCATCCTCCCTGCCCGTCGCTACTGCCAGTCCCAGCCATGAATATGGAGCTGTTCTGTGGCTGGGAGCTTGCTTATGTTTTCTGTCTGATATCTAGGCCCCATTCCCATTTCAAAGGGAGGTCCACCCGGGGCCTTGACTTTTTGATCTGCCTGGCGACTGAGTCGACCACCTGCATGTGGGATCAGCTGCCAGCGAGAGCAGACAAACCCTCTGCTTCAAAATATACATCCTCCCCCCTTCGTCCTCCCTGCTTCATTGCCCTTCACTGTGCCCCCTCCTTCCGTGAAGCTGCCAGGAGCCCCCAGTGGTCCTAACTGGGTCTGGAGCTGCATCCCATTCCAAACTGTTCTGACCGTGGTGGGTGACTTGCTTGAGATGTTCAGCATAGCAGCAGGAAGGCTCAGGCTACAGTCACAGGGCCATTTTGTATTTACGAGAAGCCATGGTGTCAGTGTGCCATGGAAACAGAAGCCTTATTAAAAGGTCTTTGACTTGTCTAATCAGGGACAGTCATCCACACTGTGAGCCGTAACCCTTCCCAACGTAGACTTACCAAACCGGCATCGTTTATCAGATTTTACCCCAATGGTAGGAAATGAAGACACATTTGTTGAAAGGAAAATCAACTAACCAGAGTGTACTATAAATCCTTTAGTTTAGCTATGATATAAATGTCAAATCAAGTCTGTAATAATTAAAATGCTACTAAAAGATCTGAATTATAAAAAATATAACCTATATGCCTCTGGTCTATTTACGATTATAGAAAGTAAATCCTGAGCTCTTGTTTCTAAGGCCACGACTCCAAATGCACCTGCATTGAGGATATTCTGCCTCTCCATCAAAATATCTAGAAAAACTACAAATCAATGTCAAATAGATTTTATTCAGGAAAGCTGGTTGTTTGATAATGAATGAAGATAACAACTCTCATCATCCTAAGCCACTTCACAGCTTTTACATGGCATTTCCCTAAAACACAAAGCATCCATGCAGCCTATAATATCAAGACACCTACACTGAAAGTCAACTTCCTTTAATAAGGAATGCAGCCAATCAAAGTTGAAGTGGGGGTACTAAATGCGCACTATACGAAATGATACTAGATCATTTGATGGGCATAGATATTAATATAACATCAAGATCGACTTTATGCCTCATTGGGATCACAGTGTCTGTCACATTATAATTAAAACCCAAAGGATTTCAGAAAATTGAATTAAAAATTAACTAAGATTGGATGCCCTGGATGCCCACCACTAGACCACTGACATCCCCTAAGTAGATGAAAAGAGCTGACATGAGACAGACGCTATGATTGTGACTCCAGTTATCAACCACGACGCAGCCAATCAACAGCACCTATAAACAGTGTTTTATACTAATTATTCTCATTGGCAGTGATGACAAATTTGTCAAGATTAATTTTCAAACAAAGCAACAGCTATTTGAGATGTGTGTGTGTCTGAATGTTTCTTACTATAAGCAATATTCACAGAGTCTTTAAGTTAATTGGCTTTTTTGAACCCTGACAGCTAGCTTAATGAGTGTCTAATTGTTTCTCAGCTGGGGTGATATCCGCCACACCGTTAAGACACTCCACGACGAGGTGTGAGTTTAAAAGAAAACTCCATCAACAATGAAAGAAGACACCATTTATCCAGCAGATCATGATTAATCTCTCAGTTAAGTCCATTTGTCTGACTGTGGATCAAGGCCAAAGTGTTGACTATATATGATCAACTCAAAATTACTGCAGTATTTCTGCTCGATATCAAAGTTTGACAGAAAAGACGATCTATATATTTCTGTGGTACTGATGTATAACAGTTGTCCAGACTTCTTGGCCTGGACACGAATATGATATTGGCTTTCAAATTTGGCTTATTGATCAACAAAAAAGATCTCAAACAAACGATTTTATCATTCTGTGCATGCATGAGTATCCGTCCACCTCGGGTTGATATCACATATATCTTTTCATTACTTTATATTTGTATATATTTATATAGACTGACTTATTTACTTAAACTTAAATTTGACTTAATCTAGTCTTGCTTCTGTTTGATCTGCATGCCTACTGGCGATATTGCCTTCCAAGTTTCTTCCTTTTTCTTTGTCCGTCAAAGCACTTCTTGAACTCAGTTTTTAACAGTGCTAATGACATAAAGTAATGAATATTAAAATGAATATTAATAAGCGCAGAGGTTAAAAATACATAACAGGAAAGGTTTACTTCACCCACCTTTCCATATTCATGGCGGTCCTAAAGCAATGCACTACTTCTACAGCCGAGACAAACAAGTAGAGAATGACAAACGAACCGGCCCGCCCAACTCCAACAACAGTGCAACGAAACTACAATTGCTTTGACATCACACACAAATACACAATTAATCAAAAGGCAGAAAACCGGGGGAGCAAATAATGAAATGAATGGCAAAATGAGGAAGAATTGCCTAAAAGGGGGTGTGGGGCTGAGATATCATTGAACCATCCTAAACTTACTTTTCGCTCTCAGTTCTCTATCTCTGGTTATAAATGACTTCAGATTTGACGTTTCCAGCTCACAACCTCACAACAAAAACCCGCTTTCTTTTATTCAAACAGCGAAGAAACGAGAAAAAAAGAAAGACTTTTTGTTAAAGAAAGGCGGAAGGGGTGCATGTTGTGCTGCTCCCATCAAGCAGAAAGGCGGGCGGTAGTCGAAGGGGCTCGCAGCCGGGCCCCACTTTGGAAGGCCCTCATAAATCCTGATTTGAGCGGGGCGCTAACCAGAGGAGGAGAGGCATGTCAAGAGAGGGGGGGGCTGTAGAGTGGAGGGGGTGGTGGGTGGCAGCTTGCCTCTTAAAATGCTACGTCTGATTAAGTCTTCCCATTAGGTGACAGCTGAACTTTAACATTAATATGATAATATTGAAATAAGTGTGTTATTTACTTCAGCACCGGAGGGGGGTGGAGGGAAGAAGAGAGGGGAGGAGGAGGGAATGATGAATGATTTCTGGACAGCTTTGGGTGACATGCCAGGCGAGCTGACCCCTCCCCCCCCCGCGATCCTCCTCCTCTCCCCATAATCAGACTTGACAAAATGGAGACATATGCAGAAATATTGGTTACAGTCGGCGTCACAGCCCTTCTCAGGCCTTCCCTCTCTAGTAACTGCTGGCCGCCCTGTGAGCCGCCCTCCAAATTGTCTACGGGCACTGAAGCATCTATTTCAATTGGCACTTCCTTCCTGGCCCCAGGATTTTACATTTAGTCGGTGTCATTTACATATTACTCTTAATCAAAATCCACAGTGGGCGACAGGGAGGAAAAAAAAAACAAGAAAGAGGGAGCGGGAAACAAAACCGTGGCGTCACGGTTCAGGGGTAGGCACACAGGCACTTTATGAAATGGAGATGTGACAAGACATTACGGTGTGTGTGTTTGTGACTGTGTGTGCGCATGTGTGTGTTAGGTGGCGGGTGCATAAGATAATGCAAGAACTATTGAAATATCTGCGTGTGAAGGCCTGTGTTTGTGTGATTGTTGAGGGCTGCCTCGTGCATGAACTAGCGAGCAGAGAGAGACAAAGACTGCAAGTTGGATATGGGTTGTTAGTGCGTTTTGTGAAAAACAAAGGCAAAGAGAAGAAAAGAATGGAGACATGTACAGTGCGCACTTGTCTCCTCTAGCCTTTTGCTGCAAGATGCTATGCTGGGCGACTCGTTTCTCAGTCTACCCCGGCACGTAACACTAGTACAGTGCATGTAAGAGAGCCGGCATTAAACCCCTTTGTTAGTTTGTTCGTTCAGATATACAGTCAGAGTTATTAGAGTCAAAACCTCAAAATTATATGAGTTTAAACTGCAGAAAAAGCACCTAAATCATTCATCTAACTGCAGTTGTACTTGTTGAGTAGTTGTTTGACAAATATTATTCATATAAATTCAACTGAAAGGGGAAAAAAAAAAATCAACCGGTCACAATTGTAATATTTCCTTTAAAATGTAAATACGTTATATTAATTTATCCATTCATCCGATTAATTGTGTGTTCATTCATTTGTTTCCCCCCCTACCAGGGAAAAAGCAGTGTAATAAAAAGCAATGTGGCCAACAGCAACACAAGATTTTGGACTAATCATAGTTGGAAAGAGAAAGATAGATTTCGATCTAATTATAAACTTTATTAGATGGCAGCACAGTGAGAGCACGATACATACAGAGAAGGGGCAGAAACAAGGTCCCTACCTGCCTCTTACCTTCTCAGCATGCCGGTAAGGATGCGAGAACTCTTGCCCAGGTTGGCGTCTGTTTCTCTCAGCTGGGGGGGAGACAGAAAGACAGGTTTTAGTTTCCATTCTGATCTAACAACTCGACAAAATTAAAGAGTATAAAAATGTCTTCTGACGAAGAGAAAAAATGCACTGCCACAAAAAATGACCATCCTCATTAAACAATTAAAAGAAAGAGGAAGGAATATAATCTCCTGGTTAACTCTTACATAACTGAGGAACACGGCAATTAACACACTGCATTTTATATCTACAACTGTTAATTCAGCTGAAGACAACTTTATCTAAAAAGCACATTTCATACAGACATGAAGCCTGAAGTGCTTCAGACAGCAAAATAAAAACAACACAGACAAAAAGGAACAATAAAAAAAGACAACAAATGAAATTCTGCAAGACTTTAAAGGTGCAATATGTAGAAATTGGCAAAACAAATAGGGGCCAACATATTAGTGACCACGAACTGTAGCTGCCGTTAGCTAGTTAGCTCAGTAACCCATGCAGCTAACGGTTTGGACTGGGGGCTCTGAGATTAGGCAAGTGTAAGTGATTATACAACTAGGACAGGATCTTTAGACCAGGACGGGCCGGGGCTAGCTGGTTAGCATGCTAACTTCAGTAATATCTCTGCAACACAACGTTAAAACTGCAACCTATTCACATTCTGTTGACATTTTTTGTAAATTAAATAAATGGGTTTTTTTTTATGTTTTCAACCAAAAATCTTACATATAGCCCCTCTAAATTCAACTAAAATTCTTACAATTTGCCACTTTAACAATGATAAAAATAAAACAAAACATGTTATATATAAAATATATAAAATAAGTGAACTAATAAAAAACAACTAGATGGATGCATAAATGGCACGGGAACCAACTGAACATATATGCACACATATATATTTAAGCAAACGTGCTACAACATTAAAGTCATTACAGTTATCACAGTTGTTCCGTAAGCTTGTGCCAGGCTACACTGTTGAACAGCCTTGTACCACTGGCCTTCAGGCAAAGTACCTTGCTAAAGGGCAAGTTGAGAAGGCCCTCTAAGGCTTGACACTTAATCCTTCCACACAAAGTTGTTGGTTGCAAGCTAGAGATAGAGCTCCTTTGATTATATGTTCGCTTTTTTTGCTTTTAGGTTACTGATTCACCTGTGCAGAGACAACCCCTGACTAGACCCCCTTTTAAAACACATTTTTAGATCCCCTTTAAAAGCTGCTATATTTACCAAAGAATAAATAGCTTCCCAGTGCATAAAATGTGTGTTTGCTTTTTCATTTTTAACTACAAGTTTGCACATAGAGAGCACAGGGACCCCCTAATGGCACGTTTAAAATAATTACCAAGCGATTTGGGGCTAATTGCCTCAGATATTTTACTTTTTCTTGCTCTGTCTATTCTCTTTTCTTTCTTTCTTTCTTCAGGGGTCATAGAGATGTTTTCACTCCAGTCCTCTAGTGAGGTACAGGGACTTTCACTGGGAAAAGGAAGAGGCAGAGATTTTGCCAACAAGGTGTGAGTGTGACTGATAAAAAATGCTGACACCGCAGCGAGCGAGCTGCCACTAACGTCTACCTGTAGTCACATTTCTGGAGGATGATGAGGGAGTGTGGGGAGGAATCTTTGCAGAGGTTTCTCACTAGAGTCAGCAGGGAGTCATTCATCTTCATCTCTCTAATAATTCCTTTCCCAATAAAGCCACTCTCACTCTGTTTTCATCAGTGTATTATCCTGTTTTCAATTCTATTTTTAATTCCTCACTTTCACAAATCTTCATCCAAGCTTCCTCCTCTCTACAATGGTTCCAGCATCACTCTTGTTCCTGTTTGTTCATGTTGTAGTCATCTCTCTCTCTCTCGCCTGCATTTCAACCTCTCTTCTCACCCCTCCTTTACTGCTTCTCTTTTTCCTCTTCCTCCATCCTTCCTTCCTTCCCTCTGGCAGCCCGGGTTGGTGCGATGCAGGTTGCCAGAGCCAAGGATACATGTGGTACAGGGTAGGAGGTGGGGGACCTGGGGTTTGGGCCCTCTGGCAAAGACAACAAGTCCTGCAGTTGCCTGATGTCTGCCTCTACCCACAGATCTGTCCCCTAGATACTTCACACTTTCTCCCAAAATACATCTCTGAATCATTCCTTCTTTCCATTCCTCTTTCCCTCTCCACAGACTCGCGCCCAAATCTCATACTCTCTTCCTTAAACTGAAATGGAAACTGGGTGAAATTTTAGTGCAGTTGAGTGTCTAAAAATTGACAGTGTTTGTATACTGTATGTGGGAAGAACGGGAGGAAGGTGTTTTCCCCATCTTTTATTTGAACATACAGCTCCAAAACAGAACATTCTGTACAGATCACTTTCAAGGTTTAGGCTTTTCCAGGCTTTCCGTTTTGTTACCATTATCATAAAATAAAGTTGGATATCTGATCCATATCCTTTCAATCTATAGCGCCAAAAAAGGACATTTTGTAACAAAGAGGGAAGGAGTTCAACCTTGATGGTGAGAAACGCAAAATGAAGACGATGCGTTTTAAAGTTTGTAAGCTTTCTGCGCGTTGATAAGGGAAAATAAATTACTCCTTATTAATCCTCTTACATTTATAATCGAGGCTCTCAAATAACTAAATGTGGCCCAAAAAAAAAACATGTTTCATTCCTTTAAATGAACTAATGTAACTGTACTGATACTGAAGATATAGCTTGCTGTGGTCAGTCTAGATGCTTGGGGAAAAGGTTTATTGCCAAGTTGCCCTCAAAGTCTTTAATTTATAGTGCTAAATTTGCGGCAATAGATAGATGTACAAACTATGCAAAGATCATCGGTCAAGGGCAAGCTACCTGAAGGCATGCTTTACTTATTCAAGGGCAATAATTATTTATTTTAGGGGAGCAATTCATAATTTATGTGCACAAATTGCATATTTTGTTCCCTGATATTAGCAATTCCTGCCCTCAAATTAATAATTTAATTCAGCAGAACTGTTGATTCAGGGATTTAAAAATACTAACTATAGGAACAAACATTAAAACGTTTGTTCGTGCTACCTGTCAGGCTCCGTGTGCACTCGCCTGGAGAACGGTTAAACCACAACCTTCAATCCACTCGGTTGTTCAGAGTTGGGAGCATACTGCTTTGACCCAGTGCTCAAACCTTCCACTGACTTCTATTTGTACCATAAAAGCAAAACAAAAGGCCACACCCCCTGCTGAGCATAAAGGCTTGTGTGTGTGTGCTTGCAAGTGCACATTAGTGTGTGTCTTTGTGTATGTGTTTGTATGTTCAGGTGTTGGCATTTATGCTAAAGTGATGCTTCCTTCACCCTTTGTCTTTCTAATGCAGAAGAGCTCTTCTGTCCTGTGTCTTTACATCTTATTTTCTTTCTACTTTACTTTTGCCCCACAAACTGCCTCGAAAGCCCTCTGAGTGTGTGTGGATGTGTGTACATGTGTGATGGGAGGGGGGGGGTTCAGCAAAGAAGACTCATGGGAAGAACGGAAAGAGAGAGAGAAAGCGAAAAGAAAGAGAGAGCAGGTACTCTCAGTAGACGCCATGGACCGATTTGAAAGGAGATGTTTGATTTCCTTTGAAATCGCCTGTGCGAGGCCAACTGCCATGTTGTGGTCTTTAAGCATTCTGTGTTCAGGGTGCCGTCAGGGCTGGGCCCCCTTCCTGTGTTTGGTCTTTTTCTGTGTCTGCCTACCTGTCTGTTTGGCTGACTGGGTGTAAGGAGGGGCAGCGCTAAGGATTGGGTTTTGCACTCTCTGAGGGGAAAGTGGGAAGGAGTGAGGGAAACTGGAGAGGAGTGCTGAGTAGTAGAGGAGGGGAGGTGAGGAAGGATGGCAGCTGGCAAAGTTAACCCCATTCAGGGGAGAGGGGGAAAAAGCAGGAAAATCACAGTAAAAGAGACTGATTTCATGACATGTGATGTGGATTAACAAGTAAAACATTCAAATTCAAATTGTGATGCAAAATATCTAAGTGCTATAAATAACCGAGCACATTAAGTACTTTGTCAAAACAATTCTGCTGACATAATGTGTGGACAAGTGTAAGCATACCCGAGTGTGTTTCAGTGTTTGTGTGTGTACACGTGCGGTCAATGTTGCTAACCAGTTGGAACACCCTTACCGTCTCACGAACACTTGTGAGAATAGACAGATTAGTGTGTGCAGGTGGTGTGTGTGTGTGCACGCGTGCGTGTGTGTGTGTGTGTGTGTGTGTGTGTGTGTGTGTGTGTGTGTGTGTGTGTGTGTGTGTGTGTGTGCACTCACCCTTTCTCTGGCTCTCTGGATCTTCTCACGGTCGCTGTTCAGGTTGGAAAGAATCTCCTGACCCACTTGTTCTGTAAGAGAACAGATGCAGTGTGAGAGGGAGGCATAGGATGATGTATTAACCACGATTATTATCTGTCTGATATGATTGCAATTCAGTGTCTAGTAGTGTCTGATTTAAAAAAAATGAAATTAACAAATAATAAAACTAATGAATAAATTATACAAATAAACATTTGGAATTGCATGTGAATATTACTTTTCACTTTTGGACAAGTGATGCCTCAAATGTATGAAGCACCTTACTCTCTGTCTTTCGGCCTCCTTTAACTCTGTCTCAGTCATAAAAAATGTGAAATGTATATGAGGTGTTTTACCTGGACTCACTCAGTGAGTCTTTTTAGCGGAAAATGCATCATGTGCACACATTTTTGTATACAAACCATACAGTGTACGGAGATAACACTGTCTAGAGGGAGTGTCAGGCAGGTAGTAGTAGAATATTGTCGTGATGGGAAGTGTTTTTCAAACCTTCTTAAAATGCTGAGGTAAATAGACATGAAGTTCTAGGCAACAGTAACCCAGCATCCTGCCTGCCTGCCAGCGGGGTCCACTCAGCCGATGCAATATTCATTAAGCCATTCTTTTTTAAATGCCTCTCGTCACTTGTAGATGTAAACACATTAACGCACTGTTATAAAACATCCCCGACAAGGCACCTGACAAGCTTGTCAGTGGTCACTGTCATTATCCTGTCCCTTGGGTTGGGGACGAGAAAAGAAAGCAATAAAAAGATAACCAAATAAGCACCCCCCCCCCTCCACCATCACCACCAAAAAAAAAAAAAACCCACTGGTGCCATCAATGTAGCCATATTGCTCCAGCATTAGCGTTTAAAAATGAGGGAGGTAGACGATGAATCAGGGGAAAAAAAGGAAAAGAAGTGAAGAATCTTTGCATGGATCAAAGACAGGCTTTCAAGCGCACCAAACAAATCCGGAATAAACAACGCAGTTGCTGACTGTATTACACTACACAGGTGCCGCACACCAAAGGGCCCACGTGCTGAGCGCCTGTTTGGGGGGAGCAGTGCAAAAAATGGGCTACATCTGGCAGCTTAACAAGAGAAGAGAGAGCGAGAAAATAGAGAGAAAGATAGAGAGACAGAGACAGAGAAAGGGGATCAGGGAAACGTAGGGGGAAAAAAGAAAGCACTGTCAAATGAACGACATTCGTCTCCCATTCATCCCATCGCTTTTTACCCCCCTACACTGTAACTGACTCAAATGCGTCTCTTCCTGCCTTCATTAATTTCTAATCTGGGACGAGACAGATTGAAGGATACCCAGATTAAACAGTGCAGTCAGACAGTCACATGTGACAAATAGGGCAGATTAAAAGACTGAGTGCAGGTATTAATAACCATAAAAATACAAGCCCTCCCCCGTCCCCATTGGAGAAGAACAAGGGATAAACAGGAAGGGAGTTGTAGCGGAAATCTTCTGTTAAACAGACAAATAAGCACATCTATCCATCTCTGTCAGGGTTGTGGCTTTTTTTCAAATAAATGAGTGTGACAAGGACTGCAGCAGCAGGGTGTTTTTCTGATGGCAAGTGCATTATTGGAGGGGTTGGTAAAGAGATGGATGAGGTAGTGGAAGAAAAAAAAAAGGCCTGCGATGAGAGCTGAGCTGAAGTACTGAGCAATCATTAGACACATTCTGTTAAGGTTTGTTTTGCAAGACAGTCACGGCTTTTTGTGACAGTCAGGTAACAAAACTGAACCAACAAAAAGAAGAGGAATGCTGTTATTAACCTGGGCAATGAGCGAACCTGCAGTGTGCCAGAATTGAACCACAGTGAATTCCGGTTTCTCTCAATCGAAGGATGTTGTATAGCGCTAACTAAAGAAGGATATAACACCAAGGTCAACAGTAGTGCTCTGCTTCTAGACTAAGGGACTGTACACTAGAGCTGCAACATTAAGTCGCTTAATCTATTAGTCAAACAAAAGGAATTGACAACTATTATGATAAAAGTTAATCGTCTCAGTCATTTTTCAAGCAAAAATGTACAACTTTTAAATGCACATTTCTTTAAAGTTGCATCAAGTTTTTTGTCCGTTGCCAGAGGAGAACTGCATGGCATCTTGTTGACCAAGATGGAGACTTTTCTACCCGCTTCGGAGAGAAAAGGGCATATTCCCCGGAGCAGAAACAACAGCGCGGTGTCATTACACAAGATTGTAAACAAGTTTCAGCCCAAAAATTGTTATACGTTCATGGCAGAAAAAATTATGATACTGAAGATGAGCTGACTAGAAAACTTTCATCATAGCTTGTTAGGATAAACATTTTTCTTGGCTGTGCGGCCATTAAGGTCTCCAAAATTCCTCCTTTTCCTCTCTATTCCTATACATTCTAGGTGTTCACGACACCTCCCTAGGGAATGTATGGTGTTTATTGTCTTTATCATGTATCTTTCCTTGCATTACTCATTCTCTGGCATGTATCTACATTTCCATTCATCTTATTTAAGTCCTCCTGTCCAGTGGTCTGTGTAAAACTTCATTAGTTACAGAGGGGAATGGATTGGTTGGGCAACAAATTGCGCAGATTAGTGAGTTAAAAACAAAAAAATGTATTAAAAAAAAATGTCACAGACTACTCCCAAAATATGAAAATAACATTTAATTATCATCATCATGTAGACGAGGCTTCCAACCCAAAACTGTCAACACCTGTAAAAAAATAAATTTAAAAAAAAGACAATGAACTGGTCCCTCCAGTAAAATTATCTCAGCTCGTGCTAGTGATGATGGTGCATAAGAATTTGCATTTTATAACATTACACATTCAAATTTACGCATTATCTTTAACAACACAAAGTCAAAACACATATAGAATTTATGAAGGACAAAATTGGGGGCTATTAAAGAAATTTCCAAAATGAAAAATGTACAGCTGGTCGAAACAAATCAGGAGAGGAGAAATAATTTACTGTTAATGCCCCTGACTTGTTGCTCGTTAGTGTATAAAATATTCCCCTCCTGTTTAAACAGCTATTAACAATTTAAATAACCCTGGCCCAGAGGCCTTGCTCTGACTCACTTGTTAAAGATCCCCATCCCCCAAGGTCCATTTAACAAGCCCATTATTCCATTACATTACACTCACACCAGCTCCAGAGAGCCTTAATTTAACTCATTCCTCTAATGTAACTGTAGAAAAGAATTAGTATAGGAAAGTTGAAGGCATAAATTAGATTGAGGGGGAAATTAAACACACTATTGACATTGCGCAGTCCAGCTCGATTGTATCTCAGCTCAACAGTTTACCATTTCGCTAATAATGATAAGATGGACGGGAAATATATTTACTGGACAATTAACTTTACTTGTCCAGCTTGGTGCCGTAAAACAAGCCAAGCAGAGTGAGAGTGAAACAATTTCTGTCTGCTCAGACTCTTAAACAGAGCTGCAACAATTAGTCGATCAACAGGCTAAAACTGATTAATGGCTGAAGCTATTTCTGAAGCAGAAATGTCAAACTTTTCCTAGCTCAAGGTTACTTACTGCTTTTCTTCTTTATATATTCATATATGAAAATATATGTATTTTGAATGTGAAAGATTGGTCGAACAACATAAGTAATTCATTGACATAATTTTAGGCTTTATCACAATATTTTTTGCACTTTTAATACTATACTTAAATTTATTCTGGAAAATAATAACCTTATCTGCTGCAACAAACTAACTATTTGTTGTCATTGTCAGTTAATTTGTTAACTATTTTCTTGATTAATCGATAAGTTCGGTTTATAAAATGTCGGAAAATAGTGAAAAATATGTATCAGTGTTTCCCAACATCAATGTTGATGTCCTCAAACGTCTTGTTTCATCCCTGGCCCAAAGATATTCAGTAAGAGGGATAAAGAAATCAAAAGACACAGAAGAAGCTGGAGAATTATTTACCTTATTTTAAACAACTCAAACAAATATCAAAATAGTTATTATTCTGAAGGTTGACAACTAATAGATTAACCATAGCAGCTATAAACAAATCATTTATAATTCTGTGTAAATGGAAAATATCATCAACTGCCCATTTCCATCAAGCCTGGCTCCGGATAATGCGGCTCAGAAAAAACGGTTCTGGATCTGACCAATCCTCCACAGCCTTCAACTTTTTCCGGTCCATGGACATATTTAATTGGAGGCATCATCTATTTTACAGGAGCTGTTTCAGAGCAGTTACACATTGTCTGAGGGCTCTGTCTCTCTTTCTGTGTTGCCTTTTTTATTTTTTTGCCTTGCCCTCTCCGTCCCCAGAGCTGAAAGGGTACAAGACCTGACAGTGGTGTGCTCTGAGGCTCAGCACAGCTCCTTTTCATTAAGCAGTTGAGACCACTTTTTGAAGGTTACCACACACACTTGTATCCGGACACAAGCCACACACTCCAACAAACGGGGTATGGAAACCCGTGGGAGGGTTCGGGGGAAGTAAGGAGGAGCCTGATAAATGTTAGACCATACATTTTCTCTCTCTCAAGCTCTCTTACTTACTTACACACATACACACACACACACACACACACACACACACACACACACACACACACACACACACACACACACACACACACACACACACACACACAGATACATAAACACACACACACACACACACACAGTGCTGCAGTTAACTTATATGCCTGTGACTCCCAGGTGAATAAAGTTACCTGTCTTTGTACACTTCCAGAGAAGCTTTTTTTAAGGACTTCTCAAGTCTACAACTGCCTGGTGACACACTTTCATCACCTCCATCAAAGTTGTACCCACACTGGGATGTATTTGTAATGCTGAGCCCACAGGCCATGAGGCTAGCGCCTTCGCGCTGAGCTGTAGCTCAAAATAAAGAGGTGCCAAGTGCTAGGTCACGGGGGGGCATGTAGCATCCGGGGGCTCGGTAATGTTATGACAGGATACTTATAATAATAGCAAACTCTATCACATGTTAGTCAGGAACTGTTACTTCACAGGATGGACAAGGATTGAACAGTCAAAGTGATCTCTAGTGTTTCATAGGAAGAAATGCTTAGTCCATCGTTTCCATCGTTTGTGTTTTAAAGGTGTAATGTCTAATAATTGGCCACCTTTAAAAGGTCACTCAAACAATTAGGGGGCAGCATAGCACTAGAGTTACCGCTAAATGCTGCTCACTATACTCTTTGCTGTATCCATCTCTGACTAAGTAGATACTAGCTGCTGTTGGCTAGTTAGTGCAGTTAGCTGTGTTGCTGGTGACCCTAAGCTGACTGGAGTTTGCAGATCAGCTCGGAGCAAGGGGGGAATGTGGTGGCACACCTCCTGCAGCGGAACCAGGCCCAGCAGCCTAACAGTGAAGGTTGGCACTGGACAAAACACAACCTCCGAGGCCAGTTTGTCGGCAGGGAATACAGTGCTGAGGTGATTTTCAGCAGCTCTATCCGGGACGATGAGACATAGCAATAAAACATAAGAGGAGAAAGAGGCAGATTTGTCATCCCCAGCACCGAGAAGCGGCTTCTAGAGCAGTGAATTGATGATTTATTTTGACCAAACATTAGTTGGTGATTGTTGTGAAAGGATAAATGATTTCTGTGAGTTTTATTTTGTTTCTGTCTAGCTTGAATTAGGTGTGTTTTACAGTGCGTTAATGAGGCAATTGAGTTCAATTCGGAAAACAGATGTAAGAATATTTTCTTTCATGACATTTAATGAGTTTCTTTTGTTTATTCAGACAAAAAAAAACAAAAAAAAAACTAAGAGAGCTTGTGAAATGTAGTGAGCTCAGAAACATATTCTAGTTGAAACTACTGGGGTCTGTACTGTCAGACAATCTTCTCTTGAAGAACAAAGTGGTATTATGAGCTAAGACAGACTGAGGCTATAAGCTTAGCATACTGACTTACTGTCTCTCACCCAACACACTGACATCTTTGACATTAAAATTGTTATTTCTTCACATTCGGCTTATATTCTATTTCATATGTTTAGACTCAAATTCTTACATAGATATTACAAATTGCTTGTTTAACGTTGATTTCCCTTTAACAGCACATTGTAAAGGTGGTTTTGGGATGATTAAATTGGAGTAGGTCAGTGGCCCATTCTTGCAAGAGCTTAAGCACATAAAAGGCCCAAAACAAGTAATATTCTGGGCAGGGAGACGCTGGGCCATAACAGTCCATCTTGACTTAGCCCATGCATCGGCACTTCCCTTTGCATGTGCATGAGTGGTAGTGGGCAGTCAGGGTGGATTTCTGGGGCCTTTCTTCACACCGCCAGGCTCTGTTTTATTCATCGCCTGCGCCCTGACCCCGCAGAGCTCCTGTTCTGACAAATCACTTCTGATTAAGACAGATCTCTGTTAGTCAGCCACTCAACTTGGCCTATTCATCATTCCATAGAAAATATCCCTCTCTGCTCCCCCGTCCCTCCTCCTCCTGGCTCGTTTGCCTGTCCGTCAGACCGAAGCAAGGCGCAAAAGAAATTTCTGCTGCTGTTTTAAATGGCTAATTATAGACAATTGGTGGATGGAGAGACGTAAGGGCGTCTTATGGGTGATAAGACGCAAGTTTAATGGGTATAAATGACCGGGCCTGCTGGAGAGCAGCTGGTAATAGAACCATTTGTTTAAAGCTGAACCGGGGTGGAGAGAATTGAAAGCTGCATTTTCCTTCTATTTGAGCTCCCCCTCCTCTTTTCCCTTCACCTCAGCCTCAAAGTCAAATTCTCAGATCACCAGATTTACATTTCTTTTAAAAAGCAAAGTCCCCTTCACCCTCATTCAATGAGAATTGATGAGGCTTGGAAAGGAATAGTTTGTTTTACATTTATGAAATTACCCATACCTACGTACATGTCCCTGTGGACGTAGCTGTAGATACTCTGACATGGCCATTCGTATATCACAATGCTTTCCGGGGGTTAGTAACAATGTAAACAGAATATTTACTGTAAGTCTAATTACCAACGGACTCAGATGTCTTTGAGCATTCATATGCAAAGTTATGCCATAATAAACTACAGCAAACTCCTTGCACTGTGCCAAGGCATCCAGACAGCCACAAAGCTATTGTGTTAAACATTTCTAACAAACAAGATTAAATTAACCTGAACGACAACCCCGCTGGTGGCAGAGGGCTGAGAAGCAGGAGGGGTGAGTGGAGAATGAGGGTTCCTACAAGCAAATTGCCTGGACTTAATCAACCAGTCTTACTGAACCATCCAAATGAAAACTAATGGACTTGGGTGCTTGCTGTGATTGCCCCACATGCAACAATGTGTGGGCAGGAGCATTGCTTTTTGAGGTCTTCAATTAAAAAACAGGGAAATTCTACAGACGACTGGTCAGCCCCATACACCTATTCTATGTGTGTCCCGATTGGTCGATTTTGAAGCTCAATCAGAGCAGACTTATTAATTCCATTTCCAGTGCTGGGAAAATGATTTTTTTATGTGCTGATTAAACTTGGTCAAAATCGTAAAAAATGTATGAAGTGAAGAATTAAAAACTCATATCAGAATGAGCTAATTTGTGTATGCATTATTCATGGTGCTGACATTTGTGTCACACAATTTTGCTGGCCACATTGCAACGAAAATATAAAAAAATAAATAGCACATGAATAAAAAAAAAAACAGTACATCAAACTTTATTCAACCACAGAACGCCTTAATAATAAAAACAAAGTTTAAGTGCTTTAGTATGCAACTTAAATAATTTGATCTTATTATCAGTTGAGTAGCTGCATAAATGATGGTGCCACAGCATACGGCCATTGTAATAAAATAATGACCATATCTAAGCTAAAGGTCAGAGTTATACAAAAGACATCTAACAAAAGTGCATTCTGTTGCATTATGACGACAAATACATGGAGCAGATTTGAGCTATGCCAATGATTCAAAGACTAGAGAGACTTAAATGTAGGCAAAAACAGCATGTCAGTTGGACCTAATCAAACACAACATCTGATTTAACAACCTCTTCCGAAACTGAGTGAGGAGAAAAGTTTGCGAGTTTGTCGGAAATGGACTCGATGAGAGATTTATGGAGGAGGATGGAAGAAGAAAGAGAAAACTTGACGTTCCTCTGGTTCGTTTTCAACAGTTTAGGAGCGTTAATCATCACATTACTGTTGATTAAAGGCTTTTACGTCTCTAATCAGAACGTTGACAGGCAGATCAAAGAGCGAAACACAAATTTCTTGCCTTTTAATTATCTGTACAACACCACACCTCGGGCAGCTCTTCCCTGCCTATCTCCTCAAACTCAGCGAAAGACTGCGAAAGGAGATCTAACACTCCACAACAGTTCATTATCCAATAAAATGGGAGATGGGGGAGAGGAAATACACACACAATTACACACAACCGCACACAAAGCTTTAAGGCTTTATGATTAGTGAAGACCTGGGGGAGGCCGGCAGTCTTCTTTATTAACATGTCCCGAATTGGAACACCTTAATTATGTTTGTCAAAATCGGACTTGGCGTCAAGCTCATTTGCATGTTTTGACAAGGCCTGTTGGGAGCCTCCCTCTATTTTTCTTCAGAGTGCTTGGAGTATTTAGCACTTCTCAACACCTACTGATAATCGTTTTTTGTTGCTAAATGAATGAAATAACTTGTTAAAATGTGCTTGTCGGATTCGCCCCCACCCAGCCTCTACTGTTTGGGAGTTAAAGTTAGAACTGATGCAAACAGCGAGTGAAGCACACACAAAGAAGCGTCTTCTCGACTGTCTTGATCAATGCTTGATCACCGCGCCTGTTCAAACTGATGAGGATGTGACGCCTTCGGCAGCCCGACTGTTCCTGCCCAGCTGTTCCCTGTCAAGTGGTTTAGACATGAAAAATCTGTACTACTTTTAGAAAAGATTTGGCATCACTTTGGAGGTTCTCCAAAGTCCTACATGTTCCATAGCGCATTCGGCGCTACAACAGATTGCTACCTGACTCATGATCACATCCTATTTGAATATAAGAAAGCAATGGACCACTCCCTCCCTTCCCCCATTAACAGCTCGCTAAATGAATCCTCGTTACGTCGGTGATATGTAAAACAAGCATGCTCGAAAACAAACAAACAATCTGTGGGGACACAGGACTGTCGGCAGCAATTTAGCAATGGAGAAAAAGGAGGGCATGAAAGCGAGACATCAAACATTAGCCTGAATGGAAGGCGCAGGCCATTAGAAGTGGTTGCACTGACAGGATCTGACAGTTGGAACCACTTTAAGATTATTTTCCTCAAACTTTGAATTCATTAATACTCATGAGCTGAGGAAGGGCTCCCAAAACAGAGCGAAAAAGGAGTGAGCCGTTGCTGAATCTGGCTGGAGAGTGACAGGTTGCACCACAGAGGCCAGTCCAACCTTTGTGAATGAAGATCACTACCATCATCATACCAATTAGTATATTATGACTAGTTTCCTGGATACACCTGTTCCGCTTCATCTCTTCTCACTGAAATATTATTTTGAAACAAAAAGCCTAGTTTGCTCACACTTTACATTAAAGTTTCAATACATCAATTGATGCAAACTGATGACTGATGATTTTCTAAGAGTGAAAAGATACCTATTATGTTTTAATTTTTTTTAATTTATTTTCTTTCTTCTGTGTTTTATACAGCTTCTTGTGCGTGTAAAAGATCTTGAAAGTTAAAAAAGGTCAAAATCCACACCAACAGGAGCTCCTCTCTCCCACGGAAAAGACTGCTCCTGAAACGACTCGTTGAACATTTCATGACTATGTGACATCACACTATGTCACCATGCCACGCATTTGCATAATTTATGCCTAGCGGCTAGTTTGGAAAGTGAGAATTAATTTAGCACAGCTGTTTTGTTATTGTTCCAGGGGCTGACTCAGGCATGTGTGAACTGACCAGTCCTAAGAGACTGGGTATTTGGGGGAAGGGGGGGACCTTAAAGAGACAGGAGCTAATGAAAAATGAACATAAAATGAGCATAATATGTCTCCTACATTTAATAAACTGCTCAGCTAGAATGTCCTCAATACTTTGAGAATCCATTGTTAAGGGATTCCAAAAGGTCTTCTGTTTATCCTTGATCCATCAACATTTTATGTCTGCACTGATGGCCTACATGTCATTCTTCTAACAGTTCACTGTGGGGGCATAGTTGTCCTCTTATTCACAGATGATACATCAAATTCTCATTAACAAATCTAAGGTGCTCTGACAATTTCTTTTGACCAAGCAACAATTGGAGCTTGTTATGAGAACACTGCGTTGTTGTGTCTGCCCTGACGGACAGCACAAACAGAAGTTTGTGTTTTACTTAAGGGTAATACCATCACACTTCCCTGCTCTGGTAAAAGGAAAATAATACTGCTATTATGGGGGAATACGAGGCACATAGGGGACTCACAAAAGAGAGACACATCATGCGCCTCATTTAACAATGACCGGGGCCACAGAGTTGAAGGCAGATTATTGTCAGCTTCCACTGTGAATACACACAACATGGCACAACATGTGAGGGCACACCAAAGCCCTTGTGTACCGTATACATTGTTTATTTGTGCTTACTTACATTGTTCCTGTGCAACAAGAAGTCATATTCAAGAAGCAGTTCTGAATAATTCCATCTTTTAGGTATTCATTGCGAGCCTCTTTTTAGAAAGTTCATGGAAGGCTATATATTCAAAATACAAAAATAAACCAACCTCAAAAAGCAAAAATAAAATTAATTTCTGCATTTCTTTATTCTTTAGGCCAAGGGTGACTCAAGTCTTTTCTGCTTTAAATGACGTTTTAAATAAACATCGGCCCGCGTGCTGTATTAAAATCTAAAAGGTTATACACGAAGAGGACTACAGTATAACCAGAATCTCCTGACCAGCAGACATGGATGGAACAATGCATTTGTTGAATTCCTGAATTTGTCTGTTAACTGACAAAATGTAATATAACACGGTGTGCCACCGCTGGGCTGACAAGGTGTCTCCTGTTCCTCATCATGAACCGAAACGGGCTTAACTGCATACCCAACACGCCTGCCATCATCTTCCACACTAATGAAGCATATCTAAGTTTTAAGACATAGCAGAACTAATTTAATCTACCTTCTGAGGGACCTCAGCACCATCATATTAATTATTCATAAAGGACATGATATTATAACTCAATTGTCAACTCAGTAGCTGGCCTCTTTTTTTTTTTTTAACCTTCCCCTGCCTGTCGCTGTCTTTTGTCTTGGACTCTTTTCTTTTAAAGCAAGTTCTTCCCTTTTAATCTATAACTGAGCAACACACATCATTGTTGCTGCTGAACAAAATTGCTTTCTTTCGTTTTTTGAAGTTTGCCGATGAAGGTGACAATAGGGTAGTGGGAGAATTTCTACGATTGGCGCGGCTCCCTGTGGATTTTCACGTTATGCTGATGGGGCCAGCTTCACCATAGAGAAAAAAGAAAGACGCACAGAGAGAGTCATCAAGTCTGTAATAACACAACCTAAGATACATTTTATGTTCCTCTCATGAATAATGTATGCCATCTGGCAAAGCTAATCTTGCCATAACGTTGCTCAGACAGGTTGGCCAACAGGAGGTGGGACAGAATTTCTTTTCCACACAGTGGTTCCTTTAGCCAGGTGTCATTTTCTCTTCAGGGGTAGGATGATGGTATGCGACCCTGTCATGACTGACAGGAACAGCAGCTGCCTGGCATGGCTACAACACCCTATAGTGAGAAACCAATACTAATATGCTGATTCCTCACATAAGTATGTGGCTCCTCTGTGCAAATCCACATGTGGTCCTCACAGGCAGGCAACCAAAGAAAAAAATAACCAACAAGAAGTGCTTTCAGTAAATTCATTGTGACCATGTACACAAACTCTGCACAAGAGATGCAACAGGATCAAGCCATCGCCACAGAAAAGGTATATACATACTGTATCTCTCACCTCTGCCCCATAAATACATATGCAGGCAAAAAAAAACATCACATGAGTGTAAAAGCTCTACAGCTGGTCAGACGACATGGTTTTAATAAAATTCAGAGAACAAGAGTCCAACCAAGATGCACATGGCATCAGGTAGCAACATTTTTGGATAGCCAAGCAGGTGGCACTTGTCAAGGTTAGCAACCACCTAAACCATTTTTATGTCTCTTGAATAGACCAAGTGACAGCCAAGGTTAATAATACCTGCTGGCATGGCTCATGAGTGCTAAAAATGTACACTGACCACGCTTAATGTAGCTGCACAACATACAATTTGCATGAAGGCAGGCCAAGTCCAAATTCAGGCAACTACGTGTTAGGTGGCAGAAAATAAATCCTATCCCATATGCACTAGGTATATGATTAAAGCTGACATCTAACCTAACCCATCATGCTTATTAGCTTAATACTCCGGTCAGTGCCTTGACCACTGGTTTAGATCTGGAGCTGATGCCTAGACCAGGCTGTACATTGGCTGCTCAATGCTGCGAGGAAATATTTATGGCATGGCATTATAAATCAGCATGTAATTTGGAAAGCTTTAATTTAAGGTAAGTACTCAGTTTTATGTGGATCCCATGGAATGTGTTAAGATGTAGACCTAGGCAGACCTCATCTAATAAAAAAACTTTTCTTTAAAACTTTAACAAGTGCAAGCGATTTAAAAATTAAAGTTTAGGGAGATCAAATGTGTGTCCTTTGACTGAAATGTATCCTTAGGTGCCTAATTCTTTTTTATTTGGTAAAATCCCTAATTTAAGAGGGTTGATGCTTGCCAGAGGTCATAACGTTAGGCATGAACACAAAAGTGGGTATTTTAAAAATGAGAAGCATTCTGAAATCAGATGAATCACACCTATCCAATATCAATATCTTATAGATGCATGGATGTTTGAAAGCTTCTGTTTGTCAATGTTGGAATAACAAATTAAATTCCATTGGCAGCACATTGCCAGCAATCATTCTCAGTCTGGTAGATACATGATATGATACAGTGCAGCTATTACAACTGCAGTATGAGCGGCGACAGTGGGCAGCCTTTGCATGCGCGATCCCCTGATTGTAATTGAGGCCGACGCGTGACAGCCCCCCTGTGCCCTCTCTGCAGTGGCCCAGGGCATAGGGCGTGCTGACAGAGGAGGCACTGGAGACAGTGGCACAGGGTCCCGGCCTGGCACGGCCATAGCATGGGACCCTTAGGGGCACTGACCCTCCCCCTCCCAACCCAGCGCAACTTTCGCAGCCTCACCTCTGTCACCAGGCATCTCGGAGGCTAACGAGAGGGCAGCCGAGACTGCTTAACAATTCCGCCACATCCGTTGGCTGGGTATGCAAGCAGCTCTTTTTTTTCCTCCCTTCCCTCAGTGTTTCTCCCTCCCCCTGCTCTGAGACCTTTGGTGATATAAGTGTCAGCCTGAGGAGACAGGCACTCATCAACACTTTATACCTGGGAGGTATATTAATGCTGTGATGGTTTCCTGGATGAGGGAAGGAAAAAAAAAAGAAAAGCTTTGTCCTCGTGAAGAGAGATAAAGGACACATCCTTGGACAACTTTTGAGGATCTTAACTTTCGCTGTGTTTATGTGGACATAATGTTAATGGTATGAAAGCTGCAATGGGGATGGAAAATGATCTTATGTATACTTAGTCGTGTGTTTTAAAAAAAACAACTTTACTTTATAAAGTTTGTCTTGATCAATGAGTAACTGGGATAGATTGGAATAACATGATGTTGGAGAGAGAGCAGGGGAGTTTCATCGAGAGAACAAGTGTGAGAGTAAGAAGGAGAAAACTGGTTAGTTTCTCTGTGCAGATCCTCCCCACCAGGATCAGAGTTACAAATGAAACTTCACTTCCACAACAAGTGGAGCTGGGAGCCTACAGGGGCCTTCTGGTATCCAGTCGGAGATACATAATTAAAGGAACAAGGAGAGGGAGCATGTTATTACCAATGTTTTCATTAGGCCAAGTTAACACATTGGCCTCCCACAAGACCTACAGACAACAGGCAAGGAAGTGGATGGAACAGGATGCTGCCTATTGGGGTCTAAAACTCTGTTCAAGAACTGCTCACATTAGTGCTGGTTCTGCAGCTTTCCATTCTGGCCATAGAGCTCCTCTATAAAAACATTTAATTTTGACATCAGAAATATGAAAAAGCATGCACGGGCCCGCTTTTTTTTCATGATATTTTTACTCTTTTCCCCAACATCCAGGCTTAAATTAGCCAGGATTTTTAAGATCAGGGACTGTTTTTTAGGCTATGAAAAATGGATTAAATGAAGAGGAAGTCTGGCCTAATGAGCTCCCTGGGCTATGGAGCAGCAGGGACCGTGAGGGGAAAGAAGGGAGACGAGGCAAGCCTTTGAGGAAGAAGGGGCCGCAGCTATGCCCAAAGTGTGCCAGCTTCCCCTCGCTTTAGCGCCAATGGCACAGACGGCACCTGGGCAAAGCCTGGCCACCCTTGTCCTGTGCCAAAGGAGAAGAGAGGCAGAGCAGCAAGTTTGTGTTGAACCTTAAAAGTTCTATTGGCCATCTTGTTTTTCTTTGAGGCACTTTTATATTTATACTTTGACTTTTTTTTTTTTTTTGCTGATGGCTCAGTCCTGTCCTTGAGTGGAGATGCATTCGTTCTCTATTGTGTTCCAGCCTATACCTGCCCTTTCATTTTCCAGCTTTGTAATAAACAAGCCGGAAAGGATGAACATGTTTAAAAAGAGAGTTTGTACATCAAAAATAAAAATAATCTGCTATAGCACTCACATAAGAAGGTGGCTCAACAGAGCGGGGTGTCAAATGGGTCAAACACAACATGGACCCATTAACAATAGAGCAGTAGAGAGGACTCTCCTTAATGGAGTCAAGTCGTGCTTACGTACATTTCTTAACCAACTATCAAATATTCTCTTTCAAGTCTGATTTTGAGTGAATTCATAACTCTTCTCTCATAAGCCATACAACATGGAATTTAGGTTACACTCTAGCTGTGAGTCAACCCACAGCCTAGACACAAAACAGCTGGAATTTAATTATTAACAGCCAAATTATGTCCTGAGTTGCACAATTTTATATAATTCCAACCACAGCTCTTTCGCGCTCTCATTTCAATGCATAGGAGTATGGAATAAGGCAACGTAATTGTTTTTGCTTACTATTATGACAAACAATATTCCACAAATCTGACATACAGGAACAACTAGTAATTAATACTCTAATAAAATAACAGAAACTACAGAAATTACCATTATGTTTTTATCATAAAGGTTTGTTTTTTTTTACTTCAGTATAGCAGTTTTTTCTCCTTACTCGAATCGAAGGTCTAAGCATACAGATTGTCATTCACTGTACAGATTGTAAGCCCACTGAGGGTTTTGGGCCATATAAACAAAACTTGAACAAAAACTTGGTTTGATCTGAATAGAGTCTAATGAACATCTCTGTCTGATTGATTGCATTGTGTTGCACAGTTGTTCCTGCCACCATCTATCTGTCATACAATACTTTCTACCTACACATATTAAACTCTCGGTGCAGCACATCAGTTTCATACTCTGTATCGGGACTAGGGGTGTTTTTTGACAATATCCCTGATATCAAAAAAACAAATATTGATACTGTCTGATACTACAAATATGATAATACTGTGTGAATAATCCAACTGCACCTACCCTATTTAAAATCAAATATGTATGCAAAACACATATTACAGCCGTGTGTCATTACAGTCACGCCACACAAAAGCAGTGCACTAAATGACCATATAACTAAACAGTAATCTGACCTGAGAAAATTTTGCTGAAAAAAATGTTTGCTGTTCCTCTGACATAACCTTGTATGCAATGAAATGTGCAATGCTAAGACTTTGTGAGTAAAGGTGATCATTATGACAGAACACCCTGGTCTAGGATAGGAGTCACCTTGTGGTAAAAATACTAAATCTCATCCAGAAATGAATGTTTAAATTATGAAAAATAGTACTTTATTTTCAGCTTTACTTTTGGAGGTTGGTAAGAAAAATATGTAGTGTCTTGTCGTGAAAATCATTTGCATACTATAAGAGGAAATTCCTGGGAGTTGTCTAAAAGGTCTAAGACATATCTTCAACAATAAGACACCTTTTTCATCTTTTTATTTATCAAAAATTGGCCACTTTGCTTTGGTAAGGAAACAAAACTGGGCAGGTTGCCAATGACCATGGGACACACCAGGACAGGCTGAGTCTTTATGCCCGTGGAATGTCAACAACTGTCCACAGCAGTGGAAAAGAGGTGGTGGGGTCTATGGGGTGGGGGGACAGAGAGGAAGGGGAGGAAGGATGAAGGAATTAAACTGGCAGGTAGTTTCTCCTGGATGTCATCCAAAATAAAGAGTGGATGAGTAAAGAAAATAGGGGGAGACAACAATCCTTCACTCACCTTTGAGAGACACAAGTCAAGAGGAGCACAGAGAGAGACACAGAGACACAGCAGACAACAACAGCTATGTGAGAGGACAGGAAGGGGAGGGGGGGTGTAGCTGGCACATTCTTCAGCTACTTTTCCTGACAGCGATTAGAACCTGTCAGAGCCTCTCAACCTGCCACTCCTCTGCGCTCATAGGAGGCCTGTCATTACAAATAGCCCAGATTAAAATACCACGCTCCCGGGGCACAGGCCTTGACCCCATCCTGCTACCCCCACATTGCCACATGTCTACCCACGCGGTCACCCACCCTGTCGAAAGGCAGGGGGGGGAGCAAGGAAGGCTGGCAAGAGTGAGAGATGTTAAGAGTCAAATGGATACAGAGTAATTGGGACTTTTGGATGGGAATAGATACACTGACTTTTAAAAAACATAATGTGGGGGAAGGTAGCCCAAAAGAAATACAGAAAAACAGCACAAAAATCATTTTTACAAGTTGAAGAATGACGTGAAATCTAATTCTGAAGTCCCACGCTAAAAATCTGACATCAAATCCTTCATGTGCTTTCTCTTCTGGGACCCCTATGTATTCATCCTTCCTACTAATAGTGTCTCCCACACTGCTAATAACTAAGACAGAGTTGTGTTTGTTTACAGGGTATATTGTACATTCTAATTTCTGTCAGATTTCTGTGTTAGTTAAACTCCATAAAACAGTGGCGCAGAGAAAAACAAAGATGATCTAGCTCTTGATTTGAGCTTTCACAGTTGTACTGCACCTGAGATACACAGCAATGCAGTTTGATTAGGCTAATGGAAGCAAAGTACTGAGAAGTGCTATAGGTTTTCTGCTCAAGCCTTCTGTGCACGTCGACTTGTATTTCTGTATGAAGCCGACACATGCAAACAGAGAATAATGAGTCCAACGTGTCCCGGATCTATCTGGTGCCATCGTGAATCGTGTGTCCTGACACTGAAAAATGACCTATCTCAGCAAGATTTGGAGGGGGGCCGGTGTGTGTGACAGTCACCAGCACCGTGCTGACAGCCCAATAGAGGAGAGGAGGAAGGCATCATTAGAATCGCACACATAGAAATATACAAATACACACATCAACGCACAAATATTCATGTACAGAATACTCACATACACTCCATCAGACATGTGAAAATTGTGTGCATGCCTGCTTGCACAGACAAAAAGAAAAGAAAAACATCTCTTGACTGAGATTTTCTACCTCAAACGGAGCATGACGTTGTGGTCGCTGTCATGTCAGAGTGGCAAGCACACTGTGGCAGAGCCAGACAGGGCTAAACACAACCAAGACAGGCAGGAAAAAACAGATTACATGACATACCGTGCCTTAGTTATACATTGCCTTAATTCAAACATAAACACATGACTGAGCATAACTCCACGGGGCATGACATAATATAATACACACATCACTGCCAGAACATTTTATTAAAACAGATTAGCCTGAAATTACCTGACAGTCTTGCAAGCAAAAAAAAAAATAATGTGATGCCCATATGGTGTCATAAAGAGAAGCACCTGCAGCGGGTTAGAAACCAATTTAAGTCAGCATGAATACCTCTGGTGGCTCAAAAAAAAAACAATGAGGGAACTGAGAAATGAACCCATGGGGACTGATGCAAAAAACATCAAATTTAGATCTTGACCTGAAACTCCTCTTTTATTTTTAACTCTAAATGGCAGCGAAAAAATCTTCGATGCGTGGACAGCGCATCAAAACACAGACCTGACAACAGCATTAGCTCACTGTGATGAATTTAAATAGAAATGAAAAAAAAAAACTTGAGGAGCTGACTGACAAGAGGAAATGACAAGTGAATGATGTGCAATTAGGCTCGTCGCTTGTTTAATTGTCCAAACAAGGGCTGAAGGAGACAAACAACAGGGATAAAAGCAAAACCTACTGGAAAACTTTTTACATAAATGTTTCTTCAAAGTCTGTGATGACGAATTACTGCAAAATCGACGAGAAAAACTAACTCAAAGCTAAACTGCTGCTCAACCAAACCTTTCCAACATCTCGACCTAACAAGCACCTATTCAGTTACAAATGTTTTAATGTCTAGAATGCATTTTTGTGGGGCTGCAGTCTGTTTTTATTGCCACAACTATGACAAACATAGATTTCCATACCAGCTTTTCTCAGAAATGTATTCCTCATTAAAGAAGAGGAAGCAAGGGGCGAACACAGGGAAGGAGGGACGCAAGGAAGTGACAGAGAAAGACGGAGATCTCCGATGACATGTTGAGCCATAAACAGCTGATAGCTATCTGTGCACGGAGGCCAGGTTATGTTGCAGTGAATCAGGTTCGAAGCAATGATGTCTGAGATGGGGAAAAAACAAAATCGGAGGGCATGTTATGACAGACAACCTTCACTTGGCTGCAGAGTTGTCAATTGGTCAATGCCAGGGAAAGGTCATTTTGACTGCTGACCTTTAGCTGGAATATGTAGAAAACTTAAACTTAAAGCAACATTATGCTACTTCTTTACTTTTAAAGTAACTTGTTTTCTGTTTTCCCATCTGATGTGCTCCAGCTGCTCTCCCGCAACTCTCTGTGATTTATGGATTTCCCGACTTACAGAAAACTTAACATGTTGCTTAAGTAACTGCCAGCTACTGCAAATTGTAGCTGCAGTTTGCCAGCTAGCTCTGTAAGCCGTGCAGCCGACTGGCTCTGCTGAGAATGGACTGCAGGCTCAGAGCACTGAGATTGTTGCTATATACAATGCTAGAACAGCAGCTATGAATTCTCGCGGGGAGGGGGTTTTTGAGGACTGGAAGAGGGAATGCCGGCAGAGAGCAGTACTGGAATGGACATCAGAATCGGAAGCAGGCAAGAGTGCAGCAGAACTGGGCTCAGCAGCCTCTATGGACATCATAGCGAGGGCAAAGACACAGAAAAGAATGTAGACAGAGAAAGCTGAGAAAGAAAAAGTGAGTGACCAAGCACGAGGTCCGACAGTAAATCTCGGACAGTTGTTGGTGAGAGCTTCGCGAAATAACAGGCTGCAAGACAGAAGCTGAGATCTTCTTCCTTTTGGACATGCAAGAACTACTAGCTAGCTTACTATTTCTTGTTTTGTTGCACTTGCTAAACCCCGTGCAGCAGCGGGGCCAGTTGCAGCTCAGAGTAGACTTAAAACTGTAGGGGAACCAAGTCGCAAAGAGAAATACATATAAAAATACATAAATAGTAAATATTAATTCCTGTTTATATCGAATACACCCTTAATTGCTTAAAGTATGTGCTGAAAACTCTTGTATGAAACTGATAATGTTTGAGAAAGACCAAAAAGACGGACTTACTAAATCCAAAAGTGGCATGACCTGTCCAGACCAGTGTCTCAGTTTGCAAGTCAGATTGCTTCAAGACAGTAAGTTGAATTTCCACCAAGAGGAGGGGAATACAAACATCTTACACCCTCTTTTCTCCACTCAGGTCATGCTCTCCAAAAAAAAGTATGTAAAAAAGGAGCCCCCCCTGCCTAATTAAAATAACAAACAAAAAACCTGTCTTCCAGCTGCACACTATTCATACAGTATACCATACCTAGATGGTACAAGCATATAATGTATAATGTATAGCTCACTCGCCCACCGCACGTGAAAAATATGTACATATTCCAAAACAATGAGGTGGTACACAAGTGCAAGTGGCAAGAGGGAGAGGGAAGAAGTGTGTGTGTTTGTGTCTATGTGTGCAGACAAACTCCTGATAGTGACCCCATACCTCATCTCCAGGGCATAAATAAACATGTGTGTGTGAGCGCGCCTGTGGATTATAATCAGAGAGAAAAGGGAATCAAATTTATTCTGCAGCTGTCATTAATATTTCAGGGCTGTTACTGTAGCCCATGTGAAAAAGCATGAATGATTAATTTAGACATCACCTCTGTCACAATCCCTTACCAGGCCTGGCCCGTGATCTACCTTTGAGAATAGTAAACAAAAGGTGGGCTCTCCCTCGTTTTTTGTTGTGGTCTGGTTTCGGCTGTTCCTGTCTGGCAAGCAAGAGGAGGGTAAGGTGCTGTGTTGTGTTGTTGGACAAGTTGGCTGTCTTTGGGGTTTGCCTGTGACATTCAGGTGTTAAGTGAACAGCAGTTGCTCGTTGTGGGGGATAGACCCACAGCTGGAAGCAGAAGTTGTTGTAGGATCATGTAAGAAGGAACATGTGAGTGCCTGGTTGTATGGGATGGTAATGGTGGACAGGAGTGGGGGTTAACAGTATTTTAACAACATTGGGACAATATGAAAGTCATCCGTCATTTTGACAGATTGGAAAATCATGATCTCCCTCAACGTTAATCTGACATAGCCACAAATAGACATGTTACCCCAATCACTATGCGTCCTGCAGACGTGTGTTAAAAGAAAAGTATGAAAAAAACTCCTGTATAATCATTATGATAATGCTTTTTCTTCCACTTGCTTTCAAAAACAATACAAAAGCTAGATCTAGATATCAAGATCTTTACCTCAGATGCTGGTGGTGCTCATACTGCTTTTTTTTCCACAACAAGAAAAATAAAATTTCTCATGACTAGTAACAATAGATAATACAGCCCCTGCTAGTACTAGATGGTCTCTATACCAACTTAGTCCAAAAAGTCTTAAATTGTGTTCTGATCCAAAGAAGTTCAGTGATGTTTGGATTAAAATCTAAAAATCACCTGCCCTTTTCTTCGGACAAACAGTACACAGCCCCAAAGACGCTGTTAGTGCCCCTGTCTTTATTTCTCACAAACAACAAAGATCAACATACTAACAGCATAAACCAAACACAACAATTCAACCCATTAGTCTGCAAATCAGAAAACATAAATACCCCACACCCTGACAGCTCCACATTAACAGCCTCGCTCCAAGTCGATGGATCAGCATCTACCCTGCTGACGGATGGGGAGGCATTCACAAGGTCCTATCAAACTGACATGTGCCCCATACCTGTGTTTTTTCATTTGTGTTTGGGCTTTGTGTGACGCTTGTCTGACAAGTGGAGATCACAAGGAGACAGGATCCATCTATCAGACCGGCGATGCCACTGCTGCCGTCTCCAGGGCCTGAGGGCGTGGTGCATATGTCTGTGTGAGTGTGTGTATGAGAAAGTGAAAGTAAGTTCGTGAGTCTATATTTGTCGATCAGAAAACTATTGACTTTGTGTTTTAGTGCACCTGTGCAAGAGAGAGAGTACATTTATAAGGTTTATGTATGTTTTAGAATATCATATAGTAAGTGTTTATGTGCGCGCGCGCGCATGTGTGTGTGTGTGTGTGTGTGTGTGTGTGTGTGTGTGTGTGTGTGTGTGTGTGTGGCTACCTGCTGAGCAGCGAGCCCACAGGGGCAAAGCGAGGAAGGATGACACTGATGCGATGTGTTGGCATGTGCCCTCGGGTGGTTTTGGTGTGGTTGTCATTTTGTTGTTTTCGTACGGCTCCCCCTTCGTCATACCCCGCATTATTCAAATAACGCACTTTAAAGTTCCATAAATAAATAATGAATTCACAACAAGATGGATTGATGAACAGTGATGGAGAAGTATTTGGATTTTTAGGGGATTTTTTTTTTTTTTTTTTTTACACAGATTTCTTCTTGTTTGGACAAAGTCTTTGACAGGCACTCGTCCCTCGGGAGATCGAGCTTAGCAGGAAAAGAAGCGCTGGGTTAGATGGATGCTGTCTCGCTGAGCTGTGTATCTAAATGTGTGTGTGCGTGCGTGCGTGTGTGTGTAGGTCTATTCTAATTCAAACCATGGCTTAGCTTTTTGAAAATAAAGTAGTTCCACTCTCTAAAATAGTTATCTGGATAAACTGGCTGTGCTGGTCAACAACTTGAAAGAAACAACCAAGTGTGTCAAGAGGTCAATCTCAACAAGAAGAGCAGAAAGATACATTATACATAATACACAACACGATGGGAGTACAAAAACACACACTTCCTCTCGCTTTCCCCTCAAATACACAGACAAATATACAAACATGCACACACACACACACACACACACACACACACCAAAACGGAAATTAACATGATAGAAGACTACATATGGGATCATAGAGTCCTGAACTTTTTTCTAACACATATACATGTTACAACACCCCACCCCTTTCACTAAACAAATCTCCATAGCTTATGGGACCTAAGGAGGTCAACATGCATCTGAAACTTCCTTGTCTTTCCCCAGAAAAAAAAATGTGTGGGACTTGAAAGCAGCGGCAACTCGCTGACTCTCTCCTCTATAGTTCCTAAAGCCAATGCAGATCAATACGCAGCCATACATACCACAACTGGAACAACTCCTGTCAAAGGTTACTCCTTTTTCTCTGTGCTTCTCTCTTCATTTTAGCAGGGCGGAGGAGGATGAGGAGATGGAGAAAGAGAACGAATGAGAGGGGGAGAGAGAGGAGACGGCTGTGGAGACGTAAGAGGAGAGCAAGAAAGATAAACCTAAAATGATCCCTCTCTATAGTTGTGGAACTCTGTGCTAATGGGTTTTGACACATCGCCAGCAGGCCAAAGAGAGAGGGGGCTGGGGGTGAGTCGATAGTGGTGCGCGGCGGTGGCCAGAGGCTAGCAGCAGCGGCTAGGCCAAACCCCTGGTACTAGCATGGGCTGGGGGCCTGACCACCAATCATTAGAAAGTCAATGAGTCCTCTAGCGCTTGCAGCTACTCTAGCCTTCCCAGGGAGCCACACCACCTAGTGAGGGCCCCTATTGTGAACATCAACGTACACACAAACACACAACATAATAATATATATATGCACCTTACATCCTGCATAGGTGGCAACTACAAAGATGGTGCGCACGTACAACAACTGTAGATACATATGTGCACGGGAAGACCTAAATGCAAACTTGTGTAGAAATACAGAGCACCCACAAAAAATACTTGACACACACACACACATTGAAAAACACACACACACACACACACACGCACCTTTTACAGCCTTTGATGCCGTGACTCTATTATTAAGAGCGGTCCCTTCTCCTGCCCGACACTGGACACAGCCTCTCCTGAGACGCCACACAAACTGCTCCCAGGTCACTTTGGGGCTCGGGCGCCTCACCTGGACCCCATGCATTTTTAAATGCCTCAAACTGATCCTGACACGGGGCTTCAGACTAGACTACTAAATGAGGCAGAGATTCTCTAATTGGCTGAGACTTAATTTAAAGAAAAGTTCATGTGAATGTTACAAAAGGACATTCGTATTGACACCAATATCATAAGTTGCATTGGTGTATTTGTACCAAGACAATATTGAGTTAGTGTTCAGACATAGAATTTGATTGAATTAGCACTTAACACCAATGAAGTGTTTTACACAAAAATAGCAAGATAAGATGTGTCTGTAAAGGGCATTATAACTGTTAAAACGTTAAAGTAGTTGTTGGGTTTGATGAAATTGAATTTGATTTTCAATAGAGCTGAATTGATGGTTATGAAAGTACTTTTTAAATTGTGTAATTGACGGCAGCACAGACCACTGTGGGAGTATGCCGATGCCCAGTGGATACATTTTCAAGTGCTAGTAAAAATGACATTCCAATGCAAAACATTAAGGTTTCAAATTGGCCTTGCACTAGTACGTGGCTCTTGGTGGCTGACAGTAACATTGGCTTGATTCAACATGGGTTAGTCTTACCATCATCTGTAATCACTTATTCTGCAGTGCTTGTGTGTGTGTACGTGTATGCGCATATAACCATATTCCATCCAAATGTGTAGACCAAATTATTTGAGCTAAAACTGTGCATATCCAAAATAAAATCAATAGCCTCTTAGCCTCACTCTGATCAATATGCATGCAATCAAACTTTTCGCCAGCATTACCTCCACCACTATGCCCATCGATTGAGTCCATTGATCCTGGCGCTCAACCTCGTTTTAGGAACGGAAGGTATGGATATTTAGCACTTGAGACCCCATCTGGCCACATTTGTGAACTTTGACCTTTGTGTTAATCCCCAAACAAAAGATAGAACTTATTAGAACCTATACAGTCTGACCTGGAGTCCTCCCGAGGGGGTTAGACTCTGGCAGCAGGGTGCCAAAACAGATGCTAAAACTCAGACCAGTGCCTCCTTCTGGGGCCTGGGCTCTACTGCAGCAACTGCAACCTGACGAAATTTGTGACACTTGTCTTTTTTGTGCGATTTTTTGGGGGAAAGGAGATATAGTTTGATATGCAACATTGGTGCAACTTTGGTGCAAGCAATTCAAACACTAGTTGAATATAGACTGATAAGATCAAGAGCGAAAGACATGAAGAAGGAGCAGGACAGGGAGAAAGAGAGAGTGACGGAGGGTCAATGAGGGTGGGGCAGACAGAACCAGGGTCTAGCGGGGGATTGGCGTTCACTGAGGCTTCTCACTGATGTGCCGCCAGCCCCTTTGAAGGGATTATTAACACATTTTGATTACTCTGGTCCAGTTGTCACAGAAAATATAACCTCCATCAGGACTATAAAATGGGCGGCCCTTTTCTTCTCCAGCCTCCCTCATGTTGTTGCTCCCTTCACGCCCCACAGTTCCTCCCGTCGCCCTGGGCTGGCCTGACTCAAAGCAATCCACTAATTACAGTCTCAGACATCTTGACGAGTGGACTAATACACTATTAGTCTGACAGAGAACAGACAGCCCCATCAACACACACCCATTTCTTGTATTGACACTGTCAGAAATGTTTAAAAACATGCAGAAAAACGTCCTTCATTGTAATTGTCTGTACTGAAGTTTGGTAATAATTGGAGATGACCTCTACGTTTAACATGAAAGTAGCATCACCAATAGTGTCAAATCGTTTTTAACAATTGGTTCCAGGTTTCAGTCTCAACGACCGCAAGTACCTAAGGAAACAGATGGCTCAATTACCGCAATGCTGTAGTGTGAGCAGGGAACTTTCTATTGATACCACTAAGTCTGAGACATCCACCATGTCCCATTAATTGCCAGGTTTCCCATGCCACTAGCTGCAATAGTGGGCCACATCCTGCTTCTTCTATTAAGACCAGTTTGGATCAATTAGGTGGTAGTCATGACCACTGACCAGCAATGATAGAAAATGAGGTTTAACCTTGCAGAAGGAAATAAGTGCATCTATACTGTTGTCCAGAAGAAAGGGGACACCAATTATCACTTTGGTGCACCTTATATCACAGCCTTTTACATTGTAGGGTCAACGATTGTTGTGTGTGCTGGGCTTTCCCAGAGAGCAAAGTGGTCACAGTAAAGGGCTGACAAGAAAGATCTGTAAGAAATATCTTAGTGCCAAGTGGCCTTGTGATTTAGACTCTTGAGTATTTTTTAATGACAGCTTGTAAATCTAATGTTAATATACGCGTGAAAAACTATTTGTGTTTAATGGATAACAGACCTGTGTTATTAGAAAACATGGAACTCGAATGTGAGAAATACGGTATGTCCAAATACAAGTTTATATGATCGTAAATTCTGCATTTGTAGGCACTCAAAGTATTTAGGTTGAGAATATGAAACCTGATGACTAAGGGTACTACTTGAGTCCCTTAGTTGTAGGTTTATATCCCCTCTGAAAGAAACTATACATAGAAGGAGTGACAAGAAACTGCAATAATGCAAACTGAATATAAGAAACCTGAAGTGAGTTCATCGAGGGTGTGCTCCTCATCACACTGTAATGATGATGTTGCACAGCTTCGGTGGCTACGGATGGCCAAAAATATAAAGCCAGGAAATATGTCAAATGGAACTATATTGAGCGAGCGATGCAGTTTTGCAAAACAGGTTTCTAAGATGGCGAAATGCTGAATGCATTCTAGGACTGCAGTAACTACAACCACAGCCATAGCTAAAGATTGAGGTGGTGTTATATCATTTTTTTATTTTTAGCAGCGCTTCACCTCAAGAGACAAATAGCAGCAAAAATGTATTCTGCAAGAAAGTATTTGTGTTATCACAGCCTAAAATTGATTATTCCTATATGCTGTTTATTGATTTAAGTTTCTAATTTAAAAAAAAAAGATGTTTTCAATTTGTAATGTACTGTATTTGGAAAAGAAAAGAAAAGAAAAGAAAAAGATTTTCCACAAAGTAAAATATCACTCAGACTGAACAATCAAGCCAATAACTTTCACAGTTCAAGACTGAATTTCACCATCGAGAAATAAAGTATCGTCTATTTTTCTTTTTGGATCAAAGGTCAGTTGACAAGTATGCCCTGAAAGCATTCGCACAAGTCCTTCCATCTGAACCAACGTGGACTGAATGAATCTCTGTAGCTGAAGGCAAAGTCTCATATCAAAAATTCTGTGAATCTGCTACAATACATTTATATCATGTGACAAATCTATGATACAATGCCAAACTGACCAAAGAAACATGAATACTGTTGATTTTGACTTCATTTTACCTTCAAAACTAAAGCAGTCAACTTGGTGTCTTGTTAGTGTTTGTGCTTTTGACTTCTGAGATGCACACGCCTACCCAGCTTCACACCCTGTCACTTCAAGCCTAAATGAAAAAGATGCTAACAGACAAGCAAACACACATATCCTCCCTGAATAAAGCCTCTTTTCTAGGAACTGAGTTGGGAGATTCATAGGGGGGAAAAACACATCAACAACAAAGAGAAACAAACTCAGCAGTGACTGAAAAAGAAAGGAGAGAATCAAGTAAATGGAAGAGTGGTTTTCACTGCGAACCTTAGCATCATTTACTGTGATAAGCACAGCTAATACATGAGAGAGAATGCTTCTCTTTGTAGACCATTAACTACATATCCTGTTTGTGAAATGTATATTCATAAACAGACTGAGGATTGAGCAAAGGGGCCATTTGCAAACATGCACATGATCTGTGGAAAGGGCCAACATGGTCGACATCAAAGGTCCGGAGTGGGAGAGGTAAAAGTAGGCCAGGCCATGGCCTGGGAGAGAAGTGGCGAGGATACAGAGGGTAGGGGAAAGAAAGCGAGAGAAGAGGCAGCATGGATGGAGCGAGCAATACAGAGAGAGAGAGAGAGAGAGAGAGAGAGAGAGAGAGAGAGAGAGAGAGAGAGAGAGAGAGAGAGAGAGAGAGAGAGAGAGAGAGAGAGAGAGAGAGAGAGAGAGAGAGAGAGGGGTTGGTCCCAGGCCGGGACGAGCTCAGGTGTGAGTTGTGAGGAGGCACCTTCTGTTCACGGCTCTGAGGCCCCACTGCTCAGACAGACACGGGGCCCTCTTGTTTGGCCCAAATAAATCCAGGTGGCTCAAGACGCATGCCCTTGTCACTCAACACACGCGCGCACACACACACACACACACACACACACACACACACACACACACACACACACACACACACACACACACACACACACACACACACACACACACACACACACACACAGTCCACGCATGTGATGACATGTACAAAGTCAGAGACACTCATGCACTTTTATCATATTTGATCAATTTCAAGCACAGGAGATAATATCTGTTTGCTGAAGATGAACAGGCCATCAAAGAATTAAAGATGAATGAGGTAGACTTGATTAAACAATATTTATCATATGTACCGATTAATTTATTTCAGTTTACATCACTGATTTTTTTTCATATATATTTACAAAACAAATGGTTGTCTCAACCTACATTACTCTCAGACGGTTTTTATAAACCAGTTTTATACACATCTTTTGCACTGATGTGCTTGTTTTACTGCAGTTAAGTGTTCCTCACGTTTTTTTTTTATAAAACAGATGCAACATCCAAGCTTAAGGTGTTGCAGAGGCAGTAAAAACATTAAACGCCAGAACAAACAATAGACACACTGTACTTGAACGTCATCAACAAAAAACCTCCACATTTACACTGAAGCTCAGCCCACGAAAGGTCCAATGCATACATTAAAACATGTTGAAATGTGAGATTTGCTTGTACAGTGACCACCTTCCTTACAGTTTTGCATCAGAGAGCTCTTTGATTTCTCTTCTGCTGTTGACATTTATGATCACTGTGCAACAAAAAGGCCTGGGCAGATGGACTATGCTATGTGCTGCTGTTTTTGAGATCCTGAATGCACTGTGTCCACAAATGCCCATCTTGATCACTATGAACTACTCTGTAGATGACTTAGAAAGTCGGAGGAAGCACGTTTTTATGTTGGACTTTCAAGCACAAACAATACAGCGCAGATTATGTGAAATATGATAAAAGAACTTTTTTTTTTTTTTTACTTTAAAATGTGACAGAAATGACCTGCATCCCTCTGAAGATTGTCTTGACAGATCTACCTAAAATTTCAACTTCTCTGCAAGAAAGATGCTCGAACCACTCAAATCAATTACATCAAAGATGGAGCTCACATATCGAGACTTGTTAAGTTAACTGTAGTCATATTGCAAAGGTAGGGTGCCGGAGCCATTCCTGTCATTTGACGACGCTTGCGTCTAAATTGGGAGTGAAGGCCTCCCCAGGAGAGATGGGTGAACCTGTCACATAAGACTGAGGGAGCAGAAATGTTCAAAAAAACGCCACCACCACACACACATACACACAAACACACAAATATTAAACCAACACAGTATCTCCATATGCTTAAGATCTTAATCATCATCACCATCATCTGTTCTGTCCTTTTAGTGTGTGTGCTTGTGTGTGTGTGGTTCACATGAAAGAAGGACATCTGGAATACAATTATTCCAAGACACCCTCACGCACACACACATTTTCCCTTTGCTCTGAATTTGCATGAATTCCATACATCTGGCCTTTAAGAGGCAATAACAATTATTCATTGAGCTGGTTGTTACAGCCCAAATGCAACCGGCCACTAGTCTAAACAGCTCATTAAAACAGCACAATACCTCACTTCAAGCACACAGGAAAATTGGCATGCAACTCTATCACTGCAATATCGTATGGTTCTGAATGTCCATTCTGGATAATATAATGAATTCTGAGTAGCCTTTGTGGAGAAAGTGAATGTACTGTATATTTCTTTTTGATTCTCATGCACTGTTTTCTTGCACTGCCTTCTTTGTCTGCTCCTTCTGCCCATATTGTCTGAAATGTAGGCTTTGTATTTTTCAGGTAAGCCTCATTCAGAATGAGGTAAATTTGGCAGTGACATTTGATCAATGTTGTTGGCAAAGAATTTTGCATGTTTATTTCTCATAACAGGCTTCGTTCTCTTATAATAATGAAGAAAACAGACTAGCACGAGGTAACAAAGAGTTGAATATGACATACTTTTATCTCATGTTACTTTTGATGAATAACGTATTTACCTTTTTATTTATATAATTCACTATGCAGCAAGAAAATAATGCATTTTAAATATTGGATATAAAAATGAAAGTTCCTACTTTGTAAAATACAGGTTTGTATTTCTTCTTCCCGTACCTGGATTATGCAGCTAAAAGTTGAAAAAGACCAGAATTACAGCAGGAAAACGTCAAACAAATTACTGAAAAGTGTTTGCCAGAAAAATGCTGCAAAATTCTACAAAGAAGAAAATTTTAAAAATCACATCCTTTCTATCAGGTGGCCTTCACCAAACATTAAAAAAGTCTACATCAATGCGTCGACTCTGTTCTGTGTGTAGTCATAACTACACCCATATTCACATCAAACCTGAGATGGGCCAGACCAAGGAACGTGTCCCTTAGGCCATCTTAGCCAGTCCTTCACAACTGAGCTTTAAAAGATGGGCGACCGTACAGTACGCTGCAGTTGGCCTTGATTGATGATTGAGTAACCCAAGATCATAGATGTGCTCGGAGAGGACTTGCCGGTGAAGAGCTGTGCATACATCAGCCCTTCAGGACTACCACTACAGTACATACATCATGTGGTGAGACTGACTGATGTGAGCACAGGGACTATGTAGACCACTTAAGGGAAGCTTTCTACATGGCAGTCAACAGTCAAAGTTGACTAAAAGTGATTACAGCACAGGAAAGGGAAGTCTTTGTTGTTATAAATCACATTTTATCTGAGCCTGAAACAACTGAGGTGCAAAGCACGTGCAACATGCACATATTACTAGGAGACACACACACACACACACACACACACAAAAGCATACATATTAACTTGTGCTGATATCCTTGACAGGCACAACTACAAAAGCATAACTCAGTGGTAAATAAATAAGTTCATGCTGTCTGCGTGCATTTTCTTTTTAGGAACTCTTGGGCTCACATAGACCCGTCCAAAGGATTATGTACGTGCATTGGTGCGTGCACAGAGGCCCCCTTTCAGCACCTTCTAACAGTGCGAGTAGAAGTGGCACCTCCCTCCTAAAGCAGCTCAAGGGCGCGGCCTATCTACCAAATGATAGAATGCATGAGTGGAGCTGAGCTTTATTTCAAGCAGCCGGCCAACCTCCATCCACTCAGTGTGCTTGCTTCATTTATATGGGAGTCAAACTGTTTGTACTGTCAAGGTTACGTTATTTAACAGGGGAACAGGGAAAGGATAGAGACAAGTTCCGGGCAATTTAAAATTCTGATGAGAACTCCACCAACTGTGGTATCCATAAGAAGTGAGCAGATCTGAAATGAGACCAATTAACTTCAATCCAGCCGAGAACAATTCTTTGAGACCTACACATTTTATTCCCTTGACATGTCTGCCATTCAAATATGTTGCGATAAACACAGCAGTTATTTTCGCCATGATCTCACAACAGAGAATCTAAATTTAATTTTTTGCTCATTTTTGGTCAGAATGTGACAATCTATCTGTATGTGCACACAAGTGACACATAAATTAACGGAACAATGTCAGCGTGTTGTTTGTGGCTAAACTGTGAAGCAGAGTCTCCCGTCCCAAAGCAACACGCACACATGCGCATACACAAACACACTTGAGCAGCACACAGAGCACTCCTAAGGTTACCCCCCAGGACAAAAGCTTTACCATCCCACTGACTGGCAGATGGGGCAACCAGCTGACATCTCGGCCCGGCTCTGTTTCATGTTCCCTGGGTGTCTTAAACGGGCGGGCACCCTGTCTGATGGGCACAGGACAGCCAAGGAGGAAGCTCCTTTGACAGGGGAGGGGGATTGTGCTCCTTGGGGCTACCATTGAGGAAAAGAGGAGCAAGGACAGACGGAGATGGCTAATGTGCTTCACTGTGTTTGTACAGTATAATTGTGTGTCTTGCAGGGCGGGAGGCTTGAGGAACTTCTACAAAAGATGCAGATTAACGAAAAAGCTAATGACTGCATTTAAGCCCTATATGGTATTCTAACACAGGATCAAATATTTTCCTCAAGGCTAGAGCCAACACTTACTGCTGCAAGGATCACGAGCAGTTGTACTTTTTCAGATTTAGACCAAGTAGTTAAAATGTAAGAGTATGAGCGTTGCTTAATGTAACACAAAAGGTGCCACATAGCAGTTGCAGACGCGAGGCTACAGGGTCTCTATTTGTGCTGCTGAAAACATCTGTGTGACTATACGTGAACTGACACACAGTGCATTCACTAAATGACTCTGACAACAAAGCAACAGCTACACCATCTTACGCTAAAAAGGAGTCATTGTTGTTGTTGGGTTGTTCCCTCGCAGACCTTTCAATGTAGTCCCCAGCTGGGAAAGTTACTTTCAAAATAATCTACTAATGACTCGTTTAAACATAACAATAATATAATAAGCATTAAAACATTCTAGATTATTCAAGACCAGTAATCTTGTGACCTAAAGCATATTGGCAGTTGTATCAAAACACATTTAACAAATGTGATGTGACTATTGCTGCTGCTGTCATCTATTACTGAACCATATATCAACAGATATAAAACTTTTATCTACAATTCAACAAAACAATTACAGTTCAACCTCTGTATGAGACTTAAGGGATTATGAAAAACACAAAGTGTGCACACTTTGTGTTTTTAAGATAATAAGTGTTAAAGGAAAAAGTCATAGGTTCGTAAAAATAGACATAAAAACAAATCTTTTGCAAAAATACATATGGATGTGGTGGCAATGTATAAATTGAAAGTAATAGTAACTTACTAGTGAGGGAAATGATACAGGGCTGGTATAGATTCATTATTTAACAACCTCATATTTTCTATGAGTATTTATTGTATATTCATTTATATGCACTGGGCATTTCATTTAACTTTTACAGTATGATGTAGGCCTAAAAATATGTTTCACAAACTAATTTTTATGTAGAGAGCTGCAGTAAGGGAATAACAGCAGACTACATACACTGAAATCAGCACTGAGCTTGGTTGCAAGCTACTATTAGTTACTTTGCCTTTAACCGTCTGCTTACTACTGTCAAACCTGAGTAAATGTTTAAAAAAGATGGTGTTCATTCTTGTGCCATCATGGTCCACATAGGGTAAGTATTCCTGATTAATGTTATTCCTAATTAGTTTATATTGGCTGACGGATGGATTTCATATAAGTTCTTAACTTCGGTCAGGTTTTATTGTTGTCAAATAATAATGACTGTTTTCCTTTTTCTAAATGTGTTTTTACTTGAATTAACATACATATTAAGTAATTAATTGCATTCAATAAATAGTGTTAAAATCTATTTAAAACATACCAAAAAAATGAAAAACGTCAAAGGTACATGGCTAAAATGCAATCAGATTTTATTTGGACAGACTAACATTGCAAAGCAGTAATAGCACTACATTCCCCTCGACAATTTTCCTCCTTAAAACTGTTGAATCTACGTCAAAAAATTGCCCATTTATGTCTGACAGCTTGACAGAAGACTCACTGTGCAGATACACGGCTAATGGTAGTTTGACTCAGTTGTCATTACCACCTGCTTTGTAGTCGCCTGCCTCTTGCCTTGTTTTTAAATAAGATGGTCGTCACTTTACTATACCGTAAATGAGAACACATGTAAAGGAGGCGACTGGTCAAATAAAAGCCGGAGGATTTGTTTTTTTTATCTTTTAATCTTAAACAAATGAGAAATGCAAAAACATTTGATGTGGCTGTTGTGAATGCAGCCGTCTGCTTCCCAACACTTCGATCTCATGTTCCTGTACAGCAGCTTATCCACACTCTCTCTGATAAATGTCTCCTCATTTTATTTTTATTTATTTTTACTCCTTTTAGGGTTTTAACTGACATCAATCCTCTTGTCAGCCAGTGCGTCATTCTCATCACCAAATTAATATTTCTGATATACGTCTTCGGGTGACAAGGTGGCACAATTCTCTCTCACTGCCACTCCTTTATTTTATTTCACTATTTAATTTTTTTTTTAGGTTCTCCCTTTCCGTTTTTAATATTTCAGTGCCTCAGATGTAGCGGCTCTTTAAAGCGCCCATGGGGGCTCCAAGTCCTCTCTTTTGTCTCCCATTTCCTTCTGAAACAGTTTTTCTTTAACCCTATGCAGCTCTTCACAGTTGTTGTCTTAGCTCTCTCCACTCTGTCGCGCTTTCTGCTGCTGTCTTTCTCACCACCGCCGCCCCCCTCCCTCCCTCAGCTTTCTCTGTGTCAGCCAGAGGTCAATGCTACACTTTTTTCTCCTGCATGCAAGAAGGCAGGGGGTATCTTTTTAGTCATTGTAACCTAAAAATAGAAAAAAAAAATCTGTTTAAGGTTGCGACAAAGGTGTCTTTTTTAAGATATAGTGGCATACCACTATCTAGCAATTGAAGGGTGTTTCTTGTCGAGATAAGGATTAGATCATATCAATAAATGATTTGAATGAGGTTTGATTGAGAATATAGACCAATTTACTAACTTAATTTTCAAGGTTATTACCGAGTGACGCTGTGCATTATTCAAAGCTTAAATCAATGTTTTTTTTCTTACTATATATTATTACTATGTATTTAACTGTAGTGCTGTGGAGTGTGGTTGGACATTAAAAATGCTCCATTTAGCATAATTGGGGACATTGTTCATGGCCTGCTATTGAGGTGTGTTGATCAAGTTGTTGATCAACAATGCAAATGCTGTTGTCTCGGCAATTCAGTAAATAATATATTTTAGCTTATGTTACCTGTTGAATCGCCAACATTTTTACTGTATACAAATCGCAATGATGTGAACTTGCTGTTTAAATGTGTGAAAAGTTATGGATTACACTTTTAACACCCATCTTCAATATTTGATTAGGACTGTGTTCTTCAAGTTCTTCAAATCTAAAATCAGTTTACAAAGTTTAGATTTTATATAACGTGGTAAGCCTACTTCCAAAATGCAAAAACCAACATTTCTCTTAGCAATGCTGCCTCATGTTTAACTAAGCCTGAAAGCTGCAATGAGCTCTCTAGTCAGATCATTACTTCCAAGAGTCTCATTATGTTGAGAGCCTTGTTGAAGCTAATAACTGACTAAAGGTCTAATTATTAGATTTTCTCATAATTCTATGAATGCTAGCTAACACCTTGTGTAGACCTAACAGAGGGACACAAGGAGGCTGGCAGTTGCCGTAAAAGTTGGTGGACTCAACTGAGGTACTATTATTCAGTCAGGAGATATTGATAGACATCTATCTTTTGGTTCATTTAATATTGCACAAACCATCTTTGCAGCTCCACTTAGCTTAAGTTAATATTTGGATGTTTGCGACAACACCTGTCGCTGCACAGGGAAACACAGACTTGCCCAAGCACACACACAGGGAAACGGGCGTACACACACAAACACATACTCCAGTCTGTTGGTTCAGCTCTTCCATTGAGGGTACGTATGCTAGCTGGCCATTGTGCACGTAGGGTCTTTTGTCTGTGCAGCCTGAAACTGGTGATTGCACCTTAGCTACCACAGTTCAAGCGTAAACAGTGTTTTCATGCCCTACGATATACACTGTTGCCAGTGGACCCCTAAATCCCTGGAACAGCTGAGTCCTAGGGTGTCAAAGATAATGGCGATTTATTGCAGTGCGAGGCTTTCTCATTGCCCCTCCCGCCCCCCTTTCCAATCGTCCCTCCAGTCCTCCCCCTCCCTCAAACAGATTAAAATTAAGCCTTAAACATGTGAGGATGGAATTAACACATTTAGCGAGTCTCCTCTTCCCACATCCCATTTTCGCTCCAGAGCGGCTGATCCCCGCTGCCGAACGCGGGTGCAATTTTAATGACTCGCAACGTTTTTGAAGTCCACATGAAAAAAGCGTCGCTCGCCGTTTGTGGCGGCGCTAGATATGGCTGGGCCACGGCCGGCCATGATTGGGGGGGACACACGCCGCCGACTCGGACTCCAGGCTCTTCGATAGGATCGGTGTCATTTTCCTCTCCACGATAAGACGCCTTGCTGACAAGGTCCGATTAGGAGAGAAAAAATCATTATTGCTACGCCTTTCATCCACCGGGGGTTTACCGATAAACAGCTCACCCTCGGCTAGATTTCCTGAGAGCGAGATGTTATGCGTTGAAGCATATATATTTAGGAAATATGGTTTCAAGCGAAATTTTGTGGCTGTTTTTAATAATAATTTTCTTTTTGAATAGCTCGAGTAAAAAACAACATAGTTTTCCTTTAAAAACGCATTTTTAAAAAGGCCTCCTTTTCTCCTCAGCTGAAAACTCAAGCTGTGAAATATTTAAGTTCTAGCTCTCAGCTCCAGTAATCAAACAATTATCAAATAACTTCATATTCTTTTTGAACACAATACAACATGCTGATTGTATCAGCCTACAAAAAAGTCATTTATTATGCTATACCTAAAGGAAATCCACTTTAGCAAACTGTCCTTTTTAAAAGAGAAATGAAAAAAGAGATCCTTAAAATATTCAAACTACAATGTAGAACAGAGAGAATAAACTAAAAATAGAAGTGAGAAAAGATTCAGCTGCATGTTAATAAGAAAAAAATTTAGATTGCATATATACTGTATATTATTCAACAAATCATTCATGAAGTGACGAAAGAAAAAACCTTAATAACACAGTGTCAAATTGTGGTGTGTTAGCAGGTCAAACAAAAGTTGAAATTAATAATATAAACTTAATTTAAAATTGATCTGTTAAAAGGGAATTAACAATATAATTAACATTACTTTGCTTAAAAAATAAATGAGATGTGGCAACAAAATTTGCTATTTCTAAAAAATGTCCTTTCAAATAGATAATAGATAGAATTTTATTTGTAGGAATATGTTTAATTTGCATTTTAAACAAATCATTTTATACTGCTGTGGATTAACCCGATATTGTAAGTATTAAGGAACAATATAAATTATGTCGAGAACTAATAATAGCCAGTGCTTAAAATAACACTTGCGCTTCATAAATGTAACTGCTTATGACATTTGCTAAGTGTTTGCTTATGGATTTAAGCATTTGAGGAGCGAGCACCACTTTGGTGGCCCAGCACCAAAAAAAAACATCGAGTCTGATCTTTAGAGGGAACAGGGAGAAATAAAGCGAGTGGGAGAGAAACAGAGAACGAGACGAAGATGGAGGGGGAGAGATAGAGAGTCGGGACAAACGTGTGCTGTGTTACTGGGCCACTCCAGCGCCCATGGACTCTCAGCAAGACTCAAAGCCACACTCTGCCTCAAAAGGGAGCGGTGAAGATTTTTTTCTTTTTTTATGTTTACAAAAACATATTTATTTATTTCTCGTCACTCTGTCATTTATCTATTCATTTCTTGCTGTCCCAGCACCCCTTGCTCTGCCACTGGAATCATGTTCGATGACGCCGACATGCGCGCCCTCCCCTCTCCCCCCCCCCCCCTTTTAATACCACTGCAGCTGAAAATCAAACTGCTCTAAAACAAATTGATGTACTCTTTAATATAGTCGTCACATCATCACAGGGTCCCCACGCGTCTGCCTTGGTGACAACTGCAGGGCTGCTTAGCTTAGCCCAGCGATGGCTGCCACTTTGTTGGTCGCTTCAATGATTTATCACAAAAAAGAGAGGGAGATTGTGAGAGTGGGAAGAGAGAGAAAATGGGAGAGACAGAAAGAAAAGTCCCCTGGATCATGATTGAGTCACTGGCACCTTTGATTGACAAGGTCTAATCAGCTTATCTCCATCCTAATAAAGTTGATAGCCTGTGGTGCTGCTCTCTACCTGGCATGGTGTGAACTTTGGGCTAGGCTGGGGCCCCTGGGGGCCGGTCCCGGCCCTCTCTGCTTATCTATACAGGACTGAAATCAATCCCTAATGAGCTGTTTTCATTTCGCAGGATTGATTACAGGCCCCTAAACACCAAGAACACTTGCCTAAGAAGTGTTCTCAGCCTCTTGCTGGCCACCTTTAAAATGCAGAGTAGCAACGCTTTTGTCTGTCTCTGTCTTTGTTTCAGCAGCTCATTCTGCTGGCACTGCTAAGTTATTTGTGTCAACTGAACAAGTATAAAGGGGGATGAATTTTCAAAGTAAATTCACTGCATATTTGTTTTATTGCGTTGTAAAGTTTTTAAAATATTGGCTTAGAGATTCATTCACTCATAATTGTAAAAAATCAATAAAAAGCCTTTACATTTCATGGTAAAATTAAATGTAAAAGTTTTGAATTGCATTAAATTGCTTCTATGATGAGCCCATGATTCAAGTTCAAAGTTTGCCTTTAAGTTTACGGTTATTTCTATTGGCCTAAAAAGATTCCACATTTGAGGTACAAAGAACGAGGCTTGTCAACATCAACTCCACAAAGCAAATTTAAATTAAAAGTATTAGATTATTAGCGTGATGCCAGGAAACAATAGTGTGATTTGTATTTGTACCATAACTGGAAAATTCAGCAGCGGTTTGACATATCTTTTTTTTTTTTTTTTTTTAAGCCATGTCTGGTATGAACTGTCGATCAGCTTGTAAGACTCCTCTCTCTTCCCCTCAATGAATATTAATCAAAAAGGTGGACTGGCTAATCACTGCAACTTAGATGTCTTATCTGACATGCTATTTATTTCTAAACAAGCAACCATAAATCATTCAAAATCTTTTCAACTGTAGAGGGAAGGACTGAAAATCTGGCATGTCTTTGATTTAACATCAGTCAAGCCTCCACATTTGGGCATCTCAAATGCCCCTGACTCAAATGTCTTTAAATTGGCTAACTGCGTGCCCTCCCTCTTTATTTAGGGCCCTCTTTAACTGGGCTAGCCCCCATGTCTGCTTGTTGCTACGCCTGGGCTTTTAAGTCAGAGCTCTTCACTAATGAAGTTCTATACTTTATTTATGAGACAAACAGAGGACCCTGGTTCTTGAGGGTGCGTGTGGTAAATAGCTCTGCATGTCCAAAGAGCCTCCTCTATATCCCTCTGAGGGCTCTCACTGCTTTTGGCAAGCCTTTGTTTTTGCTAAATACACTGGAGACATTGAGAATGGTAGAAAAAAAAAAACTTAAATCTGATAAAATGGTACTGTGTGAAGATTCATCTTTTCTTAGAACTAAGAGTCCTCTTTTTTCCCCTTAAATGTGACCTAGAAGCATCCTGGCTTTTTTGTTCCTGGTCATTAAGAGATATATTGTCGACGCCGAAGAGAAAAAGGGGGCAAAGCTGAGTTTCTATGCCATTTCTTTGTTCAGGATCTCTCTCTTTGAAATAAAATGTCTTTTAGTTCCACTCCCCCCATTGGTCAATTACAGTTCTTTAAGGGCTTCTGTGTCATTGTGGATGGAGAACGCAACTTTGAATTACCGCAAAAATAACGACGCTAAACTGCTCTTCGTAAAAAGTATGGCTTAGATGTCTGAGGAGAGTTGAGGTCTGTGGCAAGAAAAGTATTTACAGTACAACTAGAGAGTGTCTGATTGGAGAAACACTTAATGCTCTAATTATTCTTGTTTAACGTCTGTGGGTGCCACACCTCTGTGTTTTAAAACTCAAAGCTTATTCCTCAACAATTGCTGATGCCATTTTCATAATGTGTGATGAATAAAGTTGTGCACTTCTTGCAGGTTTGTATTTGTTGGTGTGAAAGAGAGGGAGCTACAATGAACAGTGCTTTTGTTGGACTATAGAAAATAAACAGTTAAGTGTCTGCAAAAAGACGTATCCTAGCCCAGACTGTGCTGTGTGTATGGCAGGACTGTGATCTAAATTGTGCAGAATTTCATGAAGATGTCTGGGAAGTGTTGTGACGAGCCGTTGTGGAACCACAGGGGTAAATATATAGTTTGAGATGGGTAAACACTAAATTAAAGACCAGACTGAATGTCGGATCAGATGGCAAACCCCGTCAAGTGTTATAAACCAGTAGATAAATATGGCTACTTAATGTTTGTGCCCAGTGTGTTTGTTGCATCTGAGAGCTTAGCATATATAGTAATTAGACTGGTGGAGGGGTGCGTATTCCCTGTGCATCTATGTTCTTTGTGCAGATGTATTCCCTGTTTGACCCGCAGACATCACCATTTCAGGTTGTGCATCTGAGCGAAGGGTTGGTATCGACAGCAGAGTAAAGGAAGGGGTCATGGATTAAAGACGCGGGGCGAAGCTTCCCCACCAAACCACAAACACAGCCCCAGCTGGTGCGGACCAAGCCAAGTGTGCGGGACCAAGGCAGGATAAACGAGCATTGTTCTTAGCTAGCCGCACACACAGTGGATGAGACGGCTACCGGTGACACGGGGTCAAGGGGCATGTGGCCCACTCCGGCAGGAGAAACCACCAGGCCCAGTAGGTACTGAACACTGTTAAGCCATAGCCCACTTCTTTAACACCAACCAAGCTGTGAGGGAAAACATAAAAAAAAAAAAAACAGCCACTCCAGCGGGTAGAATTAAAAGACCTGTCGGCTGTCGGAGAATCTGACACAGTCAAGCAACTCGGATAACGGCAGGATCATCTGAAGTGTCTGAATCAACATTTTTAAGCAGAGAATGTAGATTATATTTATGAATTTGTGAATGCAAGTTAGTGAGAACATCAAAAGCCGGTGGTCTGCGTGCGAACCTTCCTTGACTTGAATTATTAAATCTGTCGATGTCGCACACGCCAGCCACCCCGCGATTATAGTGTAAATTGACAAACTTTTTCAAAACTACAACGGAAGCCACAGAAAGCCGGTTGATACTTCAAGAATGAGCTTTGATACATCTCTGAGGAATACACTCCGCCTCAATAATGTGGTGACTGTCAGGAAGGAAGACAGGAAGGGGAAAAAAAAAAATATGCTAACTGGTTAAATCTATTTAAGATCCCAATGAGCCTTTTTTTTTTCTTCCTATTTTAAGATAAAAAACATCCTTGATAATGAGGGAAAAAAGGAGTTTGTGTGTTTTTTTGGATGGTTTATTTAGAAAGTGATATTATGTTTTTTTCTTCCTTCTGCTCTCCCGAATTAAGAACTTCAGGAGGAACGCTGACGTTGTTTATTTTCATAGACCCTCTGTCTTATTGTGGAGAGAGAAAAAAAAAAAGAAAACACCACCACCACAACCACCACCACCACCCACCCACCACACACACACACACACACACACACACACAGCCACAACGATGCACGAATTTTCTTCGGGAGCAGAGCAAGTAGAAGCGGCGCCCGATCTGTCGCCTGTACACCTCTCTCTCTCCTTCCCTGGCTCGCCTTTGATGTGCTCCCGAAAATGTCATCAGACGTCAAGGAAAGAGTTTTTTTTATTTTTTTTTATGCAACCCCCCCTCCTCCTCCGCCACCCCAAACACACACACAAACACATATATCCACCCACCTCGCATATGAGCAAGACAATTTGCTGTCGCTCACTCATCCTCACCACTATCTTGAACCCCCGCCCAACACCAACCCCACTCCTTTCCTAACCCAATCCAAAACAGAATACGTACCAGTCTCTACTGCTATCTGGTAGCCGGCTTCCAGTCTCCGTGATGACCTTTCCAGCTTCTCTGTGTTGTCCAACAGATGCGCTCTCTGCAACAAATGGAGAGAAAAAAATAAATAAAACCGGAGAAACAAACACACACACACAAAAAAAAGAAAACTGATTGAGAGGGCTGGGACCCATTTCAAAGAAACACATCAACACTGTCACCTAAACAGACAGACCACATCCACAGCGACAACATAATACAGCCAGGTTGGCAATAACCTTCATGGATGACAATGTGTTATATGCTGATGGAATATCAAACATATGCATGTTGAGGCTGACAATGTAAGAGGTGCTGCCGCCTCATCTTGGACATAAAAACAAGAACTACTTTGAGGTTTGTTGTCTCCTGGTATTGTTTCACAGCGCAGCCTTCTGCTGCACACAGAGGAAAGTTAAGGCAGGGAGGTGGAGTAAATTAAAATTAAATTAAATTGCAGTTGAAGCTTTCCCGTTAAAAGGAAAAATCCTGTCCAGGTGATGGCTTCCAACTGGAGGAGAAATTTAAGATAAAATCACCATTTATTCCCTCGATTATAGACAGTGATGCAACACATAAAGTAAAGTGAAATATTTCTTCAATGACAACAATTAAATAAACAATAATATCTAAACCTCTCTAAAAGAAAACAATCCAATTCATTTTCTTTATGACTAATTTGACATGTGTAGAGGTGTGCAATGTTTTTCCTTTCTCCTTCTTGTTTATCCGCATTGGAGGACCAAAACAGTGTTCATGATAGATGAGTTACTGCATCCCCCCGTTGGCTTACTCACAGCTATCAACAATTGACAAGGCTGCCCATTGAAAGCACCAAGTTCACAGAGCATATCAAGAAAAGATGTGTTTCATAAATAATTAAAAAGACAATTTGATCATTTTTTTTCAAAAGTGGATGTTTATGAATATCAAGGTGGTAGGTAGGGCTCGGATATCGTGTGTGAACATACCAACTGATAGCTACTCCTTAGATACCAAGAAAAATCTGGTTTCTTCTCTATAGCCGAACAATTCATGTCTGACAAGCAAGACGAGAAAAGATCGGATCTGTCGACGGCCTTGAGTTCCATCTTGTGGGGCCTCAAAAGGAGGCATGTACCATTATGGTGTTATTTCATTGTGTTTATGTATACAATCACTGCACTGTATATTAACATATATACAATAAACATGTAGCCCTATAGATAAGGGCCCACACATTTTAATAGCTTTTAAACTACTTTCTTGTATTTTTCAGTTATCTAAAAGCTTGTATCACCTACGATGCATGTTGATCTATACCTTACAATTTGTAGCGTTCAATGTAATGCATGTGTGACTATCCTGAGGGAAGTGGATTTTTTACATGATGTTACCTCTAGAGTTTTCAGGAATGAGAGGAATTATATTGAGTTTTGTATGCATGTTGTTAGTTGAGATCACTTGAAAATAACTTCAATGCTTTCCTATATAGTGCAAGCGTTATTCGTAGCTAACAGCTACAGGGAGTCAATTTGTAAGTGACTACTGGAAACCATTCTGAGAATACCTACTTTACAGATATAATATTAGTTCATTGTAATTTTCACTAATGTTTCCATTGGATCCCCCCCACTTCACAAAAATTGTGTCCTTGTTTTGAACAGTCGTGCAAGGTTTTCTTAAAAGAATGGTACTACTCTGAGGAAATCAAAACTAGTTGCCCATATGTCTGCTTAAAGTCCAACTGTGTGATTACAATCTTAAACTATATGATTTTAACACGATTCCTGAGATCTAATAAACTGTGTCTCTCAATAAAAGATTCTGGTGTACTATATCACAAGGGGGTTAATAATGGAAGCATCCGTTTGATCACTCCTTGTTTCAAATAATGCCTGGAAATTAACCGTTCTATCAAAATTCTTTCATTTTATGCACTTTCATTTCATCATCACGGTTACCTCAAGCAGATTTTAATTATTGACCAACTGCTATTTTGGTGATTGGTTAAAAATTAAAAAGACTTCCTTAATCTTTGTACAAACTGTCACACAAATATTAAGGTGTATTTTTAAAAAGAACTACCTTTGATAATTCATGTTTTTACGTATATTGTCTATCTGTTGCCTTCTACAATATTTCTGTTTACCATCGCACAGTCCGTCTCACTAGGCAGAGGGATGGTGTACTCTCAGTAAACTCTATTGTTGATATATGTGTTCAATGCAAGTTTCAAGTACGTATTTAACATACAAACTTCAAACGTGCATACGTGCAAGTCCTAAGACGCAGCTTTCATTAAATTCAAACTGCATTCGGTAGACAGGATCATAAACAGCATAAACATGGAAGACTTAAATGTTTATTCGAATGTTGTTGCTATTGATGGCCTTTCTAATATGTTATGTTAAGAAACTGATCAGATGTAACACATTTGACACTCAAAAACAACCCGACGAATGACAACCGCCTCTCTGACAAGGGTTTATGCCCATCACATGAGCGAAGGGGACAGGGGGAGCAGTGAAATCTCTAGTTTTGGTAAGGCTGTCAAAATGTGTACCAGCTAATCACTCAGAGGAAATGAAAAAACGAGGAGGAGAAAAAAGGAAAAAAAGTCAACGACACACTTTTCAAAGTTTGACAATAAGAGGGATGGGAAAAGAGCAGGGAGGAGAAAACTCCCTCTGAACTCTTTTCTTTCCCTCGCTTCCTTTTTCTTCGCGCTGCTGACAGATGTCATTTAAAATTGCAGAGATACTTTTTAATAGTTAAAGGGAGGGCAGGGGGAGGATGGAGGGATGGGAGAACGGGTGGGTGGGCGGGTGGTGAAATGGGCTGAAGGCAGGAGGAGAGCGACGAGTGGGACAGGATGCGAGGTGTGTTTTTTGGGAAAGGGTGTGGTAGGGGACTTCGGGGAGGGGTTACATGGGTGTGGAAGTGGTGGTGGCACCGGCAGAGATGGTGGCAGTGTGCACACGGGAGAAAATGGATACCAAGCTTGGGTTATAATGAGCCCCTATGGATCAGAGGGGATGTATTGACATGCAATGCTTAAGCTAATACACCTAGACCATGGCTGCAGTGCCTGTGTGTGCCTGGGAGCATGAGGCAGCCAGGGATACTGACAGAGTAGCGCACTCCCTGGGTTCTTCAAAGAGCTCAAGTGATTAGTATGTTATCATTACCATTCGAAACGTGATTTTCCTATTCCCTCTCGGCAAAGGTGACACGTCTCGGGGAGACGGCCGGCAGACTCACTGCGATGGAAAGCCACTTCAAAGCTTTCTCCTCCTGAATTCCTCTCCCTCTCTCTCTCTCTCTTCTCTCCCTCGTTCTGTCTTCTTTTAGGGCCGGGGGGAGGGGAGGGGAGGGTGAATGTGGGTGGGTGGGTGCGTGAGGTGGGAGGAGGTGGCGCTGGGGGGGGAGGTAGTGGTGGCAGTGGTGGCGGTGTATATGATCATTAGAATAATGCGCCCCGAGTTTGACGGTGACAGAACCTGAAGGAAAGGGTGAGAGTTCAGCCACTAAGAATCCAGTAATGGCACACTGTGATGGCCCTAATAATGAAACAATCCAGCCACGGACACAGGATGATACAATGGAAAATAATGAAAAGGAACACGTACAATTAAAACTAAACAACCTACAGTATGTAGTCACAGTTGAGGCTGATAGAGAGATTATGTCTCTATATAAAAAAACGAGTCTATCTTTCCTGAAAAGCAGTTTTTGTTCCAGTATACGAATGCCACACAACAGCCACACAATAGGAATGCATCCAAGTGTTCAGCTATGGTTTTAGTCTGCAGTTAGAAAGCAAAAACCAAGACACTCTTGTCAGCATTTTTGTCGAAGGAAATGCAAAGTGGCTGCCAGCACCCAACTGTGCTACAACGTCCCATATCAAGGCTTGACCCCTGTGGTTCTGATATAACCATCATGAAACCTTCAGAGTAAGGCAAAGACACTCAAACTCTAAGACCTCTTCAAGCTCAAAAACTAGCTCTCAGCTCAGATCTGCAATGAATCTATTTACGAAAAAAACTGAGAATCTCACCAAAATCACATCCGATTGTCTCGTGGAGCATTCTAGCAATGGATTTAAATATAATATATGATAAATATTGTGCATCTCCAAGTGCACCGGTGCACCTTCTTCTCCACAGCCCCCCTCACCACCGCCACCATTTCTTTCTATGCATGTATGCCTTTTCATCTGACACCTACATTTTGAACAAAGATCTTCTTAGGAACCATGAAAATGGTGTTTTTTTGTTGTGCTTTTTTGCGTCAAGAAACACTCTTCAGTTGTAAGTTATTAACAGGGAGCCCCAGAACAATGCAGCTGTAGCTCAAAAGAAATCTCTCCCCTCTTCTTTCGCTCTCCTGCCTTTTTTCAATATCAAACACAGGCGGTTACTATCACCATTTTCCAAAGTTCAGATGATTTCCTTATTATTTCAATAAGGGTGGGGGAGAGTCAAAGTGAATAATGATGACAGCTGTGATTCAGACTGACTGTGTGATCTTCTGTGCCGTTTGTTTGGGACTTGTAAGACGAGGAATTACAAGTGTCAAACAGCTGTGAATATGGGTGCTAAATATTTAAACATGTTTTCCAGCAGAAGAAAAAAAGTATAGTTTTTTTTTTTTTTAAAGCGAGGCTTAAGTGTGTATAAGCTGTGCCAGCCTTTGATTCAAATGCAGGAAGAGCAGAAGGGTAAAACACTGCAATGGAGAAGTGCAATGGCGAAGAGGGCGCAGAATCAAGCCCGATGGCACAGATCAGGCCGTTCCAAGGGGGGAGACAGATGAGGCAACTGAAGATGTCTTCTGAACCTCGGGCGAGGAGGAAATGCACAACAATGGTGGGAAGAAGAAGGGGAAACAAAAGTCTAAAAGAAATAAGCACGGTAACATAGCATCTGGGCCAGGATGGTGCTCTAAATTATGGATAGGTGTGAATGGTGAGGCTTTGATAGGAATTGAATTACTCTGCTTCTCTTGATCATAACCTCACTCAAAGGCACGTTTAACAACACACTGTACTTTAAGTACAAGTTTGGTCCTGCTTCAAAGGACAGGTGATATCATGTGACCTACAGAAGCACACAAACAAACTGCCTCAATAAGAGGTAAACGCACTTTCTATAAAATATGATGGTCATGAGCATTTGAAATCTAACTACTGAGCGTTAATTATTAACCTTGTGATTGTTAAGTGCATATGTGATATTTACTTGTCATTGAAAATTGACATAACGTTACTGAGAATTGACATTACAGTAAAATATTATGCTTCTTAAGCAAATAAACAGTAGCTGTTTAAGTTAAATGCACCGACCTATTATGACTGTTAAATCAACATTTTAGACATTTTCAAACTTCTGGTTTGAATTATCACCCTTGCTACAAAACTAAATGATGTCTGGTGTGTTGGTGTGAGTCTTAAAGATACTCAATAAATCGATTGGGCTTGGGATGCCATGGCAGTACAAGATTTGTTTCAATTATTTTTTCAAAATTGAAAGATGAATTTAATTTACAAAAAGTCCATTTGTATTTAATTATGAGTGCAGAAGCTCAATTAGCCCAACATTTATATTATAATTACAGCTCGTATAGATAATACAACAAAAGTTCAAGGGGATCAGTGCCTTTTCGTTGCACAACTCACAGCGTGACAACAGTAGTGAGGACAGTAATGCCAACTGTTGCTAATTGGGCTGGACACAGGAAACTTTTTTCCCTGACAGGCTACATGGATAGTAAAATGATTATTAATGCCAAATGGCTTCTTATGTCACCCTCATTAATTCACAAGGCTTAGGACAGTATTTCTTCTTTGGTAGTCAGCTAAGCGAAAAGCTAATAGTGACTCCAGCTGGCTGGACTGTGGCTAACTTGATCTGCTAAATCCAAATAATAATTAAGGGCGTGTGCTTATACAATTATGATTCTTAAGAAATTGGGATGCTGTGTATAACTTACATTAAAACAGAATGACATTCATTCAACTGAATTACAGTACAAAAACAATATATTTAATGTTCTGACTGATAAACTCTTGCTTTTTTGTAAATACACACTAATTATGAATTTGAAGCCAGCATCACACAAAGTGAGAAGAACCACAGCAACTTGATAGATGTCAGATGTCACAGGTCTCTTGACATTTGTGTTTGTTTAAACTGATTTAAATTTTCATTGCACACCACAAATTACACTTGAGTTGACACTTAAGCAGTTTTGTTACATTGCATACAGCGCACGGTTGCTTCCATTGCAGAAAGGATAATAAAAGACAACAGCCACCATAGCCACAGTCTGTTCACCCTGCTGTTGCCTGGCAAAAGATACAGAAGTATCCACTGCCATACCACCGCACTACAGAGCAGCTTTTTTTTTTCATCTACAGGCTGAAAGATTCCTCAATTCATCTCCAGTACTCCATAATATGACAAAGTTTTCTTTTTCTTTTTCTACTTATGTAGCACAAAGGGATTAATTTAATTCTACAACCCTGGTGTTATAAATGACTAATAAATGAAACTTTAACCGTTCGACCTTTTAACACTAACAATAAAATGCATTAAAATGTCATGAATAGTAAAAGGTGGAGATGTTCATGCAGTGACAAATGACATGACTACCTTATAGTCTGTCAAATACATATCATAACACCAACTATATCCCTCAGTCCAATTTATTTGAGTGGCAGAGGGGAACTACTATGACCCCATTCATGAAAATTAAGGGATACTAACAAGCTGCAGTTCCCTCTTAAAACTAAGAAGTTTAAGAAATTGGGTTGGGCCCAATAACTGAAGCTACTCTAAGCCTTCATTCCTCAAAATTTGTCTTCAAAAAGGCATATCAGGAATAATATCTTATCTTCACTTTCTGATATTCAAGGTAGGGGAAACTGGCCTTTAGTTAATTCATTATCTTTAGCATGGCCTGTCAGCTGTTCAATCAGACATGGCAAAAAAAAGAAAGTATCCAAATGAGACGATTTTAATTTTCTACAGGAGAGAGGAGGGCAAATTGAAATTTCATTGGGAAAGCAGGATTTAAATTGTTAGAGCAGAGAAGCACTTACCTCTTCACGTAACTTTATCAACTGCATCATGAGAGCAGAGGAGACAAGAGAGGAAGATGGAGAGAGTGAGGGAGAGATTAAAAAGCAGTAAAAACATGGCAGAAGGAAGATCAGTCATGTGGCTGGGTGCGGAATTAACCTTGACGATTTATCCGTTTGCATGTTTAGCATTTGGAAATCACAAGACAAACACATTAAACGGAGCTAAAACACGCTGCTCGGGCTGACTTTTTTGAACAAACAAAGATCAAGTCCTGGCGCTGTCACATTAAACAACGAGAGGGAATGGATCGCTCGACTTGCAATATCAACTAACATTATCAAGGAAGTCAGATCACAAAAGCTGATATAGCAAGAGAGAGACGAGGGTGTAAAATATAGTCTGCACAGTTACAGTTTTAAATGTTGAGGAAAAATAGTTTGTATCTGTCATTTTGCTGAATTCTCTGGAAATGGATAAAAAGAAATGTGTGCCCTTTGGAACCGAGCTGGAGAAATGCTGAGCCACTCCATTTGTACCGCACTTTATCAATGCTGATATGCTGTCAATATTTCATGTAGCTTACCAGTTTTGCATCTCAGCAAAGGTGTACGCTGTTTAGATTATGTGTGAAAAGCAATGTGAGGCTACCACTGTACATACATACAGTGCAGCTTACTATTGGGACAGCCATGGATCATGAAAAATGAATCTTAGCATAGCTATACATTTTTGATGAAAGAGAATAGCAAATATAAAGTGAAGTAAATAAGAAATGCTAGTCTTATTCCCTGCCCTGGAAAACCTTGCATCTCTGATAATGAATCAGACGTTTGAAGGAGGGCAACAATCCCATTTGCCATTAATTATGCCTAATCACAATTAAAAAGGTTGCTTCCCTCGCCTGCTCTTAAGTGAAGGCTGTGGAGAAGGAAAGAGAAGGCTGGGGCTTATTGTGGGAATGCAACACGTTTGGAAGAAAAAGGGGGAAGGACAAATTTCTTTATTCGTGAGCCTTTTAGAGGTGATTTGTTATTTTTTTTTAAATCCACACTTCTTGGCCAACATTAAAGGTTAGCAGATCTAAAGGGAGGCTCAGGGCCAGTATTGCTTGTGCTGTTTATTTTGAATTTTGGGAGTCTGGAATAATTTTGGATCATATAAAAAGAAGAGAGTTCTTAGATCTTGAACTGCAAACTTGATTCTTAACTTTAAGGTTACAGGGTTAGAAAAATGGCATCTTTGTTTTCAAGTAACTCAAAAACAGGTGACAGAAAGAAGAAAATGAATCACCGGCTCCTGCTAACAGCTTTTATGAACAGAATAAATCAAAGAAATATCATTTAACATTTGAACTGAAATCCTAAACAGCAACAAAAAACAACACTGTGCACTACAACACCTGTCTCCTCTATTTATATTGCACCACTAGAAATTTTGTCATATAATAATAAATTCAGGAGGAGTCTATGCTATATAAAAAAAAAAAATCAAAAATATCAGGCGCTTCACACATTACAATCTTCCCTTTGTCATTTCCACTTGTAAATTTAGAAGCATCTCTAAAATAGTTCCAGCATAATTTTTTTTCTGTTTTTTTCCACCAAACAGTTCCCTGAAATATAAAACTATTGTCAATATCGACGATGTGGGAGGTAAACAACTATAATTGCATGTTTTTCTAAAGGGCTTTCTTTTCCTTGAAAATGTCGGCAGTAACAAGATGCACTTAAGAGTGGAAACTGTCTCTTCTAACTTAAGCAGCAACTCCCCACTAAGAATGCATTATTGAAGAGGCCAAAGTTTAAAATGACACTGTGGATGTGGTTATTCGGGGCTTGAAAAACACCCAGCAGATCCTGCGATCCCTCACCCCAGCTTTGCCATCAGTCAATGGGCACCAAACAAAACTTGTTCTAGCTCATTTCTGCTGCCTGACTGATTGCAAGTCCTCGCGGTGGATTTGTTAAAACTATATAGGGGCCATGTTGAGCCGTGTTTCTTCCTGTTTAGCTTTATGTTTCTTTGGCATCCATTCTTTAGTACAGCCAGCGATGCTCGCGTTGCTCAAGAGATATAGAGCAGTAAATACAGAACATTGTAAATGTTATAATTACTCCTGCATGAGCGCCTTTCCTTGTGTTTTTGTGATGCCAGCCAGTATTCAAAATTGCACTGCTGCAATTTTTCTGTTATGATAATCAGCAATTTTTTTTTTCAAACAAAAGATTTTTTTTTTTTTTTTATCCAATACGGAATTCGATACAAGTGGTAATCTGCTTCCTTTGTAGCCTGTAAAATCTGGTCCATGCCGGCTCAAACCAGCACAATCTCTTGTGGCCAAGCCTTCTGCTGTGACTGAAATCGAAACTATTCCGTATAGTGTTCGTGTGTGAAAAATGTGTGTGCATGTGCTGCTTTGTGTGTGGCGTCTGTGTGTGTGTCTGTGTGTGCGTGCGTTGCATGCAGAGGAAACAGAAAGGGAAAAAAAATGTGCAATAGTAGCCTACCACATTATTAAAAAAAACGAGCGATAGTGCCAATTCAGTCTCTGTCCGCATACAGATAACGAATAAATGCCGAACTCTATTAAATCGTCCTTTAGCCATTATCGCAGGGCCAACACGCCATTTTCAGAACTTATGACGGTTCCCTATTTACTTAGCTATAAATCCTTGCCATGTAACCAACAGATTTGTGACTGGTAATGATCTGCTCAGCCAGGGCTATATGAAATGATCCTGACCTCTTTCAGATCGTCAGGAATTAAATTGACCGACTTGCCCCGGCCCCCACCATCTTTTCCCCTCTCCTATCACCGCCGTCTCGTTAGATAAAAAAAAACCCTGAAGTTCCGAGTACTCCACTCACAGCAAGACCAAGACAAGTATTATCTCCACAAGTTTTAAAATGAAAATGAGGTAAATGCGGCGCACCTGGGAGAAAAGGGGAAAATGTATATCATCTATTTACTTTGCTTATGCCCCCAGAATGAACTCTTTCGAAGGCTTTGTGTATGTTTTATATAAACCATATAATCAGAATTTTTAAAGTTAGACTTCAGACAGTAATATTGCTAATTAATAATGTGTTTTTACATAATTAATTTATACTGTATGTTTTCAAACACATTAAAGTTTAGAGTCCAGATAATCTTTTCTTGCTAAATAGAATTTAGAATAATAATAATAAAAAATGAAGACAAGTAGAAAAAAGGAAAATGACACTTTCTCTAGCTTAGATTATTTTTTAAATGCATCACTTTTGGCCTAAATTCCCAAAAGATAAGTGTTTTTAAAGTAATTATAATTTATACATCTATGTATAATATAATTTATTTTCTTTTTATATTGTTTAACCAATGATAATTTAGATTATTTTGTTGATGTGCACTGAGAATTAAGAATAAGGTGTTCACAGATGTCACATTCTGCTACCTCTATTTTTCCTGACATGATGGGTTACACATGGGCACAATGCTTTGCTGTTTTTCATTTAGCAAATACAAGTATTTAACATAAAACAATATAACACATTATATATATATATATATATATATATATATATATATATATATATATATATATATATATATATATATATATTGTAAAGAATAATAATACATTTCTGAAACAATAATTACAGAAAAAATCAGCAATTTCTAAAATGTAACAATATAAATGTATAGCATCAGTCCACAATAATAATTCTACACAGATGTATTTTATTTACCAACAATTTTCTTTGAGTTGCGTAAATTCTAGATTTGTAAAATATAATCTTTCAATATCTTAAGATTAATTTTTAATGAAAGGGAAATAACGTTTGAAAAGAAGTGTGATGCTATTTTTCAGCTTTTCCTTGACAGGGCTCTGATAGAACTCATCAGTGTCTCAAACATGACATTTCTGACAGCAAATCTCCTTCCAACTTGTGCATAAAATGTCAGAGTCACTTTTGTGTCTCACTAATTTGCCGGGAATATGCATTTCAATTACACATCGTTGCTCGTGATACATATGTTTCTAAGATGTGCAGTTCATGGGTCATCATTGAAATGGTAATAGAGAAAATGTTCAAAAAAAAAAAACAACTTTATTTAGCTTTGCTTAGCTGGGAATCATCTAAATATACTCACATAAAGCACTGTGGGACTAAATGTGCAAATATGCATTCAAGTATTCATCTTTGTCTTTTTTCTTTTTTTTTTCCTGAGCGTGCACGTGTGCAAATGTAAAGTATTTATTTGCATGTGCGTGTGTGTGATGGTGTGCGCCTTGAGACACAGTAACCCCACCAAGTTGACAGCCGATTCTAAAGGCAGTATATAATTAGTCAAAAGACGTTTGGTCATAGTTGAGAGTGGCTGCGTATGAGTGGCAGCTGTGCAGGTGAGCAATAGGTAAGTGCGTCTTAAATGTTAAAACGTTTGCTGAATCCGTTGATGTATCACTGTTTTGATGCAGATCTACATTTATTCAAAACAGCTTAAGTTTAAAATAACGTGGCATATTTCAGCCAATTAAGATCACAATTCAAGATAATTGTTTTTTCTCTTCTTCATTGCCACTTTCAGAACTGCTGTGAATGGATCTTTTGTAGGCATCGCTGACAATGAATGAAAATTGTTAATGTGGTCTTTATCTGTTGTTTATATTCCCTCGAATTCAACAGGCTGAGCTGTTATTCAAACAAAGTGTCAGTCATCCTCTTTTAATAAACAATAAACCAATTGTGAATATGTTGATAGATAATAGATCAAAACCATTAAGAAGTCCAAACAGAATTTGAGATTTTTGATTTAGGGCTGATACTTAACAATAAATACAAATATTTAGGGGCTAAAGGATCATTTCTATGAGGTCTTGTGCAAACACATTGAAGTGATTTGTTTTTCATATCAGGCGTCAACTACATGAGAACCTGCGCTCTTAAATTTGTTAATTGTGAGCACTTGAATTGTGTAAATTCACCTTCCTGGGAGTTTTAAAAAGGATCAGAGAACAAGATTTAGCAAGTCTGCGTGTGCATGTATGTCTGTGTATGTGTGAGGACCTTGACGGAGGATGGAGGATCTATTATTGTCCACAGTCCACACCCGGCTGGAGAACAGCTGTCTGACGGTTGGAGTGGGGAGGCCGGGATTTTGAATTGAAATGTGTGTTGAATTGTGTGTTTGTGTTTAGGTGTGTGTGCGCGTGGGTCACAATCTGGCTTTAGCCAGACACTGGTCCCATGCCCCGAGCCCACTCACTGGCAGACCAGCTTTGCATTAAACAGTGTTCCTTCCGCATGACTTGGTGACAATACTGTGGTTTCAGCTCTCGATGGCCCCTATGAGGGGCCCACTACCTCACCCTGGGGGCCGGTCAGCCACCCACACAGGCGTCGCTCGGGCCCCTGATTAGCACCTCACCTGGTTCTCTGAGGAGCTGGCGTCATCCCCCAGGAGCTCGTTGCGCACCTCATCACTGTAGGCAATACGTGACCTTTTCTGCAGGGGGAGGAGGATGAGGAAGAAGGACAAAAGAAGAAGAGAGGGGAGAAACAGAGGAGAGCAAAAAGAGAAAACAAGTGGGGAAATATGGATTAGTACTGTTGTTGATGCAAAAACACAACAGGCATTCCTTAAGCACGAGAGCCCCCTAATGGTACTCGGTGACAAGTCATACACATGCAGGTTGGTCGTATGCGTCTGTATGTGTGTGAGCGTGTCTCTGTGAGTGTGTGCCTCCAAAACACATGTACTGAAAACAAGCATGTCTGGGTTTGTGCCCAGGACTCCCTTCCAAGGTGATCTACTGTACCTAGTGCACTTGTGCCACAGAAGTGGTGGCAGAGAGCCACCCCCCCACCTTGCCCACTTAAACAAATATAAGTTGAGGGATAAAAAAAACCTCCTCTTGTGTGCATGGAGAGGTTGTGGAACAGGGGGACAGGGTAGAGGGCCAGGGAGATGTATTATGAGGAAGTATCACTTGTCAGCGCTAAATCTTTTCTGGGGGCTGTCACCGCTGTCATCCCAGTGCAGTGGCAGGCTCTGTGATAACACCAATGCTGAGACTCAGACAGGGAATAATTCATCACCCATTGGCGGCCCATCGGATTTGGGGTTGCCTCTCTCTCTCTCTCTCTCACACACACACACACACACACACAAGCAAACTCTCTCACACTCTCTCTCTTTCTCTGTCTCCACACAGGCTAGAATAAGAGGGAATGCCATGTCCAAAAAAACATTTCATACACACTTCAGAGTGTGCCACCTCCGATTGTCGAAGAGTAGGCTGCCGTTGTACCGCTTGTTTACAGACGCCCGACCCATGGAAAAACAGCCTCTTGGCATGCCCTCTAAACTAAATACACACCAGCAGCAGACACAGAAAGTGTTTACTAAGCCTCCTTCGCTTTCTCTCCCTGCCTTGACAGGGTTTCTAGGTGGGCTGCAGGAGGTGGGCAAAATCAAAGACAAACACCAGCATAGGAATGAAAATATCACTTTTTCTCAACACGAAATTCTTTCTATTTTCTATATTTACTTAGTTCTCCACTCTGAATAAATAAAACAAAGTAAGGGAATCAGTGGAGGAACACCAATTACCTGTTGGGGACAGTTCCCCCCCCCCCCCCCAAATACAGTATCCTTTTCCCAATATCTTTCTGTTATCAGGCAAAGTTTGAAGAAGCTATTGTAAGTACTTTGATTCTGCCTTCCATGAGAGGAGCACAAATCAAACTTGAAAAAGCCAATTCTAACCTCAAGAGTGATGATATCAAGTTCCTTGATTGAAATAACTTTGGAACCAATCACAATCGAGAAAGTCAATGTTTTTTTGTTTTTTTTGTCTCTCCTCATAATCTGGAGCACTGAGTGGAAAGTCATGGCTGATGTGATTTGGCTGTTATTATCGTGATGGTGAGGGCCACAGTTCTCTGGAGTAATTACCGACTAGACGGAGGGCCTGATTGACCCGGACCACAAAACCCATTAGATAAAGAGTGCACCCAAACAATACTCAACCACGGGGACCTTAGCTAACCACAGAACGCCTACTGTGGGGAAAAGAGAGGATCGGCAACACTGACTCAAATAAAACACATCCCCCCCGCCCCACTCCCACACACACACACACACACACACACACACAGGAGCACTGTGTCAAAATGTGCTGTTCAAGATGTTTTTGCAATTGTTTTGTGATTGTGCCAGACAACAGTCAGCTCAATTATCAACTTTTAAGTTTCGTGATAATTGTTGCAACGCTCAATTATGTGACAGCAAATTTCCTAATATCTAGACAGGCTGGTTAAAATGTCATGTATGTGTGTAATCTTCTTTTGATTAAAATCAATATAGATAAGGCGCTCCATAGCAAATATAAGTGACGTAAACGTACAAATACAGTATAATTATACCTTCTGAAACCAGTCGTTTATTTTCAGAAAAATTTATCTCAAAATATTAAGTAATCAAGTCTTATTGCACTAAAACTGAATTATCTAAACATTTAATTCATGCAGACGCTTTTTTTCATTTTAATAATGCCACGACTTCTGTGCAGGGATAAGGAAGCGGTCACCGTTGTGCTTTCAGGACATAAAAAGAAATATCAGATTTGAGTTAAACCAGACAGACAATAAGCATCAATTTGAAGACAGCATGTACACTTGTACACAAGGCACACACACTCACACATATTTGTTGCTAGGAAAACACCCACATATTCCATTTAAGTCGAGTTTCATCTTAAAGAGCTGCAGTGCAACTTAGGGGGAAAGACGACTTCACCAGTAATTGAGACGAGGAAGCCTGGGAGAAGCATTGATTTGAATGTTAAGGCTTACGTTGCCTTCAAACCATTGCAGGGGTTTTTTTTGGGTTTTTTTTTGGTATTTCTAAATAGCTGTCTGTTACAGATGAATGTACGAAGTGTTTCTGCAATGAGAACAGTGTAGATAACAAAGAAAGTATAAAGAATGAAAAATGTCATTGAAATGAAAGTGTTGCCGCTACTTCCCCTGTACCTACAGTATACACTCCGGTTTTTGGATTCCCCCTCTGGAAAACAACAGATTCCTGAGTGATTACTGCCTTATCATTTGATGTAAAACATAAACAGCTGCGCAATATTGACTGCTTAATACAGTGGCAGATTTTGATTAGAAGTTAGGGTGTCGAGAAAAAAAATCCTAAGTGACAACAGGATCACTCTTGGGGTCAGAAAAGCAGATATAAGATACCTGTTCCTGTAAAATCTTTTATTCTATAAAGAAAATGCACCGAAACTCTCTCTTTTCAGTTACAGTATGTAAAGACTGAGCTCCTCCGCTTCTTAAGACAAAACCAACTAATCAGGCTTTGTAATCTAAAAAAGAATGAGCGCTTTCAGAAGATACCTTATTGCTCAAAAAAGAAAAAAGGAGCTTTTTTTAATCCTTTTGAAAGGTCTGTCTTTTGTCACTTTTTTAATCTTGGGTGAGAATTTGCTTCTATTCCCGGAAGCACACAGGAGAAGTACAAAGGTACATCTTAACTTTATGCAAAGTGGCCTGCCTTTAAAACTCCACACATCCCGTCAAATGCAGCGATGGAGGAGCTGGTGTCCTGTCAAAAACACACGTTTTACCTCTGTTGACATGGATAGCAGGAGAAGAAAAAAAAAACAATTCTTCTTTACCCATCAAAATGTAATTACATATGCATGCATAACAATTCATATCAGATATGCTAATCAGTTTGGCATAATCCTCTGAGCAGCAAATTATATTTATTTAATTATAGCAAATATATGGATCTTCCCTTTGTGTGCATTTACTTTCTAGTATATATGCACGCATGTGTATATATTTTCTAAATTAACATGATGATTTTTGAGTTCCCCCACAGTCCAGAGAGAAGAAAGTAAATCTTAAAAAAACATCTGTTTACATAGGGTGTATCAATAATTGCAAAACAGTGACCTTCCCTAATTTCAAGCAGTCCACAATAACGGTCTTTGTAATGTAAAAGAAAAGTTGCCCATCTACAAAATAAAATCATCATAATTAAAATCAAATAAACTGAGATTTCTATTCATATTTCACTCCCTTCCAACTCTCTTCCTCGCTTTTTTGCCCAGCACAACGAGCAACACGAGGACAAGCGGAAATTATTGTGGCGCCTGGAAAGCTGAAAAATGTAAACAGTTCATTATATGGGAAATAAAAGGCGTAAAAATACCCTGGGGCAGAGTGTAATGAGGGGCCCTGAAGTTCCTTTGCACATGCTTTTTCTTACACGTTCCCAAGCTTTCCCTTCTTACCCCTCCACACACGGCTGGTGGCATAGCATGAGGAGTAATTAACCATATTCAATTAAAAAAACTATGTTCCATTACAGGCTTTTTCACCAGTAGGAAAGTGGCTGGGCATTTCCAAATTTAGATCTAATAACACTTAAGTCCAGCTCCATGTGGTTGTCTGAAACTGCCATTTAAACTTCTAATTTTCCAAATTGTGAGAGTTGCTCCATCAAAACCCCTAGGGCCGCAACTGACGGTGATTTTCAGTGTCAATTATTTCCCCGATTAATTATCTCGATTAAAATCTCTGAGAAAGGTGAAAAATTCCAGATGGTGTTTCCCAAAGGCAAGATCACATCCCCAACCCAGAGATATTTAATTTACTGTCACAGTGCAAAAAAGATTTAAGAGAACAAGAAGCTTAAATCAATGAATTTTGACTTTTTTTCTTTTAAAAAAAATGGCTCACACAGATCAATCAATTATCAAAATACTCGCCGATTAATGTAAAAGATGACAACTACTCAGTTAAAATAAAAACAACTTTCAGATGGGCACAAAATGCACACAAATAAAAAATGTTTTTGTGAGTGTAATATCGTTTAACATTATGTAAAAGCTGCAACGACATGACAGTGAGGTGGCGTAATAAAACATCTCTATGTTCTCAAGAATGTGTGCTAAACTCAAAGGTTATCGGTATCCCTTCCTTTCCTCCCCCTGCTGTGATACTTTCCCAGGTGATGTGTGGACCAGTGCCAGCAGGTCCCACTCTGGTCCTCTCGCCCCACAAGTGGGGGCAGAGGTGGAGTGATGCGGCATGGCGTTGAAAGGAAGCCGAGACCTTTAAGCAGGCACAAGTATCACAACAGCATCTTAAATAATGCATCTCTGCTTGGCAGGGGGTTAACACGCACACCCGGCACAAAGGAAAACACACACACACAAATTGTTGTCTTCAACTCTGCTTTTACACCAACAAATCTGAAGAGGTTGTTCAATTAAGTAAGGGCTCTTTTTTAATGCATTTGATATATTATCAGACGAAGGCAAGTAGCTACAATTGGGATTGTCACAGGAGGGTGTCATTTGTGCCTTTGTTTCACTGTGGTCTTTGGTGCCATCGGATCCTCCACTTCTGACTGACTCTCTGTGTGTGTGTGTGTGTGTGTGTGTGTGTGTGTGTGTGTGTGTGTGTGTGTGTGTGTGTGTGTGTGTGTGTGTGTGTGTGTGTGTGTGTGTGTTAGTGTGTTTTGTGCGAGTGCGTATGCGGGCTACTGTATGAGCAAAGCAGGCTTCTACGAGCCTTTGCATTCCCGGGGAAAACCTCCTTTAGAGAGCGTAAGCTTGCGACATATGTGAACGGCAGCCCGGTGTGTGTTCTCTCCCCTAATAGAAGTGCAGCGGTGGTAGAGAAGCCGGAGCCTTAGATAACAGCATGGGGCCTCTCATTAGCTCACAGGTTGGTGCTTTGGTGGTTTCTACACGCGGCATTGTGTTCTTCTTCCATGAAAAACCTGAAGGAGTCTCAGAGAAGCGCTTGTCGGAAAAAAAACACAAATAAAAAAGGTGAATGATCAACCGAGGCATGGTAATAAATGAGCCTGCAACATATCCAAACAGGTACAAGGTGACAGAGTTTTTTATGGGTGACAGCGAGTATCAGCTTCAAAAATATCTTTTTTTTTTTTAAAGGAGACAACTGTGAAAAAAAACGTGTCTTTATTAGCTTAAGTCAATAAAAATAAAACAATTAAAACCTTATTCCTATTGTTACATTCTATCACTGAATCCATCAGTTGTCTTGTTAGACCACAAGTAAACAGGATTTTATCTCTGGGGGGGAAATACCTAGCCCTTTGCTGGTGAAAGAGTATATTATTGTGATAGGGGCCTTTCATGCTTGTACCTCTGTGATACCGGTGGTGTATTTCCCTGTCAAAGTCATTTCTATTGCTAAGTACAGCCGAGATCAGTCAATAAGCCTAACGACTGTACCCACAAAGCAAGAGGCCGAGAGGCGGCAAGAGAAGAGAGGAGGGGAGGGGGGGGATTGCAAGTGAACTCCAAACAAAAGAGCAAATTCGAGGAGGGCTTTGATTGAAGAAGCGCCATATACTTTTTGAAGGCCGAGGGATCATCTCTCAATGGTTATTTCTTTAAGGCATGAGGGCCCGATTAAACCCAATATTAAAATATGGAGGCGCTTCTAATGAAAAATCAAAGGCCCTGTTTCCCCTCCCACACCCCCATCCTTCCATCTCTCTTTCCCTCCGTCTCTCGAGTTCTGACAGGTTTTTCTCCCCTAGCCCTTGGTTGTGTAGGAGGGGACAGGAGGAGAGACAGAAAGAAAGCGTGAAAAGAAAGACAGAAAGAAAGAAGAGAGCAAGAGAAGGAAGGAGAGAAAACGGGGAAAGAGGGAGGGTTATAGAGATGAGGGACCTAGGTGCTGGTGGTGCAAAACAGAGACAGACAGCATTGGTTGGAGGAGTAAATCAATAGAGCAGAGCCGTCGGGGAGGCGGGCAGCCAGGGCAAGGAGAGAGGAGAGGAGAGGGGGAACCGGCGCAGGGGCTCGGGCTCCGATCACAACGCTGGCTTCTGGCGTGCAGTGGGGAATAAAGTGGGCCTCCCCGGGTCAGCACCAGAGAAAAAGGTGAGATTAGAGGAAAGTGGAGGAGGGATTTTCACAGAGTGAAGGTGGGAGGGGTGGGAGAGGTGGGTGTCGGAGGATGACGAGGAGAGAAAAAGTGTGTGTGTAGAGGAGGACGAGAGGGGGGGTGTTAGGAGATGTGCATTGCAGGATACCTGGCAAGCCAGGGACCAACCGGCCCATTAGCCTGTGGCTACCTACATATGGTTCACTGAACCCTCTGCTGAGAAGAGCTCCTCTCCTATCAGTCTTCCCATCTTTTTTAAAGAAAGAAATACCTTCACTTTTAACCCTTTCTCTGCTTTGGAAAGAGGTTCACTCCTGACCTCGATTTATGATTCATTTTTTGTTTGATGTCTATTCTTGGAGTGTTATCTAAAATTGAAAAATGTAATAAAAAAAAAAAAACCTAGACACAAAGGGAGAGGAGCCGGGCCTGCTGAGCATGTGCATGTGCGCGTCCGTCAGTGGACATGCACAGAAGACTATCTCCTTCAGTGCTTTGCCTTTTCTTGTAATGTGACCATTGTTGCCGCTGAATAGCCCGCTCATTAGCATAAGAATACAGCAGCACATATAGGGACTTAGCCAGATCATTATCGCTATATATTTATGTATACTTTGTTATTTCACTAGCCGGAGCACATTCAAATGCTGATGAGGCCAGTAAGGCCCCCCTCCAAAGCCCTTCCAACATGTGCCCTCCTGAACTTCCCAATACACTTACGAGTTTCCTGGGAGTCTGCAGGTTTTGTACTGGAATTTACGACAGTAGTTCAAAAATTATGAGCAACAGCGACTCAAAGCTGCAGAGAAGTCATGCTCACATCCCTTTAAAGGATTTTTTAAAAAACAAAAGTATATGAATAAGATCAGGCACACTGAACAATTGACAAAAACAATCATCTGCTCTTCATTCTTAAAAAAGTAGCAGAAAATATAAAAGGAACACTGCAAAGGGGAAAAAAGGACAAATAACAATAATTTAATGAGCCATTAGTTGTTGTTTATTGAAGAGGTGATAGATTTTTTTGTTCCTACTGGGAATTCTTGGCCATTTCACACGAGCACTTAATGCAGAGAATGTGTTACGTGAAACAGATAATTTTCTAAATGTACAAAGGCAAGAATGTACAAAAAGTTTGACAATGCAGAACAAACAAGAGCTCTATGGTGATGAGGAGAACAAAACTAAAGAGTTTAGTCTCACTGCAGGAGTAGGCTGATGCTCTAATGGTGGCCAACCTCTGGGATAATTGAAAAAAAAAAAAAACCTAATTCATCTTCCACAATGTAATTCTGATCAAGGCTACAGCCAGATTCCACTGCAGGCTTCAAAAAGAGCAGAGAAAAGGCAAAACTGTTGGCCGCTGAGAGCAAAAAACACAATCCCTTTCTTTCTGGCACACTCCCTCATTAGAAACACTTAGGATGAGAGGAAAAAACTAAGTTTAATTGTGTGTGCTGAGGGGGCGCTAGCCAGGGTTAAAACATTTGTAAACACGGAGCTTTAACTATGAAGAAATGCCAGCAAAGATGCAATGTAAAGAATTCTTCCTCTATTTACCCCTTTCCTCTCTCTCTCTCTCTCTCTCTCTCTCGCCTTCCTCTGAGGTTTACTTATTAAAAAGCAAATGCTGCTGCCTAAAATACAGAGGAAAAACACAGACCCAATGATTCATAATATATTTCATAAATACTTCATGAATCCCTTCACCATACTTAAGCCAGTCTGGCAAAAAAAAAAAAAGAAAACATTGTCACCTATTCTAGTACCCGCTTGTCAGCACATCACTGGGGAGTGGGTGTCACATGTCACTTCTGGTTTACACTTCTGCGTGGGACAGGCTCGGTGCACGGAAATCGGGGGTAGGACAGAAAGAAGAACAGAAGGAAATGTGAAGGGGAGGTGGAAAGGGGGAGTAAAGAGAGGGAGGAGGGGAAGGAGGAGGAAGGGGGTGTTATCATATCATCGCCCCATGTCTTTATATTTTCCCCCTTATTATCTTTGGCCCCCACTCACTCCAGTCACTCAATCACACAAGCCCTGAGGACAGCGAGGGGACCTGGGAGGGCCTTCGCTTCATGCCAGACTCAGCCAGACAAGCGTCTGAAAGCTACACTGATCACTGTCAGTGTGTGTGTGTGTGTGTGTGTGTGTGTGTGTGTGTGTGTGTGTGTGTGTGTGTGTGTGTGTGTGTGTGTGTGTGTGTGTGTGTGTGTGTGTAGAAGTACGGCAACTTTGGAGGGGCCAGGAGAGATAAGCGAGAGAGGAAACGATCGCGTGGAAGGATAACGGCCGAATTTGCACACTGCCAAACAAAACCTGTGCTCCAGGCATAATGCAGATACCCCATCCATACAGACAAGTGTTAACATAAAGAGACAGAGAGGGAGTAGAGGGTGATCTGCTTACAAATTATAGGCTGTGTGGTTTCTGCAAGTCGACGGCTGACAAGAACTCATCTTGTTAACGACTGTAAAACTCATAAAGATGACAGGAAAGCAAATTACCCCAAAATGTATTCCCACTTCTCTGGCTGGGATCTTAACACTTCATCGTATTCTACAATGGTTGGCAAACACATTTCTATGTGATGATTTTGCTCTTGTATTTCTTTTAACTTCAATATCAAGTGTGGTCAAAATAAGGGTAACACATGCTACTTTTCCAGCAAGGTTTGATTCTAGGGATCGATCAATATGTTCTCTTCAGGGCCAATACCAACACCTATGTTACTAATCAAGGAGACAGATATTTTGAACCGACTAGGGTTGCAACGGTATGAGATTTTCACAGTACCATGTGAAAAATTATCACTGCTTTACAATGACACATTATACGGTATTACACAATTATCATTATTGACATCAGTTACAACAACCCTTAACTGACGAAAATAGAAGGGTTTTTTGTGGGTTGAAGAAATACTTTCACAAAATATTATGTCCCGACAGACATGAAACTTGAAATAAATAAAGACACGATGGAATTCAATACCTTAGATAAGCAAATGTACACGGTATGATCAATGTTAATTTTCGCACAATGGTGTACCTTGAACTGGTATATCATTGCAATCCCAGAAGCAACATATATTTGCAGTAAAACTGAAAATCTTAGTGTCTGGATATATATTAAAAACAGTGATGGAATGTAATCAAGTACGGTTTTCTCAAGACCTGTGCTTGAGTACAATTTTGTTGCACTTGTACTTGACATGGGTATTGCCATTACATATCATATATATTATCCACTCCACTACATTTTGGAGGCAAGTTTTTACTTTTTAATACATTACATTTATTGGATAACTTTAGCTCCTGGTTACTTTATATATCCTTCTCAGAAATGTATTTATCAGAAATTGGACAACAACAAAGAAAACACAAATTCCGATTATCAGACAAATGCTAAACATCAGCTCCAATAATCATCTAGGCCCGTAATGCATCAATCCCCATTATCAACAATCCAAACTACAATGGTATACCTTCAGCAAGACCCTAACAGTTCCCTTTCATTCAATCAAGCATAATCCAAAATTAAACAAAACATATTTGAATCTGCTAGATTCTGTTAGGTTCTGGATCAAAAGTTCTTTCTGGATCAAAAGTTCTTTCATCAAGATCCATTCATGAAATTGACAAAAATGTAGAAAAACAAGCTTCACAATGTTAAAGAAAGTGGAGAAAAAGAAGTCTCATTATCAAGTTCCACACAAAAAGTAAATGGGGCTATATTGAGCCGAGCTGAGAACCCATGTTTCATCGAAATCCATTCAGCAGTTTTTGTTTAATCCTGGAGACAAACCAAGCGGACATGGTAAAAAACATAACCTCCTGGGCAGAGGTAATTACTGTAAATTGTATTGTACTGAAGACTGTTTTAATGCTAACATGTATTAACGCTCAACTGCCACAACATCTGGTTGACAACACTGTCATGCTATTCAAGTCATGGAAAGCAGTATATTCCCCGTGTAGGAACAAAACAACCGGCACCTTTCAGTGCTGCTGGTTAGATATCAGTGTTTCACAGTTCACATTTCTCTATTTACACATTTTTATGATTAGAAAAGTCACAAAAATAATCAAAACTCTAACTAACTAACTTGCACGTGGCAAAATTCTTGTTGGGTTTCACTCGCCTTTTTTTCTGATATAAAATGAGAATATAGTACTTCTGGACAAAACATCCTTTTGTCCCCATTGCAACGCTGTCCTTCAACCCAGGTTTGACCCACTGCTGCCATTACACCATCAAACCAATAACAAAAATGGTCTCAACACGAGCAACAAAAGGCTAATCCGTGAATGAATCCCATCTTCGTGTCCAAAAAGACAACATGTAAAAGCCTCCAATGCCACAAATCCACAAAGGGCTCGATGAAGACATACTGCGCACAACAACTTCCGAATGAAAGACATAATTTATAAGTAGAGAAGCAGATCTATTTGTTTACATCTTAAATCTGCACTCAGCTCAGAGGAAATACACAGGAAAAATCCCCGTCAATTGAGGGACTCCTTTTTAAAATCGGTTATGAGTGATTAGACTTTGGTGTCATTGATGGGTTGTTAAGCAACAAACCATGAAAAGACTCAATCTGCCTTTACTCCTCTGTGTCTACTAAGAGCAAGTGAGCCAAGGCAACCTAAGGCGATTTAAAGTGTTTAACATCCAACTAATGTTGGTCTCTCATGTTGTCTGTTTGCAGGAGTCACCATAAGGAGGACAGGGGGCAAACAACTGGAACCCTTCAAGATGGATTACAACAATGCCAATTTAAAATCACTACAGGCTTGGTTCTGGCGTGAGATGTACAGTGGTCGTAAAATATCCCGTCAAGACCTAAATCTCAATATAATTATCAGCATCTGGTTTTAAAAAAGGACATTTTTTAAGTCAGAGCCTCTTAAGATGAAGAACCAACGTTCTGATAAATGACTTTGCAAACTCTTTCTCCGTTTAGGTTTGCTCATTGTGTTGCTAATAATCAGTTTGGACACTGTGAGCAGAAGTTGGATAGTCTGCACAACCTTGAATTGTCCATGACCACCAATTAAAATTTCACATGAACATTCACATTACATAAATGAATAATTATCCTCACATTCATCCATTTGGCTTGGTTGCATACGTACCGTGGTATAAGGTCCATTACCATAATTACGTTATTGGCTTACTCGACATATGTTCTTGTCTTATAGACGTATGTAGCTTTATTGCTGACCTTGACATTGTCTGTTGGTTTACAAATGTGTTCATACTTGCGTTTATTCACATTTTATTTCTTGTTTTGTTGAATGGTGGGTCTCAGCCCAGTTGACCCCATTAACTTTTCGTGCAGATCTAGATAAAGTGACGGATCCAGGAATTCTTCTCTTACTTTCTCTAACATCATGAGATAGGGCTTATTTGTTATTCATTATGGTTTAGCCCTTAATCGAGAGTTTAAACTTCAGAGCAATGAAGGGATTTAATTTGGGATAAGGCTTGATTGAATTAAAGGGGACTCTTAGGCCTTGGTAGAGGAAAGCATTCTATTGAGTTCAGTTTTATGTTTATCTATTTGAGATATTTTATCTTTTTGTTTACATTCCAATTCTAATATCTGAATAGTGAGAATCAAAAGTTCCATGCTTCTTGGAGTAGATGTCCTTGCAGTATTATGCTATTATATCATTATTAATTCAGAGGCATAAATTATCTGAAAATGACAGTTGATGACGGTAACATTTATCGCAAATTGTCTCTGGGACAATGTCTTGTCAAGCAAAAAGTAGTTATTTTGACTGGCTTATACTTTGAATGGAGAGCAAATGACAGTTCCCACACTTAACTTCAACCGAGAACAGAAAGCTTCTACTTAGACGAGAGTCTATTCTTTATGGGCATTTCAAAAACCCAGGAAATATGTTAGTTCATTGCCAATGATGATCCAATAGTGGATGACCCTCAAATGCAGAGGCAACAAATTGCTCTGGGGTTTGGATTGAGGAGAAGAGGGTTATGGAAAACTTCTGACAGCATTATTACTGGCAGCTGAAGCTTGTAGCGGGAGCTGTACGGTTTAAAGTCAAGAGTCATTCATTAGTTCTTCTACAGCAATTCTATTTATTACAATACTTGGGACTAAATAAGGAGTTCAAGTTCAGTTTAAGAAATCGTGAGTTGCAGAAGTTTGCCTTGGCCTCATCTGAAGTGTGCTCACATTTGATACACATCCGATTTGATCATTCACTGATCTTGCTCACATTTCCATAATTCAAATCAAAACGATTCTCATCATTCACAAGTTGTTCTTGAGAGTCCAATGTGCCACTTCATTGAGCACAGCAAGGTTTGGCCCAACTAAAAGCTAAATTTCATGATATCTCCAGTAGGTCATACCACTTTTGAAATTGATATTGAGTTTTTTTAAAAATTAAACGAGAAATAGAAAGTGGAATCAGTACCAACAGCTTTTTCATTCCATTCACCTCAGTATACCTGGAAAATAAACTGTTCAATATTTCAAGGTTGGCTGATTCTTTGGAAATGCATTAATTATCATGGGCGGACACTTGGAGGCATTCCATCTAAAGGTTTTTTATTAAAGGAAACGGCAGACGTCGTACTTGACCGTGACTGCCAAGCAATACCCCAAGAGACAGTTACATAGTGTAAGTTGTATCCCTGTGACAATTGGCCTCTTGATTCAGTATCAGAAAAGGCAGGCGAGATCAACTGACGCAGTTTGGAATAGACAAGGAATGACAGTCATAATGTCCAACTTTATTAAATAGGCTTCTTTTAAAGCACTGTACTTCAGGTGAATAAAAATTTGACCGTACCACGCACAGTATTTTTTAACATCATGTAATAATGTGCATTATATATTGTGAATACATATTTGCCAATCTCATATGAAGACTGTGTAATGATGTGTTTTTCAAAAGGAAAACTGATGCTTTGCAATGAAGGACATCTTCGTGGTCCTTGATGAAATAGTGAACAGCGTGTTATGACAACAATAGCTTTTTATTCTGAGTGGGCATTGATCTTATGAAAATGAATCCTTACCCAGTGATTGTCAACAACACTGCCTTGACCACTACTGGCACCAATTCCCACTTAATGTCAGAAAAATGGGAAGTATTCATCAATAAAACTTGTCAGTTGACTCCTTGGAGTCAAGGATCCTTGAACACAAAGCCTCTCACAGTTGAACCAAAAGGGGTTTTGTAATTGAAAAGATAAAAAAAAGGGGGGGAAATATTCTCAGCAATACCTAATGTCAGTATGATTAATAGAAAGAGTGAGAGTTGCAGATTAAATGCAAATGCAAAACAGACATTCCACTTTTGTAAAGAGGCATTCATATTCATTCATCTTTTGTTTGGCTTCCCTAATTTACTTTACAAGAATGACTGGACACAGACAAATGACCGAAAATATATAAAGTTGGACACCAGACTACTATAAGAAACTTTGTAATAAATGGGCTTTTACCACAAGGACATTTTGGTAACATTATATTCAATCTCTATTACAAAGCATAAAGGATGAGGTCAGGCTTAATAATAAGTGGAAGGATTTATCATAACAAGTCCACTCATACATCAGAAAGGCAAAGTAATTGGTGCCCAATATTGTCCTTGTCATATACCTTAAGTAGGAGAGAATTCTTAGAGCAACACCGCCATCTGCTGCACAAAGACTTCAACAACCACAGCATATTGATGCCTCAAAATCCATCCCAACACACTCTGTATATTCTGTGAAACACCATTAAGAGGTAATAGGTACTTACAAAAACTGGGTGTAAAAGACTGTGATGCAGATTTAATGCAAAACTTCAAGAGGTATCCAAAATAAGATGCTAAAATGCTCTAAGCACTTATAACTAGTCGTTTCTCACTTTTATACCCATGAGATCATGTTTACAATCATTGTATACAGGTTGTTAACAGTTGGTTCACTGAAATCTGCGTTGGACTAAAAATATTTCCCATTTACTAAAGATATGCAAGAACAGACCTAACAACACAACACGGAACAGCTTTGAAAAGAGCGAGAAAGGAATAGCTTTGATATTAAAAATACATACTGACAGCGGAGAAGACACCACCATGAGTTTCAAAATAACCTCGAAGTCTCTGAGCCGATGTTGCTTTGTGACAGCTTATAACAATCTCACCATGCTCATATCGAGGTAAGATTGCACATTTACAATTAGCATGGTACAGAATTTGAGGTGGATTGGAAAAATGGATTGGGTTTTGAGACAGACACAGCAGACGTAGACCCCCATGGCCCCTACTGGGATGGACCAAACGTGGTCCTTTGAAGATGGTGGCTCTGTTTACCCAATAGATTTCATTAAATTAAGCTTATGTTGGGCCTCTTCTTTGCCTGATCAAAGCCACTGCTAAGAGCCAAGCCACCATGCTTCCCATGACATGAACAAGTCATCAAATAGGATTTTCAATTGTCCATACTCTTCTTATGGTCTGACTGGCAACCCCTTTAGCTGCTGCAATGCCCATTTTGCCACGACCCAGCACCTTTACGACCCCCACTGTCCCCTCTATCATCGCAATGAAGCTGTCAGCCGAGCCAACATAGCAACATCTCACATAAACACCTTTGGGATGCCCGTTTGATAAGTTGTCTTCCTGGATGAAATGGCTGGGTTACTGAGGTCGACTCCGGCCCTGTCTGGAAGGGAGCAGGAATGAGGTCTCAAGCTGGCACACCGGTGGTAGGAAGACTTCAAACCACGGGTGAATGGGAGGATGAGAGAGCAGGTTAAGGGGGGAGACACCCGTGGGAGGCCAGTAGGGGGTGGGGTTGAGGGGGGAGATCGGGTAGTGAGGGAGTGGAAAGGCCTTGATATCCGCGGAAAGCACAACAAAGCCGCAGCTTTTTACATTAAAAAGAAAGGAGATTGCCTTTTTTTCCACTAGATGCCTTTCGAGCCGAGTGTCATGTCCTCCCCAGGCCTGCAGGAAGTGAGAGGCTGAGCTCGGCTATAGCATTTGGCACATCTGAGGCATATCTGAGGGGGCTGAAGTTCTAGCCTTCTGAACACTTGCATCAGATTTACAGGAGAACAGATATACTGGATGTTACTTTGTGAGGTGGGTGATCCTGGTTTAAATGTACACTGGGATCACCACACACAGTAGTGTGAAAATGAAAATGACTCCATCAACATGGAGGAGTCAAAGCTACACGCGGGCCAATATTCTTTATCCACAAGGACTATCCTAATGCTACCTGCTGCTTTGTATTTCAGCTCTGTAGGCCACAAGTATGTAGTTATATGAAAGTAGGGCAAAATCATGTTCTGTTTATATATTGCGCATGCAAGGGTGATCTGATGATTTTAGATCGGGATGGATCTTAAAAGGCATAGAGTTTAATCTTAATAAATAAAAAAAACACTGAGATCTTTAAAGTGCTTCTTTGACCACCAACAGTCCAAAACCCAAAGACTATTCATTCACTATCACAAATGAAAAAGAAAAGCAGCAACATTTTTGTACTTGAGAAAGCTCGTGCATCCACAAACATTGTAGGCAAATCCTGGAGAATGGAGTTAATGTCTGTATTTGTTTCCAAACTTCACTGACTAGCAGGTCCATACGTGAACAAGCCAATAGCATACAAAATGTCTCTGCTGATTGGACACTTCAAGTGGCTCTTCCTTGGGTAATTTATTGTGAATAATTTGATGTGAGTGAGTTATATAGTCGCTAGAAAACATGGCAGATGAGGCACTTGTGCCAAAAAAGAATATCTTCAATTCAATATAGTGTTTTAATGTTTAATGTTGAGTCTTACTATAATCTACAGGGCATTTTTAAAATAGAGAAATAAGATTACAACTTACATAGTAGATCGTGATGAAAAATTATTGATAATATCATTTTTTGGCCAGATCGTCCACTCCAATGCAAGGTTTTGTTTCAGAAACGCTAACTTTTTTTTCAGGTTAGACAAACATATTTTACCGCGTATAAATCTAAGACAGACAATGAAATGCTAGCGAATGAAAATTAGCACCACTATCGGCCCCAGTGGGTGTTAACTGCTTGATGATTAAGCACGGTAAGTGTGGGGAGAAGAAAAGTTAAAGATTAATCAGCAGCCAATTAAATGCCCATGGCGAGGAAAGTAAACCGTCTTGGCACGGAGATCTCCTCTGTGATCTCAGTTTGCACATCTCTGCGGTGTGCTCGCAGATCACTAGCACACGGTATCACCATCCAAATGGTTTGTTTATGCATGTTTATTTGTTTGTTCTGCATTTGGAACAGTGATGGATTGTTATTTTCCCCAATTTGATTCAATACACATTTTAATAAGCAGCTTGCGGTTAATGATATCAGATGCCAGAGTGAAATAAAAGCAGGTGGTTTTCATCTAGATTACTGTTGTAGTGTCAGACACAAAATGTTAAGATACAGGTAATTATTCAACACATTGTTTATAAGAACATTCAAAATATCAAGTTATTCATATATTGATAATTCTACTTTGTTAAATTATTATTCTCACAACTTTCATTCAATCATTTTAATCTAGGACTCTAAAAAAGGTGCATTTTTAAGGATCAGTTTTGCGATGATTATCAAGTTTGAGCTTCTCAACAATGAATGTCCTTGCTGTAAAAACAGAGTCACACTACAATTTCAGTTCCCTTCACTTTTGAGAAAAGTTTGTTCGTGATTTTGCAAAAAACTATTAAAAGGTATCAGAGCTTCACTGAAGAGAAGGTTAAATGTTGAACCGATCCCAGGTCAGCCTTCTGTGTATTAATTTTAAGGTTCTTAAATGTCCAGTGTGAGTCAGTGTTTATTTTTCCAACCCATTCTGAGGTTGTGGATTTATTCCACATCATTTTTGATTTGTGGAAGGACTCGTCTGCTCGGCTGCTCAAGGTCAGTTGCATTTACACCACGGGTTTATTATTGTGTTGTGAGCAACAGCACAACACACTTGACAACAGAAAACAAAAACAGACAAATAAAGATATCATTAAAGATACATATTTGAATACAACAATGAATTAAAGATACTTTGGAACTTAGGGTAATAGTTAAAGCCACAATGGGAAGGAAAAAAAACAAGAAAGCGATGGAGTTACATTAAGTTATTGCTCATTTTGGTCATATTATTGATTAAGTGAAATACCTTGAGCAATATTGGAAGCCAACAATATGGACTTAAAGCAAGGGACCCACAGGAATGGGCTGTTCATTAAGCTTTGATAGAGGCTAGAGATCAAGTCAAGACATACAGTGATTTATGAATTACTAAACAAGGCCAGATTCTGCAGCAACAACAACACAAACACACATAACCCGTTCTCAATAGACAGTGCTTCGCAAGTTCAAATACGAACTTGGAATTAACCTCGGTGGATGCACCAGTGGGCTTCAGCGCGGGTTTGTGTGCATGTGTGTGCGTGTGTGTGCGTGTGCTATAGCAGAGTTTGGTTGAGGGTGCAAACAACGGATGTGCGTATTTGAGAAAATGACAACGTCTTAGTACATTATGTTATACACACAGGTCTTTAAAGTCACATTTGCTAAATGTTGATCATGTGCATTAGATTTCTTAGATTTAAATAACCATTAACAAGACTTTGGAAGGAGTTTTTTGTACTTACAAAGTCCTTCTCGAGCTTCTCCACCTCCTGCTTGTAGCTCTTCAGTCTGCTGTTGTACATGGCTCGGCTCTGGATAGGGATCTCCCGCACCTCCAGGTCCATTTGTTCCAGCTAAAAGTCGCAGTTAACGCCATTAATTTAACACATATTTCACATGTTCATCCGAACTTCGCAAATAAAAATCCACATTTACATCACAATTTCACAAGTTTATCACTTTTACAGCACTCTTGAACAGATGCAAAAAAATCTAGGCCTCCCCATCCTCTAATGATCACTTATCTCTTACTTTCTGTGTATTTCTGTAAATGTATTGCCAAGTCTCAGAAAAGGTTATTGTCTATGACACAAAGCCGCTCAAGATAGAAACTGTGACAACTCTGAAAATCTTAAACTTTATGAAATGACTAACTTCAGCAGCATTAACTTTAAGATGCTTCAATGTTGATTGTAAAAGGAAAATGCCTCCCGCTCACGTCACTCAGCTGTGATAAAAGATGCGACAGACGAATGCTGTTCTGTAAATAAATACACAATCAAATACGAGGGCCCCTTCATTGCGGAGACATGCACAGGCCCAACAATGTCACAGCGAATGAAGTAAAAGTACATTTGATGCGTGGCTAGACAGGTCTCTGTGTGGCGGATTTGGAGGAAACTAATCACTGTGACATAACAAGACAACTGCGACAACAATTTGTCTCTGTCAGGTGACTTTGCTCATTTTTAAAGCAGCAACATGAAGACTCCCACCTCAAGATAATGGCTTGAAATGTGTCATAGGGGTGTCACTTAAAAGCAGATTACTGGAAAGTAATCATGTGAGGAGGAAGCCTCCTTTCCGCCACGTGCGTGTCTGCATGTCATGTCACCACCAGGATAATACAGGTGCCGTTGTCTGGTGCCAGTGAAAATTGTCCCCTCCCTCTTTGCACAAATTCATTATTTAGGAAATGGGAAGAGGAGAAAATTACTGATCAAAGACATACCAACTCTCTGACTTCTTCAAGCTGTTTGTCGACATTTAGAACCAGCTGTGTCTTTTCCTCTGAAAGGGAAAAAACAGAAACATATTGATCAGCCGACAGTAACAGCGCTTCATGACAACAGCCTAACTCCCCCGCAACGGGGGAAGAGAGGGGGAGAGAGAAAGAAAGAGACTGGGAGAAAACAACACACGAGGACACATTTGAAGATATATTTACACATTCTCTCTACACGACGAGCCAACATTTGATGTCTCTTAGTTATTGGCGTCTATGAGGCCTTTGTTGGTTTCTGTTGAGGAGCAGTGAGACACCTCGTGCCAACTCAAAGGGAAGGGAGGTGTCAGCTTTGCTCACTTGCCAGAAGTATGAGTCCCACTCAAAATGACTAACGCACCGTTCTGCACCTCACCCCGTGGCTGCTCTTCCACATTACCCATTGAAACTCATTACGACTTGCGAGAGTTCCCAAGAAGCATGTAAACTACAGTACATGCCATCGTTATTTAAAGCAGCCAGCAAACATTGCCACTTAATTTCTGTGCATGGAAAAACTGGCCTTTGTTCTGAAATTAGCTCTTTGGCAAGAGAAAGTGAACCAGGTCCAGTGGGGTAGTTTTGTGATCAAACACAATTAAAGGTTTTAAATAAGCATCATTAACACAACACATTTTAATGGAGATTTTTTTAAAAGGGGAGAGATTTGAACAAAACTTGGACATACATGAAAAAAATAAAATGTGTTCATTTCATTTGGATTCGATTTTATTCACAGATTGATGACCAAATTATTATTAAAGCTCACCAAAAAAAAAAAAATCAAATGTTTGAATTTGCATGTTTTTCCTCTGAATCATGTTCTTGTGAGTGATTGTTTTATGGCTGTCAGACAAAATAAACCATTTTAAGTAATGCCTAACCAAGATATCGGTTGGCAGATATTATGGGCCGATATTGGTCTATCAAAGACATATAAGTATCCTTTTATTAGAGATGATAATGCAGAATAAAATGGTAGAAATCATTTCTAATTCTTAAATTCCTTGTAATGTTTCAGTGCATTAGTGTCTGTTAGGACAATAAAGCTTTTTGTCAAACTGTAAAATACAAGTTACATGTCTTTAACCCAAGTGTTGGGTATATCGCAAATATCGGTTTCAGATGTCGTCATTGGCATTGGCTGCAAAAAATACTTTATTGGTATTGGTCAGGCTCTAATTTTGAGACATCAGATTGGCTGATCATATCTCATAACCTAAGATGGACGTGTCATCATTTTTCTTTTAAACTTTTAACCAAATAATCAGGCAATAGTATATTAATAATAAGTCTCTAATACAAAATTTACAGGAGCAAAGACTTACTAAACTTGGGTTTCATTGTTACTATCCAAAATCCACTCAATAAAGAATGGAATATTGCAGAAATGCTCAGGCCTTTTGCACAACATACATTTTCATTTGTTATATTAGGAAAAGTACAGGTGTTAGTAATAAGATGGATGATGGACCAGATCTCTTTAAGTGTACCCAGTAACCCATAACAGCCTGTGCATGTCCAATTTTCACTCTCTTTAGTAATAATCATTTACAGTATACTAAACACTAATCGGCTTAGTTAACTAATTAAGCAGCAAGTACACAAAAAAAACATATTACTACTGCTAGCATTTTACTCGGATGGGATGTTTCAATATGTGTGACAATGGATGTCAACCAAACTGCTTTGGAATGTCAGTGCTAATTAAAGCTCAAAGACAAGAAGTAATACGTTGTTTAAACTGTTTCCAGCTGTGAGCGGCTCCTCCATTTCATATGTTCAATGTATTGTGGGAGAATATTGTCCACTAAAAGGGTACGTATAACTTTTACTACACTTTTGGCATGGCAGAGGATACTCCTAGCCTGGAAATCTCCTGTTTCTCTGTTCTTTTCACCTTTACCTTTCAAAGATGTTATGTATTTCTTCAGTCTTTAAAACATGCAGTTCACAATCAGAGGCTCTAATGACTGTTTCACCTTCAAATGGCAACCTTTTATTTTACCTTATAACACCTGAATGGGAAAAAAAAATTGTTAAGACTTTTATCTGCACACTGTCTTTGTTTGTCGCGTCATCTTTCTGTCTCTTGTTTTTATTGTCTCGGCTAACATGATACTTGATCTTATGCCTCTGGTTCTCTGTCTTGTTACTTCTTTATTTCTTCAAAATATAAATATGCACCACATACACAAAGTACAAACACAATGTTAACTGGGCTGGGTCTGAGTTAGTGTTTTTTTACTTTTGTTTTATTTGTTTTTTGCTACTGCTTTGTGGAACATAGAAATGTGTACCTTCTGTCAATAGTATGTCATAAGTTACAAAAGTATATGTGAATGAAAGTATACCATCTTGTGACTAACAACTCCTTATGTGTTGTGTTTTGTATCATCCAATGTGACTGGATGACCTTGAGTTTATTGTACTATAAAACAGAAAAATAAAGTACAGAAAAAACACAACTTCAAATCACACAGCTGTCAGCTGTGGGATTGCAAAAAAAAAAAACCACAAAAAAAAACAAGCCAAGATCTTCATTTTTCAGGCACCATGGGCCAACATTACCTTTTGCCAGTCCTCAAATTCATTTTTAAAACCTGTGTCCAACCCCACAACCTACACAGTAAACAGCCAGGGGCAATTCACTGAAAGGTGAGATGGTGCTTTCTTTCTCAAACTCAGGCTCGAGCTGTAGGGCTGTGAAATATGTATGGATATTTACCAAGACTACAGTCCTGCTGACAGACGGATGAGGAGATTTGTACACAATAGTAAAGCAAATAAAGAAGAAGCAAGGCTTGGCAACTATTCTTTCTTTTCTTGAAAAAAATGTTCCAGATTCGAGCTGCAATGATTGACAGGCCATCTCTTGCCATAAACACTCAAAGGTGGAAAACAAAATTAAATTCGTGTTTCATGGACGAAGACCTAACATTTCATTGTATTCTTATTCTAATATTTCTTGAACCGTAGGTTTTGGGGGATGGTAACACATAAATATACAAACATGCGTTCATTTGATTGTTACATGAATGAAGACAGTCAAGGACAGTTTTTCCACATGCCCTGGCCATTATCAGCAATTGTGCACATGTGAAATAGAGAAATACAACAACAGCTACGACAAAAGGCCTTTGTCTGGAGCTATATTAATCTATTAAATAGAGGGCTGTCAAACTGCGGGAAGAAATCAGCCACTTCAGGAAGAAGAGCCAAAGGGAATTAAGAAAGGAGAGAAGAAAACCCTTAATGAGAAGGAAGGGAAGTGAAATTCAACTGTACACTATTCTGTTGGTGGCAGAAGACATTGAACAACTACTTATGGTTGTAATGTGTTTCCTGGCTTTGTACATATTCATATGAGCTTACTCTGACACAGTCAACAGATGGCGAGAGGAAGCAATGTGGAATTACACTGTGGAATGGGCTGCCATGAATCTTCAAAGATGCCAATTCCAAACCAGAAATATTCAGTCAGGCGAGGTTTTTGTGAGAGCCTGTGGCCTTTGAAAAAAACCAATGAGCGAGTCTGAGTCCAGAGATGGAGACAAACATTCCAAGAAGGGGTTGGAAACAGTTTTTAGCAGGAAAAACTGAAAACAAACTAGCAGAAATCAACTACCGTACTTTCCGGACTATAAGCCGCTACTTTTTCCCCATGCTTTGAACCCTGCGGCCTATACAACGGTGCGGCTAATTTATGGATTTTTACAGCTAACGGCCACTAGGGGACCTCCTCAATCTATGGATTGTACAGGTTACGTCCCTCACCTTTAACGCCTGGTTTATTATTATGCTTCTGCGTCGCGGCGACAGCGTAGCTACGTCGTCGACCCTACACCGTCATTGAGCATTCGGAGTTCTGCGTCGAGGGAACGCGTTGTTCTGTCGGGGGACGTCATCAACGTCAGTGATTCAGGTTTGTTATGCTAACAACACATAGTCAGACAGGTGGCGGTGCTAACGGAGCTAACAGCTGTCTGTCAGTCTGACCGAGAAGTTTCTCACTTTACTTCGCTGTTAATTGAATCAAATGACATTCATGTTGTCTTTAACTGTCCGTGCGAACCAGTCCGCAGCTTTGTGCGTCTGTTTGTGCGTCTCTGACTCTTGCGTGCTGACGTTTGCGTGGTCATAGGTTATGCAAATATGCAACTTGTTTGTTGAAATGTTAATAAAATGGAAGCTTCCCCAAACAGCAGTCTCTTTCCCGACAATCTCCTCTGTGCACGAGCCTTTACATATGGTAATCAAACGCTAAAACACCTGCGGCTTATAATCGGGTGCGGCTTGTATATACACATTTGTGTTTTTCCCTAAAATTGGCTGGTGCGGCTTAGATTCAGGTGCGCCTTATAGTCCGGAAATTACGGTAGTTGGGGACAATACAATTTAGCCAGCACCATTGCATTTACAGTAGTCCATTAAACAATATTCATGCTTATTCACGTATATTTAACATATCTTTTGGATTTGTGCATTCAGTGCAAATATCTAAAACTGAAAACGCCAGCTGCCTTCAGTTTTTGTGCAACGAGCACAAGGAATTATCCCAAAAACATCTCAAGATCTACAATGTCAATACCCAGGTACAGTTCGCGATGACGATCTCAAAACACTTTACCTCAGTGTGCAATTTTGTACTGTTGTTTTGAAATGTTTTTTGTATCTCAACATCATTCCTAATGAGGGAAACCTGAATGATTTTTGAGGCTTCAATAAAGGCTGTAAGCTTTTTTTATTTTGGATATATGCTGTGCAGAGCGGCGTTCTTTTTGTGTTGTATTTGTACATATATACATATTTACTGTTCTACCTCCACTTCCAATAGCAGCTCAAATGTATAGCATGCATTGCAATAAACAGTGTTTAGTCTGTGTAAATAAGGACAGGTCTTCACACTCAAGAGAACACGGTGTCCACAACTGTATGATACTGGCAGAATGATGCCTCGGTGATGACGTCTGTATGTAACACTCCATAAATGTAGCAGCGAAAAGGAGTCATGTGTTTGAAAGTAAGAACATAGTGTCTATGGAAAAGTCTACCATGACAGTGTGCTTAATAAACAAGATTAGAATCTAGCTAGGTACTCACAATAGGATCACACCAGCTGCAACCCCTAATCAGTCCAATGAACCACTAAATCATACATGGTCAGCTAAAGAAATCCTGTTTCCCCATAGCTACTTCTCTCATGTCATCCGTCCATTTAACCATACACAACAATTTGAAATCACAGCCAACATGTTCACATCGCAAGACCATCTCTAGTTTAACCTAATGTCTTAGACATCCATCTTCTAAATTGGCCTCGATATATATATATATATCTCAGCATGAAAAATTATCTGCCGATTAGAAAATGTAACTATTAAGCTATTTATTGGTGTCCGTAAAGCCAATAAGATAAAGCCAAACTGCTTTCGTTGTCTTGCGCAGGAGGTACACACTCCAATACAGTAGTTGTTGTTGTAATCAAGTTTCAGAATGATAGGAACACAATTTCGAAAATACAACAGGCTGGGTTTAACAGGTACTTCAGTCCAGACTAAGAGACACACTGCAGGGAAAGTTATAATGGTTGTTGTGCCTATCCATTTTCAGACTGAACTTTTTTTGAAGGTTTTGACCAACTACTTTCCCTTATGTATTGTCTTAATCCACTTACTGTGAACTGAAAAGTCACCAATGACAGTTAATAAACAATGCATTGGTTGCAACGCACTGATCATGAACATTAATCAGTTCAATCAAGCAAATATTACTCATCCTGAAACATTTGTGTCTGGCAGCCATGTGACTGTGGAATGAGTTTAATTTAATGTGGCTAACACTGGAGTGACTAAAGAGATAATCCTGTTCAATAACAACTGAATGGTAATTTGACTGAAAAATATTTTTCAGTAATATCATTTATCCTTCCAGCCACGGCAGTGTTGGCTGGAATTGTTTTCAGTTTGGAAGTCTGCTTGTGTCATAATGGCAAAATGTGGTCATTGAGCCACCTGTGGTAACGGGAACTAACACAGAGGTGAATCTGTGTATTTTGCCAGGTGTTTGTATGTCTGTCTGTGGACAGATAGTGTCACAACCGCATAAGATACAGTCATGAAACACTACAGGTGTGCAGTTCAAATAAAATCAGAGCCGGATTCTGAGATGACGTCCGAACAAGGGTGCTGGAAATTGGAAAGTAGGAAGTAGAAAGTACATTATGCCCTTGGCCCAAATTTGTTTTGAGTTGCAGATCACTAAAACTCAGTTCCAATCATTCCCGTCCACTCTAGTGCAGCTGGTATTGTTTTCACCTAGTGTGTCTGACGGTGGACATACTCCGTCACCTTAATATGTCACAGCAGTGCAAAATCTAGTCACTAAACTTTACAGATGTGCATTTTACATGAAAATGAAGGCCAAGTTTAAAGATGGGTGTGTTCTCATTTA